>JAQPZY010001544.1:1800000-2342500 GCA_029931535.1 Margaritifera margaritifera
AATGAAGGTGTGTCAATTCTGATAAAGAGGATAGGACACCAACACAGATAATATATTATTTTTCTCTTATTTGCAATCATATAAAATCGGTGGCAGATCATCAGTATTGGTGTAACTATTGAAAGACATTTTCTACAAAATTATGTGTCATTGGTTAGCACATAAAACATTTACAACCAAACATTTTTTAGTACAACGGAATTTCTATTTATACTCTTAAAAGATTTGTCTTTTCAGTATTAAAAATGCTTGAAACATTGCAGACATTCATAACATCATGAGTGTACTCATGTAGGATAGGTGTACTGTATATACTTGATTATAAGACAAATCGACTTTAAGGCTACCCACTCCCCCTTTTTGTTATAGAGCACATTTCCCTTCGACCCTCCTATAAGTCAGGGTGTATTTTGCGAGTAAGAGAGTCAGAGTTGCACTTGGGGAAAAATAAACAACCCAGACTGCATGGATAGATAGATACACCTCTCCCTCGATAACTCACGCACAACGGGGTCCAAAAACATAGACCGCACTATAAGCGAGGGCATGAGTTACCGAGGGACCTCAAAAAAAGTAAGAAGGGGATGCCATTCCTGCTGAACATCAAGAAAACTGCGGCGCAGGGGGGGGGGGGGGTAACGGGGCTATTGAAAAGCTCAGTACTCGTTATATAATTGCATTGGGAATAATTGTTAATAAAGAGCTTAGTACATGTAGTTCGCTTTTTTTGTATAAATTACCTCTATTTTTAAGATACCCAACCTCTGAAAGATCGTTAACAACATTAGTCCAAGCGGTTTCAGCAACACGTGTACTCGAAAACATTGTGTATTACGTCACTGCTTATTGTTGTTGATGATTCACAACAAAACAAGATTCATTTTTTTCTCTCAAAAACTAGGGACATTTATTTCCTGAAACAACCGTCGATGTCGAAACTCGATTTATTTACTGTTCTATATGTGAAATATTGATGCAGTGATTTCATTGCAAGTAATAGTGCAACTTGTTCTCATCCTTGTGGAAATCTCTGAGTGCCAATTTAGAAATTGTAAGTTCACTACAAACTCTGGAACTCGCTTCTCCATAATGAACCATATCTGTGGAACAAAGCTTTTTATTCACCAAGTACTACGGCCGTGACTGCTAGCTCTTATGCAGGAAGGATTTGCATGTCTTTTTACTTTTCTTTTATTTCACACCCTTTATTTGATCTGATACAAAAGACATAATTAACGGGATAATACAAAGCAGGTCTTCTTTTAACTGAGTGTAACAACTCAACAAATACTTCCGCAAGTCGGTAGATCAAAACACGGTCGGCACTTAATTAGGTTCTCACGGAAATGCTCATAAACATAGCTGTGAGGGTTCAGTGACATTTTTCATGTTTGAATACAAGAGGGCATATTGCATTTATGATGATTGCAGTGAAACCGAATAAAAAGATAGAACTAAAACACAAATTTCACTTGACAAAAATTGGTATTTTATTTATTGAAGTATTGCCACCAGTAGGCATTAGTGACATTTTCATTGATTGAAATTTCGTCGAATATTGTTTTTTATAGTGTACTGAGAATGTTGTTTGGAAAGAAAATTGAACAAAATATATGATTTCTTATTAAAAGTTGAGAATGTCATGATGTTGATTAAAATTTCCTAGTACTAACCACAGTTTTTGACGATAAAATGAGCAATACATCAAGGTTTCATTTATCAGTTTTGATCGCCTTTTTTTTTTCACGTTCAACAAATAGGGGCCAATATTTGGGTATTTTCTTGTTTAAAAAAATGGGATCCACACCTGACCCCGCGTTATAAGCGGGTTCGCGAGTTATTAAGGCGCGAGATATCGAGGGAGTGGTGTACATAGATGAAAGCAAAATCAGTGTTTATAAAAAATAGAGCTATATTACTGAGTGGAATATGACACAAATAAATTGACAATGTACATTTTGTCCTTCTTAGTGTAATAAAATCTATAGAAATCCATAATACTTGACATTTTAAATCTATTTATGTGATAAATCGATGAATTCTATTATTGGTCACATACCAGTATAAACCTAGTAGCCCAGAATGATCCTATTCACAATATCCCATAATACATTAATTCCATTTGTCTTAACAAATAAACAATGAAAGTTAAGTCCACACTTTTGTGATTCACAGTATTGTGTAAATGTTATAGTCTAATGTCATCTGGTACAAAGTCCAAGAATTCATCCACATCATCTGGTTGTCAGCTGAAAAAACCAAGCGGTCGCTGCCTTTGCAAGCTAAGGGATTGAGGTCGGATGCGCATCAAGTATCAAATTTGTGTCACCCAGTTAAGGGATTGTAAACTGAGAAAACAAAGTGGGTGCTGCCTGTACAAGCCAAGGGCTTATCAGCCCATGTGCACTGGCAGATTAACTTGGGAAATGTTGCTTGGGAATTAGGCTTGGCTTATGAAAAAGATGAATATAAATCAAATCTAAACTTTGATTGCATCAAACACAAACATATAATGCAAATATGGGTTGTTTGGACTTGCACGAAATTGGAAGCAATATACTTATTAGTGTTCACTCATGTTAAACATCATTAGTGGACACTTCACTTGGCAGTGGGTAATATTTAATTTCATGTTTTCAAATTATTAAAATCCAAATGTAGATACAAGTATTGTGTAATGAATACTGTAATGAAATGGATAAACACAGTGCATACTATATATGCATTTCTGAATGGAAATAATGGCATGAAAACGTAAAAATATTTGAATTTACATTATTTTGTATGAACTGCAGACATCTGGAGTTTCCAATATTACCACTAGATTTTTAAAAAAATTTGTATGTCACACTTATAAGATGACCCTTACTCTGCATGAATTGAATTTTCAGTTAAATTGTTGACTTACAAGCGAGTATATATGGTATCCCACATGGTTTTCTCACATGTGCAAATTCTTTCACACCTGTATAGTAATTTTCCTGCTATCACAATGGTGGCAGTGGTGATTACGGCAATAATGTTAAAGTTCTATGTTGAAGTGTTTTGAAAGTCGCTTATCTTTTGCATCAAAATCAGATGCTGCATTCAACTGAAGTTGGACAAAAATAGTAGTATATGTCTGAAGTTAGGACCCAGATATGCGAAAATTTCTGGATTGCTTATGTAAGCAAAAAACTGCATCATGATAGGTTAGACATCGCATTATGTGAGACTTGTGTAATAATAATAGTAATTTATTTTCAGAGGGTACCGTAATCTCCCATGAGACCATATGGGTCCATCTTCGCTTGCCAAGGTTTGGCATTCCACTTCATTCCACATGCATGCTTGGTATATGAAACTTACTGAAACAGTATCTACTGCTCTACTATCTGATTGGATGCAGCTGAAAGAAACTGATCCAATCAGATGTCTCATTACATTTATCTAGCAAGATAGTTGGGAATAATCATAGTGGCCTCTATAGACAATGACACTTGTTGTATGTAAGTTTATCCTGTTTAAAAATTTTCACACATTTTTCTTTTGAGTCAAAGCACATGGATATCATGGAAGTCGCCATCCTAAATACCGAACTGGCATGTAATGAGCTGTCTCATTGGTCAATTGATGTCGCTTAATATGGGCAGTAATTCTTTCAACCACAAGAGGGTACTTATGGAAACATTTTCAGCTAGCTACATAGTCATTGTGGAACAAAGTGGATCAATCACCCTTGGCTAGCAAAGATACACTGGGGCAGACAAACCTGTCCTAACAGTTACCTTTATAAAGTGGTCACCTGGTCACAGCAGCCATTCTAATCCCCCTCCCCAGCCACCAAATGTACTTTATTAAAGTCATATATATAACAGTCACCTGCTTTAAGTGGTCATGCATCTACAGTGACTGCTCTGTACAATAAACCTTTTGTTTAATGGGGAAGGTATTGTTTAAATAAAGGAACAGCATGTGAATCAATATGTAAACATTTCTTAATTTGCTTGTACGTGCCATACTCCAGTCGCATGTCAGCATAACTTGTCGGTGTCAATATGTCAAATTCAAATCAAGGTAGTTTCTATCATTAGAGGGAGAGGGTTGAAGGAATTCATTTGCTGGATGGTGGGAAAAGTAGTTGTATAGTTGCAGAAGAAATGAGAGTTGCCTTTTTTGACAGTGTGACAGGTATTATTCGAAAACTTGTTTTTGTTTTATTTCCCTCTTAAAGCCATATCTCGGTGGTTCCCAAACCCTGGGTTGCAACCCAAATGAGGGTCGTGAGGACCCTCGCGACCCTATACTGTTACTGCATTTTGGGTCGCAAAAGATCAAAAAGGTTTGGGAACCACTGCCATATCTGATTAAACAAGTTAATGTATGAGAGATATATGAATTCATCCCCATTCATTAGGATCAGTAATCATTCAGTATTTATAAAATTTGCCTGTAAAGGCAGGTGAAGTTTTGGTTCATGTGTTAGTAACAATAGCCACATTAAGCTTCTTTACATTCCCTATTCATCACAGGCCTCTCACATTAGCTGACTCTTTTTTATCTGGGTGAGCTGAGCAACTGGTTAATCCAGATATTGTTTGAAGTGTAAACAGCTGTTTCTAAGTCTTATTATACACGCTGACCAAAGAAAGAGCCAGTCCTCTGTTTCACAGTCATATATAAGCTGTCAGTTATTAGTGAAATTAGTACTTTTGCACAATACAAACTAAGATCAATGATTTGTTTTGTTTTAAAGAGTGTGATCGCTTTTAGGATTTTTTCTTGAAGAACACAACATATCTTGCAAAATTATTAAATCAAGCTCTTGTTTATTTTGGTATTAAAGAAAGCTCCATAGTGCTTCAAGCTATTGTTGAAATTAGTATTAAATTTCAGGAGCCATGCCATGAATGTGCTATGTCCATATTCATGTTATAATGATGTATGCTATAGCAGGGTTTCACTCTAGTAATAATAATAATAATAATAATAATAATAATAATAATAGCAATGATGGTATTCAGGACATGGTATTTGTTAAAAAATCATGTTTGAAAGGTGAACCTGCATACAGAGGTCACCAATGTTCAAAGGCCAGTTTGACTTTTTTACATGGGTGGCCACTATTGTCAGGTTTGACTGAATGCAAAAAACCCCAAAACAAACAAAACTTGTAGTAAAATCATTGATTTTGTTACTTATTACTCCAGCATTACAATGGACACAAATGAATACATTTTTTTTCTTCAATTGTGTCTTTATAACCATCACAGATAAGCTTTAACATTTTCTGTTTGCTTTTCAGGCTTTGGATGGTTTTCTATTTTGTGTGAACAGTCAAGGAAAAGTTGAATTTGTGTCAGAAAATGTGAAATTATACTTAAAATATTCTCAGGTACGTACGAAGGCAATTGACAAATTATGAAATGGACTTAATTGATGTTTTTATATAGGAGGCACCTGCTCTGTAAAGACACTGAAATCACAATAAATCTTAAATGTTTGATTATATATTGAGGATACCTGTCTAACATGGACAAAGGACACTTTAGTATCCAAGGTCTTAACAGTATTTGTTCTTTGCATGTGTTACTTGTCCAAATATGAACATTGAAGACCTAGCTGTACAGGATCAGGGTCTGTGCTGTTGGTTTTACTTACAGTTTCAAGTGACTAAAATGAATCTGCCAGTTTATAATATGACTGCAGAGCTATGTTTTGTATTTCATGTTCAAGTTATTTGCCTAAAGTTTTTGCATCTAGCCGAGTTCTCAGACACATTGCCTGGAGGGTTATTTAACATCATATGTAAGTGCATCTAGAGTTGTACTGCACTACATAGACAAAAACAGGTATCCACAACCTTTATTTCACACACAAGTGATCTGTTGTAAGTTTTGCATTTAGCCGAGTTTCTCATGTTTGCCTGCATAGTTATGAAATTTAATAGCCCAAGTAGAGGGAACTTGTGATTCTTGAGGGTGCAAGGAGGTAACAAATTATCAACAACAAAACCTTGAATATAAAATGACAGAAAAGGTAAAAAATTACCAGTTTTTGATAGAAACGCTTAAAAGTCTCGGGTAGCATAATTACATGGGTGAACAATTAGTATAGAAGTAACTGATATCTCATGGCAATAGCAATTGCCAAAATTGACAATGGCAATAAAAAATTATCAGATGGTGATTCTTTTCCGTAAAAACAGCATATTTGGCAGTTGGAAATATAGGAGCTTGTGCTGTTGTCTGCAGATTTTTGCCTTGAAATCGCTGATGTCCATTTAGTGTAACTTATTTTCAAGGTTGTATCAGTGATGTACGGACTAAATTTGTTAACAAAGGTATATGAAGAAATGCATCGTTTTGCAAAAAATCAAACTTTTATTGGTTTTGAAAAGAAAACTTTCAGAGAAAGAGGAAAATTAGAAAAGAAAATACAAGTTAATAATGAGTAACGAATAAAGCTGAATAGACATCCAACTGGAAATAAAATAGACCCTGATCTGCTGCTGCATAATATGCTGACAGATGAGGGTCTGTTTTGTTTGTTTTATTGATTAGTACTTACGAACCGCATAGACCCAAATCTGCCAGTGCATTATGTGATGGTAGATCTGGGTCTGTGCAGTTTGCAGTTGGATCTGACTTGTAAGTGAGTATATTTGGTAGTATACAAATAAAAGACAGGCTTGACATAAACGGGTCTCGTTTTTGATTTTTGTCCGAAATTATTTGTGCAGACCTCAACTACTGATAAACACTGTATTTATCATATATATAACACCAAACTGTGAACACAGTAGACTGCAGATGGATGAAGTGCCAGCAAAATCTATAGGGTCTTGTTGCACAGCAGACTGGTCTGCAGATGCATGAAGAGCCAGCAAAGTCGACAGGATCTTTTTACACTGTTGACTGGTCTGTAGACGCATGAAGTGCCAGCAAAATATACAGGGTCTTGTTACACAGTAGACTGGTCTGCAGATGCATGAAGTGCCAGCAAAATATACAGGGTCTTGTTACACAGTAGACTGGTCTGCAGACGCATGAAGTGCCAGCAAAATATACAGGGTCTTGTTACACAGCAGACTGGTCTTTTTACACAGTAGACTGGTGTGCAGGTGCATGAAGTGCCAGCAAAGTCTACAGGATCTTGTTACACAGTAGACTGGTCTGCAGACGCATGAAGTGCCAGCAAAATATACAGGGTCTTGTTACACAGTAGACTGGTCTGCAGATGATTGAAGTGCCAGCAAAATATACAGGGTCTTGTTACACAGTAGACTGGTCTGCAGATGCATGAAGTGACAGCAAAATCTACAGGGTCTTGTTACACAGTAGACTGGTCTGCAGATGCATGAAGTGACAGCAAAATCTACAGGATCTTTTTACATAGTAGACTGGTGTGCAGACACATGAGCTGCAAGCAAATCTTCTGGGTCTTGTTACACAGTAGACTGGTCTGCAGAACACATGAAAGGGTCTTGTTACACTGTTTGCATGGAATTATAAGTATAACAAACTGTATAGACTGTGATAGTGAAGTTACCATATAATACCATAATAATGAATCCTCGTCAAATTCAGACCGACAATATTGGCAAAAATATGGATTGGCAATATCATATAGGCTTAAGATGCACACCACCCCCACCCCACCCCACCTACTCCCTTACCCTACCCTGTTCCATGTAAATCCATTTACAATTAATTACATTACAGAGCACTAATATAGAGTAGTATGTTTACCGTAATCAATATTGGTATATTTCAATCGATACATATTTGTCAAATATAAATAGCAACAGTCTACATGCAATGGTCAGTGGGAAAAGCAATGGAATTTTCCATGAACTGTGACCTTGGCCTTGGCACTTGCACAAGCATGTGTCTTTAGTGTGCTTTGTAAAAAATGACTAATATAAATATCATGCTACTATCATCATGATATCATTAAAAAGAATGGCAATATCACGATACTATCATGATATCATCAGAAATAGTAGCAATCTCACAATATGACTTTAGGCCCACTATAACATCTAAGTTGGCATTATGTAATGACATCTATGTCTACACTGATCATAGTATGGTGGATACAATACACAAGAAAATACCCTACTCAATCCCTCATTTCTCTGTGATTTGTCTCTTCAGTCTTGTTCATTTTCATACAAGCATACATCATAGGACATTTTGCTTCATAAAAATATATTCTGCAAAACACTGTTCTGCTGCAAAAGTGAAGTCCATCACAGCACTTGTGAAGCCCATCACAGCAAAAATGAAGCCCGTCACAGCACTTGTGAAGCCCATCACAGCAAAAATGAAGCCCGTCACAGCACTTGTGAAGGCTATGTTTTAGAGGATCAGCACAAGGCTTAAATTAAGGAATCAGAAAATTGTTTCATCTTTAATTGTTGTTTGGTTGATTTTGTTTGTGATGAAAAGAAATGGATTATTGTTTAGAATTCAGCTGAACCAAGGTGACCATAACATCTGAGTGATGATTTAGTTCAAACCATATTTATGATCACAAGCACCAGAACCCATCCCTGGTTTGTCGGTGCTTAAGCAGACACATACCAAGTACTACCATTATCAGTGCTCACAGATTTCTTACATATTTACACATATTTTGTGAGTATCATGAATCATTGGAAGTAGCTTTTAAAATTTCATAGCTGCAAGCTGTGTTACAACCATGTGTTTTCTTTACTGAGTGTAGGAGCTGCAGTAGTTAGTGGGCCATACTCATGCAGAGGGGTGTGGGTTCAAATCCTGCCCAGACCATGTTTGCTTAGCAACTGTGGTGTGTAGGCAAGGCACTTTACTCAGATTACCTTGACATAATATAACCTTTGGTGTGTTGGTGTGCCATTAAACACCAAACAAACAAAACACTCCTAGTGCAGAATCCAGAATTCTAGTTTGTGCCAATATGATACATGCTGAATGGTGACTTTCCCGAACATCAAGGAAAATACTTTTGCAGATGAAGAACAGCTTTGTTTATCAAGATTGTAATAAAATGAATGCATTACCAAAGGATAGATAAGTCAGTGGATAAATAGTGATATGTTTTTTAGGTCAGATTTTTTTTCTTCTTTTGTGCAGCATGTAATGCACAAGATAGGCAATCATTTGATTGGTTTTGTTCAAAGCACTGTGAATTGGACAAAATTGACAGACTTTTCAAGGAACTGCAATTTTTAAGAATACTGGGGAACCAGTTACATAATTGCTAGCATGAGCATTGAATATCTCATTTGCTATTGCAGGCAAGACAAAATGTCAGTTTTCACAGGCTAATCTGGATCTTCACTAAAAAGTTCTGATAAATATCGCATCTTGGTGATAACTTTTATTCATGAGGTTTAGCTTATACCATAATAATTGCAAATTCTTACCAAGTCTTAGTAACAAGCATTTCGATTGGTTAAAATTACATCATGTGATGCAGAAAATTTAAAGTTGTTAGTTAATAACACCAGAAAAGATCTAATTATGTATTCATGTGCCATTCTTTTGTGCTTTAACAGTATTTGTGAACAATTGTTAAAGTATTGCTCTGTTATTTATTTCTTGAGATTCTATATTATTGTCAAAATTATTGGCAATTATAAGAATTGAACTTCATGCATTACAGGATCCCTTTAGTCACGAAGCTTGAAAATCAGTTTTACATAAACAGCCTTTACTTAATACAGTGTGTAATAAATTTTCAACTATGCATGAACAACCTTCACTTAATACAGGGTGTAATCAGTTTTCAACTATGCATGAACAGCCTTTACTTAATACAGTGTGTAATCAATTTTCAACTATGCATGAACAACCTTCACTTAATACAGGGTGTAATCAGTTTTCAACTATGCATGAACAGCCTTTACTTAATACAGTGTGTAATCAATTTTAAACTTTGCATGAACAGCCTTCACTTAATACAGTGTGTACTCAATTTTCAACTATGCATGAACAGCCTTTACCTAATACAGTGTGTAATCAGTTTTAAACTTTGCATGAACAACCTTTACCTAATACAGTGTGTAATCAATTTTCAACTATGCATGAACAGCCTTTACCTAAAACAGTGTGTAATCAATTTTCAAATATGCATGAACAGCCTTTGCTTAATACAGTGTGTAATCAATTTTCAACTATGCATGAACAGCCTTCACTTAATACATTGTGTAATCAATTTTCAAGCTTCAAAACCTAATGAATCCTGTAAAATATGAAGTTCAGTTCTTAATCAAACTTTCGTGAGTAACCAAGAATTCAGAATATCAATATGAACCAGTGAAAAATAGGTCAGCATGAGACTGTGTTTACAAAGTCACTGGCTTTTAATTACAGTTACTTTACATACTGCTTTTAAATTACAGTTACAGCACATACTGCTTTTTTGTTTTTCAGGATGACTTAATTGGAAAAAGTATATACAATATTATTCATGTTGGTGACCATGCTCAGTTCAGTAGCAGTCTACTGCCTTTATCCTTAGGTAAGTTTTCTTTCTAGAATAAAAACTATATATATATATATATATATATATATATATATATATATATATATATATATATATATATATATATATATATATAATCTAGAGAGTGGGATCACAAGAATCCTGTGAAAAATCATTTTGTTGGCACAATTTTTTGCCCCCTACACATCCTCTATGTTGCACATTCAGAAATCTTTCTGGATTGCCCATGCATGTATGTATGTATGTATGTATGCATGTATGTCTTCCTGAAATTGTCCCGAGTGCAACTGGATATTTTGACATGCTTGATAGAAACACATGAATCTACTGTTTATAATATATATTCATTTTTTTTTTTTAAATATGTTTTGACCCCGCCATAGGTTTCATCAGGTGGTTGCAGCTTTATCCCTATGATTTGCTACAGATTTCCCCTCAAGTTTTTTGTAAAAAAAAATTGTAACAAAAGTATTTACACAGTGTTTCTATCACTGATAATGATGTTGCCACATTTGCATTATAGCAAATCCATTCACTTTAAGTTCATCAGATTCATGAAATCATTATCCTCGTTTTGTTGATACAGATGTCTGTTTCAATTTCCCTTCCGCTTCTGACTACCGGCATAGAATCAAAGTCTTTTATATCAATACAAACAGGATTTATTCTGACAAGTTTGTCACTAGTGTCAGTAATCAGCCTGGTTTTTTTTTTGTAAATTTTTTTTTATCAAATTCTAGCCTGAAAATCTTCACTCGCAATCCACGCTTGACACTGGAAGTACCTGTGAAATTTCCATCAAATGAATCACATTCGGGTACTGTGCTTTCATTGAAACTAGTTTTCTCAGTAATCCAGCTGCTGACAGTCTTCTGTATTTGTTAAACACAATGAACTTGAAAATCCCCCACTCCTTCTTAACTCCATAGGTACTTGTTATTGTTTAACTGTAATGAGTGATCAGTGTGTCTGTGATCATTGCTAGACTGTGGCATGTCACTAACATTTTCAGGAAAAGTGATTTACTTGAACACAGTGAATGCATTCAAAATCTCGTGGTCCAGGAGTCCATCACATATGTTTCCATGCATAATCTGTACACTGTACTGTTTTGGTGGGCAAGTTATTGTTAGGTGATGAACACTTCAGTTCTATCCCTTTGAAATGACCGCTATTGCATGTGGCTGTAATAAACTCATTGCAGAGGAGCCCAAAATGGGGTGTATCTCCAAGGTACTCAGCTTCCAGCAACGTCGAACATCCATCAACATTTTGCTTCATGGTATTGTATGGCAAATCTCATGTCTGCAGATGCCAGCTAAGGGTGTTTATTTTTCCAAAGATGTTACAAAGAAAGTGCAGCAAAGGCATGAATTTGTATGATGTTGTGTTGTGTTCCAGTAAATTTGCCATAATGTCTCTGTTGGTCTTGTCACTCAACATGCCGACTATAGACATCACTGATCATCTAACATTGTCGAAGTCACTATTATGCTTACACTATGACATGGTGAGTATTGATCTCTCAAACAGAAAAATTAAGATTGATACTTAGTATTGTCTCATCAAGGCATATATAAGTCTACCAATTAAAAAATAACTTAAGAATAACAACTAAATATCTTACTGGGAAGCTGATCTTTGAAATGTAAGTCACTAAAGTATTAAGTTGCCCTTCACAAATCCTGTATGACCAGCTTAACTGTGAGCGGTACAGCATTCAAGCAGTTGAGCTCTAATAAGCTTAATCGGCGGCATCTCTTTTGATTGTTTATCAAAGAAACTGTAAAAAAAAGACTAGTCACCATTGAATTAAGCTTAGTTGGCGACACCTTTATTGATTGTCCAACAAAGAAACAGTCTGTAAACTAGACATAGTAACCTTTGAATTTTACTTTATTAAGGTGTTTATTTGACAGTTTAATGGATAAACAAATGAAAGATAATTTGATGTAATGATATTTGGGATAACCTATGACCAATGTCCGGTTGCTCCAAGTATGTTTTGGTCGAAACTTTTGAACTGGCAGTCATGTCAGGAAGCCTGATATCTTATTTAGAAAGCATGTTTTCGAGCATTTTGAGTAGACTGGTTGCAGTACTGTACACAAGACAAAACCTTAACACAACTTCATTACAGAAGTCAGTGTATCAGACAGTGCATTCTGCTCCCCGCAAATACAAATGTCAGACATGTGCTGTACCTAAGTTTTTTACAATTTGAACTTGAAAAAAAGTCAGATTTGTGACAATTAATTTTGATAAACCACAAGACTTTGATTTGTCAGTGATCTTGTTCATTAAGAATACAAAGAAATGTTTAATTGTGACATTGAGCAAAAAGGATAAATGAAGAATAATGTTTCTTATCACAAGGATTAACAACAGTCATGTGTTAGGAGTGTTACAATCAACCTTGTTCCATTCTTTTTTGGGGAGAAGCGCATGGTAGCCATGAAAGCAAGGCAATATGTATCATTACTCCTGCACAGGTTCAATTCCTGCTTGGAACGAATTATAACTCTCTATCCAGTTTCATTATGTTAGTGTCTTTACATCTGTCTGTCTGTGTGTGTGTATGTGTGTAGATATATACACATAGTGTATCAAAGCAGATTTTTTTCTTCTGTTCATCATAGTTTTAATTCAATAGTCTTGACATTACAGAATAAAGTCTTACTGTTCTGTTTGCATAGCATAGTTCGTTAATAATAATAATAATAATAATAAAGACTGTTTACCAATGGTAACTCAGTTACATAGTAGAACTAATCTACCATGAGGCCCTTTAAGATATATATATATATATATATATATATATATATATATATATATATATATATATATATATATATATATATATATATATATATATATATACAGATATTTAGAGTGAAATCAATGACTGTCCATCTCGCTCACACATGCAGTTATACATATATGCACCTACACATTCATGTACAAGCATGTTACAGACCCAGACTAATGACCCATGCTCAACTGTATATACATGTACAGACTAAACTACTGTCAGCGTACACTGTGCATAACAGGTACCAAGATATTTGAACCTACAGCTGAAGGAGATGGATATGCCCTATGCCATTAATTAAAACTAGGATTTTTATCCATTTAATACATCTGTTGAGAAAAACTGCTGTACAGTAAAGACTGATTTTTCTTATGGGATGTTATTGTCAAGTCTGCTTATGCTGAGTTCGGTATAGTGATCACTTGGGCATATGTGTCTGTCCATCTGAACCTAGAACTAAGAATAGTTTGTATTTCTAAAAATACGCACTTTTTAATTTAGTTTATTTGGTGTTTGGGCCTTGAAAAGCTAGTTTAGCTTTATAAAGGGACATAACTCAAATTTCAATCCTAAGTGGAAATGTTTAGACTTATAGTGATTTACCTCCCTTGATATAATTAGACTGCTTGTGTGTAGTACTTAACAACAGAATCATTTAAATAAAAAATGCTTCTGAAAGGTAACTGCTGAAATGTTTTCTATCAGAATCTTTTACATATTGTAATCAATGCTCTGTTAGGAGATGAAAAGAAAGAAAAAGGCTTAAAACATGTAAACTATAGATTGTATGTTTTTTGAAGGATATTGGTATTTGCTTGTAAACAAAAAAACAAACATGATTATGAACATCTCACAATTTTATGTTCATCTCTCTGATCATATTTAATGTTTCATATTTGCATCTGATCATGTTTAATGTTCCATATTAGCATCTGATCATGTTTAATGTTTCATATTAGCATCTGATCATGTTTAGCATTCCACATTAGCATCTGATCATGTTCAATGTTTCATATTAGCATCTGATCATGTTTAGTGTTCCATATTAGCATCTGATTATGTTTAGTGTTCCATATTTTCATCTGATCATGTTTAGTGTTCCATATTAGCATCTGACCGTGTTTAGCATTCCACATTAGCATCTAATCATGTTCAATGTTTCATATTAGCATCTGATCATGTTTAGTGTTCCATATTAGCATCTGATTATGTTTAGTGTTCCATATTAGTATCTGATCATGTTTAATGTTCCATATTAGCATCTGATCATGTTTAATGTTCCATATTGGCATCTAATCATGTGTAATGTTACATGTTAGCCTTTGATCATGTTTAATGTTCCATAGCAGCATCTGATCATGTTTAATGTTCCATAGCAGCATCTGATCATGTTTAATGTGCCATATTAGCATCTGATCATGTTTAATGTTCAATATTAGCATCTGATCATATTTAATGTTCCATATTTGCATCTGATCATGCTCCATATTAGCATCTGATCATATTTAATGTTCTATATTAGCCTCTGATCGTGTTTAATGTTCCATATTGGCATCTAATCATGTTTAATGTTCCATATTAGCCTCTGATCATGTTTAATCTTCCATATTTGCATCTGATCATGTGTAATGTTCCATATTAGCCTCTGATAATGTTTAATGTTCCATATTTGCATCTGATCATGTTTAATGTTCCATAGCAGCATCTGATCATGTTTAATGTTCCATAGCAGCATCTGATCATGTGTAATGTTCCATATTAGCCTCTGATCATGTTTAATGTTCCATATTAGTCTCCACTTTATCAGTGTTCTTAATTCTTTGATTCAGTTAAATTGTTAAAAATTTTAAAAAGTCACATACTGTGTTATGTACATGAGTTGTTTTACATACGTTAACAGCAAGCAAGATATATATGTCACTTTTACTGCAGTGACATTATCATGTGCAACTAAAATTTTGTGTTGAAACGTTTTTAAAAAATTAAAAGTGCATCTTACCTCAGTCCAGCAGGCAAGATGTAGGGTTCTGCAAAACCATTGTTTAATTCTGTTTTCTTTTTTTCCTTAACAGGTAGTGACTTAGGTTCCTTTGAAAATCCTCCAGGACGAGGAAGAACATTTAATTGTCGTATGCTCATTAAACCAGCTTGTAAGTACAGAATAGAGAATATCTTGATGGAATGATAAATACAGTATAACGAGGACAAAATTTAGATTTTTCACAAAATGAAACAAAACATACAAGTTTTTCTCGTATATTATTAGAGATTCTTTGCAAACTAACCCAAATCTGTAATTGCTTAGCAAAACTTTGAACTTGCCCTGGGCTGGTTAGCAAGATATTTTTCCAACACTTTTTCATGTTTTATTTGGGAACTGAAGATATTATAACAAAGAAATGGCATATTGTGTGTGACGTAATTTGTAAAGTAGCATTTATTTATAACAGCAACTTTAAAAACAAGAGAGTGCATTATGTATGTTGTAGCACAGGAAAGTTTTGATTTATTTTGTCTTTGTTATACCTACTGTATCATAAATCAGTCTTTCACTGTTAAGCTTGTTTAGAATATAGGCATAATTCTATTTTCAGTTCGTAATAACAAACATGTACTTAAATGGCTTTTATATTAAGGTTTTGCATATCTTTCTTTACTATGGTGTATATTTAGGATTAAACTAAAATTTGGAATTACATATGAGGCTTTTTCATATTTTTTTTTTTTATACATTTCTTAAGTATTGTCACAATTTGGTTGTTGATTTTTATTGTACGCACCAGTCCATGAATTATATATAAAAAAAATTTTTAATTGAATAGTTTAGGATATTCTGACATTATCTTATCACCATTGTTGACTTTCCTATGCCATTTTTTTCTTCTGATGTTTTAAAATCCTTTTTCTTCTGATGTTTTAAAATCTCAACTAATGAAGTAATAGGGTAGATATATTAGTGTAATGATGTTGCAAATTTTGTTTCCTCACCCATTGTATACATTTTATTTGTCACTTACAATGCTCCACTAATATGCAATTAAAATGTCTATCTTATTTTATGCAGTTGATGATGATGATGATGTGGAAATTAAACAGACCTATGTATCTCAGTATGAAAATATGCAGATTTCTGCCATTTTGCAACCATATCCTGCAGACAAGAACAGTAATTCTAGTGATAACAAAGGTTATTTTATGTCTATCTATACATTTGACACCTCATTTCTTTATATACCACCCACACACACACACACACACACACACCACATGAAGTTTGGCAGGATGGTATGCTGGAGTCAACTTGTCCCTGTCCATGACACTCTTGTTTATTTAATATCTTCTGAAAATTTTGGTATGCTTTTGTATCATGACTAGACATTGTGTCCTATAAAAATGGAGTCAGTCTGATCAGCATTTTAAGAGTTTTCACCATTTTTTTACAAACTTTGTCTGTCAGTCTCTCCATCCATCCATCACACTCTTTTCTGGTTAATATCTCCAGAATTATTTGAGATATCTTCATGAACTTGGTATGCAGATGTATCATGACATTAGTTTATATCCCATATATGATTTGGTTTTGTCCAATTAGTATTTTTGAAGTTTTATTACAAATTGTGTCCATCCATTTTTAAGGAGCTGCAGTAGCACAGTGGTTTGCATGCCTAACTAACAACCGAATGGGTGCGGGTTCGAATCCTACCATCGGACCAGCCTGGGTCAGCTACCATGTTGTGCCATTGGGCACGGCACTTTATTCCAATTGCATCAGCACTAAATAACCTACTTGTGTTGCTGTGCCTTATAGCACCAAACCAAACATTTGTATGAGAATGGGCTTGGTCAGATTCTTACTTTTAAATTGGGAGGGTGGGTGGTATTTTGTAAGCACTTCCTTACTGACAGATCCAGTATTCACTCTCTTTACAGTGGTTATTAAAAAAGTTCTTAATATTATTTCACTGTACAACAAAGTTCTTTATTCATGAACAGTACATAAGTGCATCCCCTGAAAGTACTCAATGAGCACCTCTACACACTTTCTCAGTCTGATTATCCAGTTATTAAATGTGATTTTGTATTCACTTTTTGGTATGTTGTTCATAGACTGGAAAACTACACTTCTAACCACATGGTGTCTTTAAAATCTTCTGCCCCTTAGTGAATCTTTGATAACGGGATTTAGGCAAAAATCACTTGGAGCTGAATCAGCACTGTATGAAAGATGTGGCAAAGTTTGGACTTCTTTAAAGTTCTTTTTACTGTTTTTTTATCATCTCAAAGAGGTAGTTTTGTTTTACATGTTTGCAGAATGTACCTTTCATTTTGTGTACATCTTTAGGTGTCATGGTTTAACAGGAGAGTTCCACGTCTTGTTTGCAAGTGATGTGCATTGCCTGTCAAGTTGGATATCTGGGTGTGAAGTTTCCTGCTTGTCGCCAATTGATCTGTCTGTTTGCCCATATTTCTATCTTTAGACTTATCCTTTTGTCAAAGAATCCACCCATCAAAGAAACTCTCAGATCTTGAATTCCTTAACTCACCTGGCTGTATGGCTAAGTAAGTTTCTGGTATCGGCCTACATCCATTGTGCATCAAGCATTGTTTGTCATGCATCCATCAAAGTCTGCTATTCTTAATTTCTCAAAAACCACTGGGCCAGTTTCAGTCAAATTTAGGAAGTAGCATTCTGACCTGGAGGTCTTTTATCTTTGTACAAATGACATTGATCTGTTATCAGACCTGGCTGCCATAGCTTAAAACAGAAAACCTTTTCCATGATTCCTTTAAAAAAAAAAAACTCAAAAGAATTTGTCCAACAAATTATAGAAAATATCCTGGCAAGAAGGTCTTTCACTTTAGAAGAAATGATGCTCAGCCATCCAATATTGCCAAAATTTCTCAAAATAGAAAAACCTTTAAACAGCATATCAAAAACTGCTGAGGAGAACTGGACCAAATTTGACAGGCAGGAATCAGGCATAAAAGTCCTTAAGTTGCATACAAAAGATATGGATCCACCATCCAGTGTGGCCACAGTCATTAAACTTGGAAAAATACTGTAGTATTTTCTCAAAAACTGATTATCAGAATCTTACCAAATTTTACAGCAAACATCCTGTTGCGAAGGCCTTTAAATTTTGTACAAATGATGCAAAGCCACCATTCAATATGGCCACCATTACTGAAAATAGAAAAACATTAAAACAAACAAAAAAGAACATTGAAGAGAATTCGACCGGATTGGGCAGAAAGTGTCTACTAGCCCAGGTTATGCTGCAAACTGTTTTAGCAGTTGGAATATTGTACTAGTATTAATCAGGTGAGTGACATAAGATCTACTTGGGCCTCTTGATTTTTCCATATCTTCCCTCAAATCAAGGTTGCTTCAACAGTTTGTCATTCTTTACATAATCTACACAATATATTTAGCCTTCCTGGCCATATGGTCCTGCATCCATTATGTGTTCTGTGTTGTCTATCATCTGTCAGCCTCTGTCAACAGTTGCTTCTTGACACGAGGCCATATTTCTGATCCAACTTTGATCAAACTTGGAATATGGGCTTACATCATCAAGGTCTCTGGCAAATTTGATAATTGATGAGATCTATGCATATTAATGAAGTGATCTTGCATCTGATTGGTCAAGCTTGTAATCACTCAGGAGGCCATGTTACTGTTCCAATTTAATCAAGCTTTAATATATTTGGATTCTATCATCAAGATGTCTGCCAAGTTTAATAATAAGCAAGAACCATGCATATTCATGAGGTGATTTTGCATTTGACTGACTGAATGTTTCACCACTCTAGAGGTAAGATTTTTGGTCAGATTTTGATCAGGCTTTGAATACAAGTTTATCATATCATGATCTTGGAGGAGTTTTAAAAAAATTGTGATCTACACATATTAATGAGGTGATCTTGCATCTGAGTGGCTGAGCTTGTTGTCACTATAGAGAGTGTATATTTGATCTGATATTAATCAGACTCAATAAATAGGCATATATCATCAAGGTGTTGAACAAATTTAGTTATGCACAATAGCTGTGCCTGTTAATGAGGGGATCTTGACATCTGATTGGGTGAGCTTACCACTATTTGAGAGATGATACTTCTGACTCGGGTTTTGATTAGGTAAATAGACTAAAATTATCAATATGCTGGTTGAGTTTTATTATGAGCGAGATTTTTGCATATTAATGAGGTGTTCTTACATCTGTTTGGCTGAGCTTGTTACCACTCTAAAGACTATTTTTATCTCCCATGCAGATGATTCTAATGGAGATCCACACATATTTATGAGATGATCTTGCATCTAATTGGCTGAACTTGTAAACACTCCAGCAACTCAGTTTTAGCGTAGATTTTGAGTTATTAAATCATCTTATATTGTCTGGATGTTGGATGAGTTTGATTATGAGCAAGATCTACACATGTGTATAAAGTAATCTTGTCTCAAATTGTCTGAACTTGTTGCCATTTTGGAGACTAAATTTTGATTGGATTTTGATCAACCATAGTCAGTAAGGTGATATCATCTAGGTCTTATACAGGTTTTATAATAACTCCGGTCTGGACATATTAATTAATGATTATTAATTATTATTTATTATTATTAATTATTATTAATTATTAATAGATGATCTTGCATTTGATTGGCTAAGCTTGTTATTCTCTATTAACTGTAATTCTCATCATCTGAGTTTGATAAAACTTGTTAAATAGGTTTATATTACAAGATCTGGGATGAGCTTAATGATGAGCAAGAGCTACACATATTAATTAAACCTTTATCTTTGGAAAGAAATTTGATGGGACTAGTGTAAAATAGGTAAAATTTACATTATATAAAGGTTGGGAGATTGTTTACATATGGTTTGTTCTTGCAATACAATATCAGTTTGCTTAGTGAAGTGGTCAAATGTTAAATTATGTAAACCAGGTGAACGATATCAGGCCCACTTGGGACTCTTGTTTTAGGTACCAGCCTTTTCACTTGCTATCATTGTGTTCACGCCTTTTATTCATCTGTTATTTTTTTCAGAGTTCCAGTCTGGTCTAGTGTGTATCGCACGTAGACTCACCCTTGCTGATAAGACCAGTACCATGCTAGGAGTGGAACAATTTACAACAAAACAAGACACAAGTGGCAAAATTATTGGATGTGATTGCAGGTAAATTAAGATATTAGACTTGTGGATTTTTTCTCGATTTTCTTGGACATTGGTGTGAGAACCAAAAAAGATGGATAGAACAATGTTGATCATTTGGGTGCTGATTTTATGTGTTATTTGATCACTAGTTCACTCAGCCAAGTTAACCTTTGGCATTACCCTGCACGAGTCATCTGTCATTCATTTTCAGTCAACCATCTGTCTGCAGTAGCATGTAAACATCACGTAGGTTTAATTTCTTCAAAATTTTAATTAGACTTGTGTGTGACTCTGTATCTTCAAGACAATGGAAGTTTTTAATTATAAACAGAATCTTTGGTTATCAATAAATCTGGCATCAGATTGGCTAAAGTTTTACCACCCTAAAGGCTGTATGATTGGCTAAAAGTTTTACCACCCTACAGGTGGTATGAAGGGCTAAACATTTTACCACCCTAGAGGCTGTATGATTGGGTAGAAGTTTTACCATGCTAGAGACTATATTTATGAGCAGATTTTATCAAATTTGATATTTATCATGAAGAGAATTTAGTTTCAATTGTGAGAATCATATGCAATCAAGAGTGTTCGGTTTTAAACATACATGGCAGTCGGGGAAGACATTTTTTGAAAACCATCTACCAGGACACTCTTGTTACTCAAGATTCTAATGAAAATCATACAAAATTTTACATTTCACATAAACCACTCATTTTTAGCTCTACTGATAATGGACCAGAAGAGCTTATGGGATGGCCTGTTGTTCGTCTTCCATCCGTCCATTAGTACAAGTATGCTATTGCTGCTTGTCCTAAACTACTTGGAAGATTGAAGTGAAACTTTACACATACAGTCACATACATGTGAACCTCCCACATGGGAGTGTTTTCCTCCCGAGATGAGGGGTGTCTCCCGTTCCTCCCGTCACTAACTGAAATCTCCAGTGCACACAAAATTATTATTGAAAAAGTTTATTTTGTCCATTTTTTTTCACACCTTGCTTCCATTGTAGTATATTTATGGCAATACTGCCTGTGATCACGTGACTGTGAACGGGCTTAAGCAGGGCAAGACAATTTTGTTGTTAATTTCAAGCAGCATTAAAGAATGCTAAAACACCAAAATTTAAGCAACCAAAATATCGCATGAAATTCAACGATGGATGGAAATGGGAATTTCAGTGGTTGGAGTCAAGTTCAAAGAACATGAATATGGATTCTGCCCTTCCTGTAAAGCTGATTTTGAAGTCTGCTATGGTACCAAGAATGATATTACATGTTGTGCAGCATATTAAAGAATATTAAATGGAACAACAACTATGCCATCACTGAAATCCATGTTTGTGGAATCTGAATCAAATTTGGATAAAGATACATGTGCCGAGACACAGTTTGCCAACTTTATAGCTGAAGATAATCTCCCATTCATGGTAGCAGATCACTTTTCAGATCTAGTCAAAATAATGTTCCCTGTCTCAGAAATTGCACAAAAGTTCTCATACAAATGGATAAAACTACTCACATAGTGACCCAAGCTTTGGGTCCTCATTGGTATAAGAAAGTTGAAGACATGTGCTGCCATGAAAAATTTGCCATTCTCATTGAAAATCCTGCCTCTCTTGAAGTCAAAACTCTCGACCATATTTTTCAAATCTCCTGATTTGTTTGAATCTGACTTCTCTGTTCTGTCACATGTATGCAGTCATCTCAAGCTCTAGTTGGTCCCAAATGAAAATGGTGTTGCTCAGACATCTAATATGGCCACTACAGCTGCCATCTTGAAAATCTTTTTATCGCTACTCCTCCTGAACGAAAAATCATATCAACATGTGAATTTCACCAGAAGACTTCTTATAAGGTCCAGTTGGTCATAAATAAAAACGGTTACACTTGGACATAGATATGACTACCACAGTGGCCATCTTGAAAATCTTTTTATGGCTACTCCTGCTGATTGGAAAGTCCTATCAATATGGGATTTTCACTAAAGGACTTTTTGTGATGTTGAGTTGCTCCTAAATGAAAACAGTGGCCATCTTGAAAATCTTGTTATTGCTACTCTACCTGAGTGGATGGTCATATCAACATGGGGTTTTCACTGAAAGACTTCTTTTGATGTCTAGTTGGTCCTAAATGAAAATTTTGCTGATCCGACATACAATATCGCCACCACAGCAGCTATCTTGAAAATCTTTTTATTGTAAATCCTCCAGTACGAAAGTCATCAGCATGGGGTTATCACCACAAGACTTATGATGTCTAGTTGGTACTAAATGAAAATGGTGCCAATCTGACATCCAGTATGGCCACATGGGGAGCCATCTTGAAAATCCTTTTATTGGTACTTCTCCTAAATGGAAAGTCATATCTACATGAGGTTTTCACCTGAAAACTTTTATTATGATAACTAGTTTGTCCTGAATGAAATGGTGCCAATCTGACCTTAAATATGGTTGCCACAATGAACATATAAAAAATCTTGTTACTAATTCTCCTGAATGGATGGTCATATCAACATGGGGTTTTCACCAAAAGTCTTCTTTTTTCAGATTTGTCCTAAATGAAAATGGTGCTTATCTTACATTCAGTAAGGCTGCCACAGTGACAATTTGAAAATTTTATTGCTCAAGAATATCAGAGGTGATTTTAGCACTCAGCAGTTAAAAGAAGAAATGGTCTTATCATGAATTCTGTAAATTCTTTTCATAGAGTAAAGCATCAATCCCTTTGAGGGACTTTTGTTTACATGTCATTAGTCCACTTTTAGGAATGGAAAAGTTTCAGATTAACTAATCCACAACATGTATTGCAAACACATCTGTCCCTCTGTTAAAATCCTTTCTGAGCTTGAACATCAAGACAAATGTGTCATGTACTGGATAGGGTGGCTAATAAAGTGGCAGGTTCTTTTATAGATTTTGCAACAGATTTCTTTCTCTTGAAATCACAATAAAACTTGATTCGAAAACCACTAAAACCATCTTCGAATCCCCCCTTCCTATGAAAACAATGGGGTTTTTAAAAAAAATATCAAATACTGTCTATACTCGCGTATAAGTTGGGTCCAACTGCAAACAACATAGACCATGATCTTCCATTGCATAATGAGCCAGCAGATCAAGGTCTCTGCTGTTTGTTCTACTGATTACTCCTAACAAACTGCATAGACCCAGATCTGCAGGTGCATTATGTGGTGGCAGATCTGGGTCTGTGCAGTTTGCAGTTGGACTCCACTTATAAGTGAGTATATACAGTAAATATCATTATAATTCTCTGCAACACTAGGTAATACTGAACACTCAGATATCACAATAGGGTCACAATGTCCAACTTTTTATTGTGACTTGCTAAATATCCTTTCCATTTCTAGATTTCAGATTTGGTTAATTGTCACTTTTAACTTTTGGCTCTTTCGGGAAAGATGTTATTGTTTTACTTTCTTTTCAGTGGACTTTCTTCCGGTCATTACAAATACCCTGATTTTGTTGGAAAAGCTATACAAGACTTCTGTCATGTAAATGATTTGCAGCAGCTTTCACGCCATTTACAAGAAGGTAAGTATACATTTCAACAACCAACCAACGAAACCCCCACGCCCCCTCCCCAGTCCCAGTTTTGACTGCAGTATTTGGCATTTTTTAGATTTTAGGGTCATTCTGTTTATTAAAGATTGATTTATGTGGTGTTAATATACTAGAAAAATTAAGTTTCATGCCTTTGGAATCTTATTTTGTCACATACTTATCAACATTTGGCATCCATAAAAAGTATATTTGCTAAATAGAAAATTTATATACACAGATATGTATGGAATCATCTTCTCTCATTCTTACATCATAATTATTAATTTTTTGCTTATATGTGTATATAATTTGTATGTGGATTAATTAATTCATAATTAGAATTCTGTTTGAGTACAAACATGCCAGAAGCATAAATAGAAATAACAGTAAGACTTGCACATGCGCTCTGTTCTGCTGTCATATTTTTGTTACTTAATGCTTAAACTGTCTTTCTCTAGTTTAGAAACATTATGCAAATGCAATGTTCTGTCACACGATGCTATTGTTTTCTAACATTTTAATAAACTGGCCCCTGTAGTCACAAAACTGACCAAACTCAAAATTTAAACTTGTGCTCGAATTTCCATACTTTTAATCTTCTATAACTTCACTCCAAGGGAGGTAATAATTGCGAACATTTTAGGATTATAATTTTTTTTCTGTCTCTTCATTTATGCCAAATTTTAACGAGATTAAGGAACTATAAGTATCATTTTTAATCTTGGAGCTTTGAGTCAGAATTCAGCTTTTGTTTGCAGACAGGTTTGTGACTGCTGTGCCTAATTTCATATTTGTATCTTACTTTTGAATGATGAGAAGAATATGATAGTGATGTTATACAGCTCTCAGATTG
Organism: Margaritifera margaritifera; assembly: GCA_029931535.1. Taxonomy (NCBI): domain Eukaryota; kingdom Metazoa; phylum Mollusca; class Bivalvia; order Unionida; family Margaritiferidae; genus Margaritifera; species Margaritifera margaritifera. Next base: position 1,824,858 of record JAQPZY010001544.1, read on the forward strand.
AGCACATCTTCATGCTCATTGCAAAATGTGTGGACTTTACAATCATTCAGCAATAGTTCAACATGTAGACTAGTTAAAGTGAGTGTTGTATATAAATTGTCAATATGTTTTGTGTTTGTATTCTGGTACATGGATTTTCCCCATTTGTGATAAGAATTTTAACCAGCTGCAAATCCAGTTTAGTAGCAAAACTAAATGTTATTGTAATTATGGCATGTAATATATAGATTACACTTCTTATGTGCAGATAACACTTTTTTGCCATGGTTGTTATGCTTATACCACTCTAGGGATTGGCATGTATGCCTTTTATAAAAGGCACCGCAGTATAACAGTCTCTTTTGAAAAGCACCATAGTATAACAGTCCCTTTTATAAAGCACCTCAGTATAACATGATGCCTTTTATAAGGCATTTCATTATAACAGTCCCATTATCAGGCACCTCAGTATAACATGGTGCCTTTTATAAGGCATTTCATTATAACAGTCCCTTATATAAAGCACCTCAGTATAACATTTTGTCTTTTACAAGGCATTTCATTATAACAGTCCCTTTCATAAAGCACCTCAGTATAACATAGTACCATTCATAAGGCATTTCATTATAACAGTCCCTTTCATAAAGCACCTCAGTATGACATGGTCCCTTTCATAAGGCATTTCAGTATAACAATCCCTCTCTAATGCACCTCAGTATAACATGGTGGCTTTTATAAGGCATTTCAGTATAACAGTCCATCTGAAATGCAATTCAGTATAACATGGTGCCTTTTACACGCTGTTTCAGTATAACAGTCCCTTTATCAGGCACCTCTGTATAACATGGTCCCTTTCATAAGATGCCTTTGTATACAGCGATGCTGCCAGGCTGCGGGATCATGGGTTTCTTGCAAAAATGATCGAGAGTCATGCAACTTTTGAACCCAGCAGGGGAAGGACCATGCAAATTACCTGCGGTTCCCCCGATTTTTCATACCCAATGCGTTTTTTTAATAATTTTTTTAATTTGAAATTAAGGTTGATCAAATCATCATCTTTTTGTATTTTGTCCATGATTTCAATCAGTCTCATACTGATGAAGATTATTGTTTGATACATGCACGTTTATGATCAAAATCTGTTGTCGTATTGCGGAAACTATCAAGAGTTATTTATTGAATTGTCTCCCATAGGGGTATAACAAATTGATCCATTGATCATCCATTAGGAAAATATGTAAAGCACATGAGCAGTGAGTCATGTCGAAAGGAAAGGTAACATATCTTTAGGAAATTTGGGGAGATGGAAAGATTATCTCCTAAGGATGAAACTAGGGAGGAGGAAAGGTCTGATGGTTTGATGCTAATCGAACATGGTGCAGAAAGCAGTGGATACAGACCTTGCAAAAAATGTAATCCTTGGACAGAAATATCCTTGTAAACAACATGTATGAATTGTGCAAAATTATGTTTGGATATCCTGAAGACCGGATCCTGAATCTATTCAGACTGGCCAAAATTGTAGTGCTTCTGCTTTTATAAAAAAAATTCTTTTTTAAGGAAACTAATTGTGAGAGGAGATTCAGTTCTCAAAGCAGAATTCACACTACTCTGAGGAACAGGCTAAAATATATATTAAATAGTGCATGTGACCCCTTCTGTATGGTCACAAATGGCTGTCATTAGTGCAAATAGAATACAGTAAAACCAGCCATTTAAAATTACCTCAACAGTGATCCCTCACTATTACTGCTTGTCAAAGGGAGTCGTACAGTGTTAATGATTATGTCACCTTATACTAGGGTACATTATATATACATCCAACCAAAAGAAATAAAATGCACATAGCCTGTTGGGAGGATATTTTTCAACATGTATGTATTTTTTTTCAGTTCTACAGAAAGGAAGTGATACAAGCAATGTGTACCGTTTTAAACTTCAAGAAAACCGGCATGTATTTGTACAGACAAAGAGCAAGTTGTTCCAGAACCCCATTAGTGGGGTCCCGGAGTTTATCATGTCTACTCACTCCATTATCAGGTATAAATAAGCATCAGTATTATCATCATCATCATCATCATGATGACATTGACAACAATGATGATCGTGATGATTACTACTACTACTACTACTACTGCTACTACTACTACTCTACTACTACTGCTGCTGATACTACTATTACTCCTGTAACTACTACTAATAGAACAACAGTAGCATTTACATCAGTCAGTACTTGTGACATAAAATATATCTATTTTTGTATATTGCAGAATTGTAACTATGCCATCCATTTACTTTATTGCAATTTCATGAAACAATTGTTTGTCGTAAAGTTTACATAATAGACGTATGTCCATATAATGTCACTGATGTAAACAAAAAACTTTTTTATTCACATTGCAACAAATGATAACAGAGATTTTTATAATATTGAAAGCTTAAATGAAGTGCCTCTCATCAGACTTTGTATTTCTAATTTTTTTTTTTCTCTACTGGTCATAGACCAGAAGAGCTTATGGTCTGGTCTGTTGTCCATCGTCCGTTGTCCATCGGTCCATTAGCACAGGTTTGATATTGCTACTCCTCCTAAACTACTTTGAGGATTGCATTGAAACTTTACACACACATTCATCCCATGGTCTAGTTGGTCCTAAATGAAAATGGTGCTGCTTGGACATTCAATATGAATCCCACAGTCACTATCTTGAAAATCGTGTTATTGCTACTCCTCCTGAATGGATAATCATATCAACATGTGGTTTTCATTAAAAGACTTCTTATCATGTCTAGTTGCTCCTGAATGAAAATGGTGCCAATCTGACGTCCAATATGGCCACCATGGCAGCCATCTTGAAAATCTTGTTATCACCACTCCTCCTAAATGGATGGTCATATCAACATGGGGTTTTCACTAAAAGACTTCTTATGATGTCTAGTTGATTATAAATGAAAATGGTGCCGATCTGATGCCCAATATGGCCACCATTGCAGCCATCTTGAAAATCTTGTTATGACTACTCCTCCTGAATGGATGGTCATATCAACATGGGGTTTTCACTAAAAGACTTCTTATGATGTCTAGCTGGTCCTAAATATTTTTTTGCTGATTTGACATTCAATATGGCCACCATGGCAGTCATTTAAAAAATCTTGTCACTACTCTACTTGAACTGAAAGTCATATTGACGTAGGGTTTTCACCAGAAGACTTGTTATGATGTCCAGTTGGTCTTAAATGAAAATGGTGGCGATCTGATGTCCAATATAACCACCATAGCAGCCATCTTGAAAATCTTGTCATTGCTACTTCTCCCCAATGGAAAGTCATATCTTGAAAATATTGGCTGCCACGACAGTCTTAAAAATTTTGTTGTTGCTACTCCCTCTGAATGGATGATCATTATGACATTGGGTTTTCACCAAGTCCTAAGTGAAAATGGTGACAGTCATACATCCAATATTGCTGCCACAACGACTGTCTTAAAAATCTTGTTGTCACTATTCCCCTTAAACGGATGATCATTATGACATGGGGTTTTTACCAAAAGACTTCTAATGATATCTAATTTGTCCTAAATGAAAATGGTACCAAGCTGACATCCAATATGTGTACAACAGCAGCTAATTTGAAAATCTTGTTATTGCTGAAAAATATCAGAGATGGTTTCAACACTCAACAGTTAAAAGGAAGAAATGGTTTTATCTTGAATTCCTGGAAACTCTTTTTTCCCAGTAGAGCATCAGTCATTTTGAGGGACTCTTGTTTTAAAAATGTAAAGGAAAATTTTCATACAAACCTATTTATTGCATTAGTGCAGAAGTAGAATTGAGACTCCGCCTTCAACTTAGTAGTCCCTGTAAAGTTTGTGAAAATTCCCCTCCACCCACTCTCCAACACGTACACACACACATAAAAGCATAGCAATTGGAAAGTGTCCGAAGATTATGGTATGAATGTTAATTTTGGTAGAAAACCTGAAAATAATGCTGATGAAAGTCGGACTTAATAGAGACAATATACACAGTCAGTTAAAACAGTAGTAAAACAAATATTGTTGATCCCACGTTTGTAGGAAGTAAAACATGGCAGTCATTGCTTAGACAGTTCATTCTGTAACATACTCGGTCAACCTTTTTGTGCTTGGGGACAAGGTCACATTTTACAGCAATTCTTTGGGTGATCAACATACAGGCCCTTGCCTTCTTGTTGAACTGATAGAGGATATTTAATGTAAGGTATCAGTAATCAAGATAGCTTTTGCGTAAAGTTGAATAAAAGAGCTTATTGATGTATTAGTGGCATTATACATGGTCATGTACGATAGTTCAGCAAATTTTCTATAAACTGATAAGAGCTGTTTGTGATAAATATATTTATTTTAAGCTATCTCAAATGGCAATCAAGATAGTTGTTTGCATAAAGTTGAATGAGACAGCTGTATACGTCCATATATATAAATATACGTTTATCATCACATTTGTGCAACTGCTTTGAATAGTGTTTGGTGTTGGCTCCCGCTCCCCCTTGTTTACATTGATAATGTCATTATGCATTAAGGCTGTTGATTTACAACTTGCATCCACCAGGTTATGAATACATGGTTAACACTTCCAAAAAAGAGGTCTGTTGACATTTGCTTGTTCAGTCCATATCTGTGTAATGTTTGGAGGGAAATTCAAGGTCAGGGTCATGGGAAGGGAAAATGTAATTCAATGACTTGTGTCCATGTCTAGGGTATAACTTGAACTATGGAAGTTACTTTAATGAAACTTTGCCTAGATTGTGTGTCTTGTACCATAGCTACACCCCAGCCTTAAGGTCAAGATCATGCCAGTCCCAAACAACGAAATAAAGTACCAATGAAACTGTCTTCTTTTTTTTTCTTCTTTGCAAAACCATGAAAATTGATACCCATGAAAATAAATGAATTCACAGTATCACATATAGATTGTGTGTCGTGTACCATAGACTATGACTTGTATCCTGTCAATTAATTTTCTCTCCATGCTGTTGTCTATCAAATTCAATACTTTATTTTTGGTTTCCATGATTGGTATGTAAGTCGATTGTAATTGAAAATAAAAGATTAAAAATAGTACGTTTCTGGCCCTGCTGCACCTAAAATCACTCAAAACAAGTAGAAAAATGGTTGTAGAATACAATATTATTTTTTGTTTGGTTTAAAATTGATGAAGATATACCACAGAACTAGCCCCAAGTGTAAGGTTGCTGGGGTCTGGCAACCCTGCTAAAAAGTGTGCATGCATTGGACCTTTGCTCTGAAGTTCCCACGATCAGTACAGTATTTCTCCCATGATAAAACCAAGGGTTCAGTCTGATATATTTGTCCCATCATAAAACCAAGGGTTCAGTCTGATATATTTGTCCCATGATAAGACCAGGGGGTCAGCCTGATATATTTGTCCCATCATAAAACCAAGGGTTCAGTCTGATATATTTGTCCCATGATAAAACCAGGTGGTCAGTCTGATATATTTGTCCCATGATAAAACCAAGGGTTCAGTCTGATATATTTGTCCTATGATAAAACCAGGTGGTCAGTCTGATATATTTGTCCCATGATACAACCAAGGGTTCAGTCAGATATATTTGTCCCATGATAAAACCAAGGGTTCAGTCTGATATATTTGTCCCATGATAAAACCAGGTGGTCTGTCTGATATATTTGTCCCATGATACAACCAAGGATTCAGTCTGATATATTTCTCCCATGATAAAACCAAGGGTTCAGTCTGATATATTTCTCCCATGATAAAACCAGGTGGTCAGTCTGATATATTTCTCCCATGGTAAAACCAAGGGTTTAGTTTGATATATTTGTCCCATGATAAAACCAAGGGTTCAGTCTGATATATTTCTCCCATGATAAAACCAAGGGTTCAGTCTGATATATTTGTCAAAAAGTAAGGTTCAGACTTATTATCAGACAGATATATTCTTAGTAAATAATTGCCAGAATTTTATAAAAATGGAAGGTGGACTTGGCAGCAAGCATGGGCTTATCGTTGGACAAATATGGTATGACTTTGGACTTGTAGAGCTAAGGTAACCTGTGGTATAACTAGGATCTTGTAGAGCTAAGGTAACCATTTGGTATAACTGGGGACATGTAGAGATAATATAACCTATAGCATAACGGGGGACTTGTAGAGATAAGGTAACCTATCATATAACTATGGACTTGCAGAGATAGGGTAACCAATCATATAAATATGGACTTGTTGTGATAAGGTAACCTATAATACACCTATGGACTTGTAGAGATAAGGTAACCTATTAAATAACAAGGGATTTGTAGAGCTGAGGTAACCTATGGTTTAACTAAGGACTTGTAGAGCTAAGGTAACTGCAGCTATGTTTAATTAATTCATTTATTCATGAAAAATAGATTGATAACCATAATAGGTGATACAGATTTTATAACAATTCGTTGGTGAATAATATGTAAAACTTGTTTCATTTCAGGGAATGTGACTCTGATAATGAGCTAAAAGGCTCAGCATCAACAAGTTTAATGAAGTCAATTATAAGTCAAGGGGTGATGGGGAAGAATTCTAGTCCCTTGCCAAGTGCATCCAACATGGGTTTTATGGGAAGCCCTTTAATCCCTTCTCCAAATCCTGGGGGATTTTCTATGTCTGTAGACACTTCAGACTATACGAGTCCCAATGGAAACTGGGATATTCCTACATCAGATATTTTGTCTAATGTAAATAACAATTTCAGTATTCCTGGAAGTGTTACCTCAACTTCAAGTTCTAGTTCTTGGAACACTGTACAAACTTCTCAGCAACAGCAGCAGATGAAGTTGTCACAGTTACAGCGTAGCCTTTCAACTTCACAAACTGCCAACATGTCGTTAAAGTGGTCACTTGGTGGTGGGAATTTTCGTAGCAATTCAGTGGACAGTGGCCAGAGTGGACCAGGGTACAACCCTGGCTCAGGGCCACTAGGTGGTGGATTTCAGGTTCCAGGCCAAAGGGGTATGGGGATGTACCAAGGCCAGCGAAGCCCTGCAGCTTCGCCAAGTCCCCATGGCCAAGGATGGGGAATAAGTATGTCTCCTTACTCAGCCAGGACACCATCTCCTATGACATCACCCCAAGCAGGTAGGACTTGGTTTTCATCTTTTTTCCTCACATCTATCTGACATATTAGACGTAATACCTGCACATGCCTTAATAAGTGCACACATCCCTCTTTAGTCAAAACTCACCTGAAAATATCCATTATAAGTGCATGGGTCTCAATGCAGGCATGCCATGTGGGAGGACGGCAGTTGCATAAGCATGCATAAAACGTGTCTCAATCCAGGCACGCCATGTGGGAGGAAAGCAGCTGCTTAAACTTGCCTAAAACATTGTAATTTTCTTGGAAGTTACACTTTTATTTTGAGGGTTAGAGCAATAAAAAAAAATGGATTTAACATGCGTTTTATTTAGTACGACCATGTTGGGAGAGAATGCACTTTCGAGTGAAGAGCTCACAACATAGCCAAAGGGAACTAACTCTGGTATTAGGTATATATACATGGGATAAAAATAGCTTTTGACATCATTGGTGTGCTTATTTTGATGTACTTAATAATATTTACTCAAATAATTTGTTAAGCACAGTATCTACCTATGTATCTGTCCGTCTGTCTGTCGTTATACTGTCTATTTCTTGAAAGTGCACATGGAGCTGCATTTGTTGAAAACAGGAAAAATATCTTAAAATCATTGGTTGTATTATCACCCAAGTTTCTCATCACCACAAAGCAGTGGGATTAGTATTAGTTTTATATGGATTGTATCACTGAAACATCTTTCTGATTCAAATCATTAGCTCAGCAAGGGTAAGTGTTTACTACAACCAGAATAAACCTTGTATTGTGTTAAACTTACTTGGATTTCTGGCCCATTGTTTAGTGTATAGCTGTGTCCATTCATATTTCAGTAAACTTTATAATTTTGTATAATTGATTTAAGTATCAAGGCTGTGCAAAACGTTTGGCAAGGTTATGTTTGCTTAGAGGGATTTTACAACCAAACAAAAAGCTCATGTCTTTTTACTAAGGCATGCATTATTTCGGAATATTTTGCAGGAAATTCATGGATGCTATGTTTCTTAGCTCCCCTTCTTGAAGTAGAGGTCAGCTATTGTACTACCCTGACATTGGCATCCACACAGATAAAAAAACATATATATTTGTACAGTATCACTAAATCTTAACTGTTCTTTCTTCCTAGGTCATAAGCAACAGTTTTTGGAATGGATTTCATAGCACCTACACCCTGGGGATTTGGCAAACTTTGTACATGCATGTACATTAGTTATACATTCATAGTTTGGTTTTTGTTGATCTCAAGTTTTTTTTTATACCTCGAATCATGAAACTTGGTGAAAAGTTGGATCTTGACGAGTACTATACCCTCATCACAGTATTAAACCCCCATCTTGTAAAAAGAGGTCTCTATGACTTGTATTTCATGCTTCAGTGACCTTGTTGAAATCAACTCGTTATAGTACCTCTGTTTCGATATCAAAGAAAATAATGTTCTTGGGGTTTTTTTTGTTTTATTTCTTTTATGGCCTGTCACAGTAGCTAGGTATGTCGGTGGGTGTGAGTATGTAGGAAGGTGTTTTCACGGTATGTCAGCACAATACTGGCTGACTCTATAGTCCTGATTAAAAGTTTTAATTTTTAATTTTTAAAAGATTACAAGTTCAGATGTGAAGATAAAAGATTGCAAAAAAAAAAATCTTTAGTTTCAAAAGGGGCCAAGATCACTCTAGTTTGAATTTATCTTTTGCATTATAATTTTCACAGTGGCTACTGTAGACAAGTAAAAGCTGTGTAGAGATGAGCTACATAATTGTTGATTACACTCAGGTTGTTAGTATATACTCTGATTTTGTTGCATAGACTTTATATAGGAGGTAACGGATCAATATTTTCTCATATATGGCATTTTCAGGAGGTACTGTATATACTCGCGTAAAAGCTGGGTCCAAATGCAAACAACATAGACCCTGATCTGCTGTCGCATAATGCGCCTGCAGATCAGGGTAAATGTTGTTTGTTCTACTGTTTAGTCCTTACAAACTGCATAGACCCAGATCTGCCGCGCATTATGCGACGGCAGATCTGGGTCTATGCAGTTTGCAGTTGGTATAAGCTTATACGCAAGTATATATGGTATATGTCATCAATACGGATGTGCAGTATGTCATTATAGTGTCATAGAACTTTTTACAGCATGATGTCATTCAACTCGATTAATATATTTATGTGCATCAGAATTTACATTTTGAACTAAATTGAGTAAATAATAAAAACGGGGTGTGGGGGGTGTAATTTATTCCCTACGCTGATGTTAAAAAATGTTTAACCGATGCTAATTAGAAATTTGAGTATATAATAAAGATGCTATTCTATGTGTACTGTCTGATATCAGCCGCTGCCAAAAATCTTGTCCACAAGGTGAAACAAATGACAATAACACATGAAGTATAAGAAATTATTCAAAAAACATGGTTCAGACTTGTCAGACATTTTTCTCTACAATTTTCAGCAGACTTTGCTGCTTTAACATGTGCAAGAAAAGAGTTCCATATCATAGAATATTTCAAACTACACCTAAACTGTTCAGTTTGGCTTTAGGAAGTTTCAAGTGACTTTGTGTGATCTTAAAACATAGAACTTGAGATTTTGGGCAGAATGTTATTTCATGTATTGCAGTGCTTTATGAGCTATTTCAGACGGTGTGTCCAAAGGAGCATCCAAAATTAAGCAACCAGCATGCTTCTAAGTCATGTTTTATTTTTTGCTAACTGGCTGTTAGTACAGTTTCCACATATTGTTAAACAGTAGTCAGTGACTGCAAATTGTAAGCATTGTACTAAATTGTTCTAGTTTGTTTGGGTAGGTATTTCCTAATTTTACCTAACAAAGTTATCTAACAAAGTTATTTTACTTGAAAGTTACTTACAATGTTCTTCAGTTTCTTACTTCAGCATATTTGTAGATATGTTGGAATAAAAGTGTTTTCTCTGGCAGGTGGTATGAGTCAGCCTAATTGGAACACCTTTACCAGTGCAGGCAATAGTATGAGTGGCAGCCAACAAGTGAGTATGGGGATGTCCATGTCGTCACAAGCCTTGCCTTTACAAGCTCTCCAAAATCTAAACAGTAGCTCAGCTGTAACTAGCCCAGCACTAAGTAACATGTTGGAAGTTCGCGGAACTCAGGTTAAGGGTGATAAAAAGAATGCACGGACAGGAAAATTGTGCCAATTATTGACTTGTAATTCCAGTTCAGAAGGAATGGAAGGAAAAGGAAAGGATTTCAAAACCTCATTCAATAAATCAGGGATGGAAAAGTCCCCAGTAGATAGTATGTTACAATCACCCCAGCCAGGCCCTGGGCAAAGTCCACAAGAGAAGCCCCAAAGTACCTCAAATGATGACTTTCCCATGCAAAATGAGGTTAAGGAGAGAAATATGATTCTTAAATCATTGTTGAGTGTAGAGGAAGAGGAGGAAGATGCTGTGAACGACAGTAAAGGGCACAAAGCAGACACATCAGATTCCAAAAGCTTATTAATGGAGATGGATAAGAACGAGGCCGAACCAAAAAAGCCAAACAATCTGCTGTTAAAAGTGAGTATGAAGAAGTTTACTCCTATTTTCTAATGAGATTAATTGATTGGAAATAAAAATTGATTGATGTGAATATTCATTTCTTATGAAAGTTAATAAATTTAAAATCATTCACAGTAAAGTGATGAAAATAAACTAATCTGAAGAGTCAGTTTGAAATATTAACAGGTATATTGTTTGGATTTGGTGTATGTGGAAATGGTTTTTGAAAAGACAAATGCAACTCGTGACTTGGATATATACCTAAAGGAAGGTATTAATATCGTCTGTTTATTGTCATATTCACTGTTTAGAACCTCAGATTATCCTCGTACAACTGTAGTAGAATGTTTTTAATATTTTGTTTAATTAACATCTTTGAGCTAAAGATGGAAATTATTCAAAAATATTTATAAATATTATAGGCAGGAATTTAATGATTCTTTTTGTTTTGTGACAAAGTCGCTGATTGTATCTAGTAAACTGCAATATAGTGCAGTTAAAATTGCAGACAGTGCAGTTTTTACTCTGTGGGGGGGAGTCACCTGAACATCCTAGTCCTATTAGTGCAGATTAACATTGGCATCATGTATGTAATGTATGTATGCACAATCCTATCCTTTTAGTGCAAAGCAAAAGATAGTTGGAAAAAAATTGCAGTCAAATACCATTCCAAATTCCCCCAGGAAGACATCCCTCCAACCAAAAGAAATATCCACCATGAGAGAAAAGATAAATGTAAAGATGTTCCAAAACCTTTTGAAAAAAAGGTACACGAAACAAACATAATGGCTAAAAAGCTTAAAATTCTTAAAATACACGATCAAAATTTTACTGTATAAACCGCAATCTTTTCAAAAGTCCTAGACCTTCTCAGTAGGAACACCATCACAGGATGTATCCCACAGCAGACAGGTTATCCCCATTAGTTTCCTCTAATGACATGCAGAAGGGGTCAACAGACCTATTCTACATTCCTAAACCCACAAGGGGAACATTTTGACATTACTTTGGCAGAAACTTTCTTGAGCTCACTATATATCTTATTATATTGTGGCTGGTGTTTAATTGCGGTACTGCATTTTCTGCCAGTATAGCCAAACTTGGATTTCTGAAAAACATAACAGTGCTCAGTGAAGTCATTTCCCTATTAAATTTAATTTTTTTACATCAGGGGACAAGTTTTTCAGATAATATGTACAATACAGTTAAAACTGAGATCTACGAACCAGAAGTAAATCTGACATGCACCGATAAAAGTTCCCAAGATGAAATGATTACCGTATTTTCACGAATATACCCTGCAGAAATTCACTAATCATGTAAAAAATATTTAGTATACCCCGACCGTGCTTATACCACACACAAACCCTAACATAATCTCACATGAACCGACCACATGCGCTAGGAGCTAATGCAAAAGCCTGAAGAGCAGATGTCCAGATCAAAACCCGTTCCAGTGTCAAGTCATAAACTTCATATGACTGTTTAAGCTGCAAAACGACGCCTATCAGATGGACTGAGGCTTTAAACTTGCGCTATTATACTTTATTACTAATTCACATGATGTTGTAAGATGCAATATACCTACCAGAGGGTCTATACATGAGTGGTTGTATTATCTTTGATTACTATTATTTAGACTTGTCTACCGCTGTGAAAATTTGATAGTGGGTTTGAAAAATCATAGGTTTTGTTCAATTCTTTGTATTTAGATTTGTATATAAGCATACTAACAGCTGTTGCACTTGATGGCATCCATTCATTATCAAGCAGTGCATAATCCCAAAATGAGGCCAAGTGCTAATGTGACTGTGGTATAAGCGACCCAACCGGATGTCTCATTGAGCACGTAAGTGAATAAACACAGAAGTGGGAGAGATCAAGTTTCATAATACCTTTATCGTCTATTTTTTTACTGTTTTTTTGTTGTTGCATAAATAAAACATTTTCTGAATGGCAGAAATATCAGAGTTTTTCATGTTTCAATCAGAGCTCTTAAGTTTTCTTGGAAATTGGCTTTATTCTTGGAGTTGCTCAGATGAAATCAGAGGAGTTGGCATCTCTGGCATTGCACCAAGAGCATCGCAAGTCACATGCTATTGGTTTGTAAACATAGCACATTAATACGAACATGTTAATGAAAGCAGTGGTGTGACCAGTCACTCGGTTATTAAAAATTATATCTGTATAAATTTTAAAATAATCTGACGAGTACCAGCTGTGTGAAAAAGAACTGATATAACCTGTTCATTGAGAAACCCTACATGGTGGTTGTGGGGTATGTAAAATCCTATATTACATGCGTGATATATGCGTGAAAATACAGCGTACTCGGTTGTTATCTCCCTTGATAATCTTTGACAGCAGCTTCTATCGCAACTCATCAAAGTACGCAATGCTCATGAAAGGTAATTGCTTTAATAATTTATTTCAAATGTTTTTGATTTTTTTAATGAATTCTATGTTAAGAGATGAAATGAAGAAAAGATTTAGACATTCAAAATTTCAAAATTTAGATTCCACATTTTTAAAGGGATGTTGCAGTTTGCTTATTATGATAAAAGGAAAATTATTATCAATATATTACAATTTATGTTCATTCCTTGATCCCATTTAATGTACCGTATTTCCCTAACCGTCAATCCATTAGAATTCTCGTCATTTTGATTAATTTTGTGGATGCTTCAAGCCATGAATTTAAAAACTCGACACAAAATAATTCATCAGTGAAGACAATAGGGTCATTCTTTCCTGCCTATCAACCTTGTAAAGGGACCAACTCAGATTATAATCCTGAGAGGAAATGATTTGTCTGACTGAGTACCTTCTTTTATATTACCTGTATCTTCCAAGTTATGTTCATCCCTTTGATTCTGTTTAATACAGTAGTAGTATGATCTGTGTTTTCAATACATTGATTTTGCAGGACCACAAAAGTTTATGGTATGAAAAGAATGTATAGCATTACATATTGTAGCACCTGTTAAGTGTGAGGTTAGAAGATAACTTCATTTTTGTCTGAGCTCAGGTGCTTTAAGTCCAGAGCTAGTCAGAATATTACTGGAAATGTTGTGGACTTGGGATAAAATAAAAATATTCAGCCCCTAATTATGTGCACTTGCCACAGAAAGCTGTTTGTCAAATATTATAAAGTTTGCTCTTCATTTGTTGTGCAACAGCAACTCCTGGGTCAAGATGACAATGACGGCAAAGACAAATCGAAATCCTCTGTGGGAACATTGTCTCAGAGTAAAGGACCACAGGAAAAAGTTCTTCAGAAACTACTAGAAGAGGAAAAAGTGGTGAAATGTAAACGAGAACGTGGGGAAAGCTGTACCTCTGCACCAGCAGTAAGTATCTGGTTGAAGCCCCATATTCTTGCCTTTCTTTGTTTGGTTTTTTTTTTGTTTGGTTTTTTTTTTAGTACCAGACTTGGAACTCAACTGCAGAGCCTCAACATTTTACATTGTGTAACTTAAATTATGATTAAAGCTGCAATTGCAGAACTCTGAGAATCTCCTGAACTTTGTGTCTTCAAGTAACATACCCACATTTCAGGGGCATAGATATATCATAGGTATAAAGAAAGTATAAATCAGAGCACATATCATATATTGAAAGTTTAAGGGGAGAAACTCACTCCCTCCCAGTTGAAAAAAGGGGAAATTTTAGAAATATATTATAATATTTATAAATAGGATGTAATGAAGAAATGATTGTAGACCTTGCAGAGATGATAAGTGATTTTCATGTGGATGCTGTATATGACTTTTAAAAAAAAAATTTCAGTGTGACAGAGTACCATCATTTCAAACATACAGGGAACATCTAGAATTTACTATTTTAACATGGCTTATATTGATGGTATTTATTAAAGGGGATAATGGATAGTACTGCTTAGGCATTTGTTTATTTTGAAATAAATAAGCAAATCCTGATGGTTGTCTCCAGTTAGTATCTCTCTGTGGATGCTTTAGTTCAGCCTACCAAAAAGATCCCTCTGATACATTCCCAATCCATTTAATAGGTCCACAGGGTCCCAAAGTAGTTTCATGCAATAAAATATATATTTTAAATAATAACAACAACAACAACAACAATAATAATATTAATATTAATGAATTTAAACTCGTGCTGAATTTCCAGTTTAAGTAATTCAGCAACAATGATAATACAGATATATTTGTTCATTTAGAAAAAGATATTATTATTTTCTAAAAAAAAAAAAAAATGCAAAGTAATTCAGGGAATTTAATATTGATTTTTGAATTTTTTTAAAAGCAAATTTAGCAATTTTGGGGCATGGGGGGGATTTTTACTCCAAAGCCAATGGCATGCAGCCTTCTCTTCTGTTACTTTGAATAGTTTTTGTTTCGTATAGTGTACACATTCTATATTTAGCTATTGGCCTTGAAAAGCCAGTCAAGCAATGTAAAGGGACATAATTCAGATTTTAATCCTAAGAGGAAATGATTAGTATCAGAGTGTTTATCTCCTTTGATGTAGTTTGTATGCATCTGTGGAGTAATTGGAACAAGACTGAATCATTCCAGTAGAAAATGCTCACGAAAAGGAAACTGCTTAAATATTTTCTCAAAATATTTTATGAATTTTTCAATCAATTCTCTTTTAAAAAATAAAGAGAAGAAAAGACTTAAACATTTATAATTCAAATTAGATGTATTTAGAAGGACATTGCATATCATCATAAAATGGAACATGAATATCAAAATCTCAGTTTATGTTCATCCCTTTGATCCTGTTTAATGTACGATATTACCCTAACCCTCCAATCCATCAGTATTCTCAGTACTTTGATTATGCCTGTTAATGATTGACCCAGACACCATTGCAGTTGCATTACAGAATTCCAAGCTGTTGATTGCATTTTACAATCTTGGTAAATAAATTTTAATTAAAGTTGTGTTACTGTTATACATTGCTTCCTGTCTATAATGTTGTTCATATATATATGAGTTATAGGTGGTAACACTGTATTCAAACAAGAATTTACCATTATAAAAAAAAATAATAAAAAGGTACTTAATCTTGTTAAACCACATTATAATTGACTCTCATTAGTTAAAATCTAAAATTGAGTAAAATAATTAAATGGCATATTGTAATAAAACATTCAGCCAATTAAATGGGATTTGTGGCTATAATGGCATTACATGGTTATCAGTGGTATATTAGGGATTTATAATAAAGGGTAACTGTATTTTTTTGCTATGTTTCTCAGGAGAGTACAAGCCAGGAGTCTGAGTTCTCAAGACAGAGGCACCAATCTGGACCTCAAGAACCACAGTCGACGACGCCACATCTTCCCCCCCATTCTCAACCAATGACCTCGCCACGGTCCCGTCATCATTCCTCTAATGAGGCATTGTCAATCAAAGAGAGTATTCATGGATCTTTGGGCAGTTTGAGTAGTGTAAAATTGGAAGGTGTGTCGGAGAGCTCAAATCTTACACAGGACAAAAAACTGGATAATTTCTTGCAATTTTTGTGGGAGAAAGATGATGAAAAGAAAGACCCCAGGGAGGAGAGGTTTAGAATACAACGGCATAATAATAAACGAAAAGCTTCCTCGTCGGATTTAGATATGCAGGAAGCGGCAAATAGCGTGTCAGATGCTTCTACCTCACAAGGATCTACAAGTAGACTTAGTCAAGAGAATGCATTGCTCACACAGCTTTTGTCAAAAAAAGCCACGAAAGAAAATATTGTTAACACTAAAGTGTCAAATCAAAGACCCAATCCAACTGAAGTACCTCAGACTCGAAATCCAAAAAATATAGAGGAGAAGATTTTGAAAGTTAGGCCTGCATTGAGTGCTGCACGAAGTAATTTCACCAAGGAGCCCCAGAAAGGCCAAGTAACTAGTCAGTCCAATAATGTTTGCTCAAGCCCCACCATAACTGCCGTAAGCAGAAATCTTTTAGATACCTTAACCAGTACATCAGATAATTTCAATCAAAATACAAGTACTGTCAATTTAGGCCAAAGCTTGGGAATGGGTTCAGGGATGAATACTCCACAATTCAAGGAACAGTATGAAGAACTTCAGCAGCTTCTTGCTCAAACAGTAGGGGATGGTTCGTCGACACTCAAGGAAATTGATTTCAGTTCAGAGTTGTCAGATCCGTTACTGAGTCAAATTCTTCAACAGGCTCAGGACTTGCAGCAAGAACTAAACTCGGGGAATGTTCCCAATTTGCTTAGTCAATCCTCCTCAGCACAAGTCTCTTCAGGAGTTGGCTCGGTATCACAGATGGATGACACTTCATTTTTGTCCCAATTGGAGCAGGTGTTGGAGGAAAATAGTTTCCCCATGACAGACATCGATGCATTTTTGGGCATGAACACTCAGTCAGGTCCTTCCGACATGAATGAACAGATGGCAATTGATGCCATTCGGAAGCAATTAATGAGCGAAGATCCTGTGCAGGGAATGTCGCCATCAGGCAGTCTTGCATCACCAGGGACACTTAATCAAAGTCCTCAAGTGAGTATGAATCATGTAGGTTATAATTCTGTGATGGGACAATCACAGCAACAACCACAACAACTACAGTCGCAGCAGAATGATATGTCTGTGAGTAATTCTACCACTATGATGGATTCAGGAGCGTTCCAGCGATTGCTACAGCAGCAGCAGCAACAGCAATCTCAAGGCACAGGATATGGTGCTAATCCAGTCACCAGCTATAGTTCACAAGGGCAACGAATGCCTCATCCCAATGGTTGGTTATTTTCTTTTTTTGTATTCATGCATTTAGTATATTTTTTAAAACTGTGTTATTTCTCTAACTAGAAGTTGATTTCAGGTTCATGCGAAATACTTATTTTACACAAAGAATTACTAGCTTACCTGGCTGAAGGTCATGTGATTTCGTGGTTTGATTCTGCAGCTGTTGCTAGTTGTGCGCAAACTTTACCTAATTTTTTTGCATCATCTAAACTGCCAAGCCAGTTTTTATCAAACTTTTTGGGTGGAAAATGGTTTTTAGACCAGAAGAGTTTATGGGATGGTCTGTTGTCTGTTAGCACAAGTTTGCTATCGCTACTTGTCCTAAATTATTTAGAGGATTGCCATGAAACTTTACACGTACATTCATCCCAAAGTCTCGTTGGTTTTAAATGAAAATGATGTTACTCCTATGTCCAATATGGCCACCATAGCAGCCATGTTGAAAATTTTTTGATTGCTACTCCTCTTGAAAGAATGGTTATATCAACATTAGGTTTCTCTAGAAGACTTCTTATGATGTCTAGTTGGTCTTAAATGAAAATGGTGCCAATCTGACATCCAATATGACTGGCACAGCTGCCATCTTGAAAATCTTGTTATTGCTATTCCTAAATGAAAGGTCAAATCAACATGGGGTTTTCATCAGAAGATTTATGATCTCTTGTTGGCCCTAAGTGAAAATAGTGCTGATCTGACATCCACTACAGCTGTCATGGCAGCCATCTTCAGAATCTCATTATTACTACTCTTCACAATTCGATGGTTGACTTCCAATATGGCCACCATGGCAGCTATCTTGAAAATCTTTTTATTGATATCCACCATTGAATGGAAAATCATATTGACATGGGCTTTTCACTGGAATACTTATGATGTCTACTTGGTTCTAAATGAAAATAGTACTGATCTGACCTCCAATAGGGCCACCACAGTGGTCATCTTGAAAATCCTGTTATCACTACTCCTCCTAGATGGATGGTCATATCAACATGAGCTTTTCACCAAAAGTCTTCTTTTGATATCTCTTTGGATCTAAATGAAATTGGATCTTATCTGACATCCAATATTGCCACCATGGCAGCCATCTTGAAAATCTTGTTATCACTACTCCTCCTCAATGTATGCTGTCATATTGGGTTTTCACCAAAAGACATTTAATGATGTCTAGTTGGTCCTAAATGAAAATAGTGCCAATCTTACATCTAATATGGCTGGCACAAAGGCTGCTTTGAAACTTTTATTATTGCTCAAAAATATCTGCAGTTAAAAAGAAAATATGGCCTTTTGTTATATAATTCATAATGAGATATTGAAATATATCTGGGAGAGAAAAATGATATCGCCACAGTGGTGATACCACTTTTATCACCACAGTGGCGATATCACTTTTGGAACTACTTTCTTTTTCCATTTAGGAAGTATATCTGCCCTTATGTATGTTATTCAGACCTGTATTTCCACATTTAGGCCTATTTCATTTTTTCTTCTTCTTTTCCTTCTCTCTCTCCCATCTTTTCTGTCTCTCTCCCTATGAGGATGAATAGCTCTTAAAATGTGTCAAGACTGTTGACCCAGATGTATACATTTTGATATAAGGCCCATCAAGAATGCCTAAAAATGAACTCCAAACAACAAAAAGCAGGCTTCAAGAATATATTTTTTTTTTAAATTAGTTTTCCACACGAATCATGCAAATTGTCAGGGACTGAACTTGCATGACCTGTTGCTATTTGGTATTCTTTGTCACCCATACAGTATTGTATACCTGTTACACTCAAAGACAAATAGTACACATTTTTAAGAAAACTCTTGATTACATATAGTAATAACATTTGTTTAAGTAATGATTTTTAACCATCGTCACAATCATAATCATGTCTGAAAATGGTTGAGAAATCGGACATTGATTAGTGTCGATTGCAAACCGAAATGAAGTGACAATCGAAATTTGGATGCAAGTTCTGTTACCAAAATAGACTGCAAGCTTGCCAACACACAAATACTCACATCTGAATGCAGAATTTTTTTTTGATGTTACACTCTGATATATGTTGCCCGTTCTGTCATGTTTCTATAATACCCCCATCCTAGCAATGTTGACTGTATCAATCCACGCCAGAAATGTGTTTAAAAAAATAAAAATCTCTTAATTTTCACATGAAAACATTCATTAATTTGACAAAATACACAATCTGAAGCATTATATGTTCAATCCAAATTTTTTGAAAGTCATTGTTCTAAAAAAAAATTAAAATTTCTTAACTTGTTTTTATCGATGTAGTACTGCAGCTGTTAATTGCATTGACACAGAATATAGAAAAATCCATGCAAATCAAAGGTTTTTGCCTCAAAAAATATATAATAAAAAGAAAATCAACATTTTTTTAGTAGATAGAAGGAAAGATTTCTCTTGTGAAGTGGAAACATTTTATTGTCACTTGTGGCTTCACCAAATATTTCCTTCTATCTATTCAAAAAACTTAGATATCCTCTGTATCTTGAATTCCTGGAAATTCTTTTTTCGGGCAGAGCATCAGTTCCTTTGAGGGACTTGTTTATTTTGAACATCTCCAAAATCACTGAGATATATTTGATCAAAGTTAGTTTGAATGTTGCATGGGGCATGTTCTGCCAAAGTTGTAATTTTGGAGGCTTCCCTAGTGACAGTATATCTTGAAAGATTCATAGCAACAGTGTGGAAAATGTATTTTTGACATCTCAGAAACTAGTGCAAGTTTTGATTGATCTTAAATAGGAATGTTTTTTGGGACTGTTCTGCCAAGTTGTGGTTTTGATTTCCTATCTACCAACCAGCTTCTTTAGTAATCAGATGGAATTTATTTTTGACATTTATTCTGATACTTTGTGGCCAATTTGAAGAAAAAAAAATATAGAGGCATATTTTATGACATTTTTTTTTTTTTTTATAAATGTTCAACCAAGACATAGCTTTTGGAGAGATTTCTTGCAACTCAGCAGCTTTCATAGTCACTAAGTGGAAAATGTCTTTCAAGTGAGCTTACCTGGCCATACTGTGAATGCTCTTGAGGCCAAAATAGTTTTCTGTTCCATTGATCAATTTTGGATATTAAAGTACATGATTGAGTGCTAACACTCAAGCATATATATATATATATATATATATATATATATATATATATATATATATATATATATATATATATATATATATATATATATATATATATATATATATATATATATATATATATATATATACACACATATACATATACATACATACATACATACATACATACACACATCATTAGTGACCTGAGTGAATAATCACATTAGTTTTGCTCATCAGTCGTGCTTCATGCTGTATCGGTGGTTAGCATGTGAAATTTATCGGCAGTGAATATTACCTTTTGTTTTGATTGGTTAAAACTCTTGCAGTTTATTTCATTATACAAGTTTATTTTCATGTGCACTTAGCACAGTTTTAAAAGTTGAGTCAAGCCTGAGAGTTCATCAAGTAATTTTGAAAACTAAAATTGTAATTTGGTCCCAAAGTTCACTGTTGCTACTGGTTTAGATGTGCATATCTTTTGGACTAATGCTAACCAGGTGAGCCATTTGAAGCCCACTTTTTTGATGCAGTGAATCAGAGATGCTGCCAGGGCACACAAGTGCATGAATCATGCAAAATTTGTACGAATGTGCACACTTGGAAAGCAGTGATGCGCAAGGACTCCCGCAAATTAGTTTAAAGTCACACATATAAAAATGTACTCTGCGCAGTATACAATTTTTTTTTATAACTGCTGGCCCTTAAAGTGCTTGTCGTGGTATAAGTTGCACCACCAGTAGTGGTCTCGTGGCGCTTGTATCGTCATCTGTATTTTTTCAGGTAGGCAACTGTTTACACATCTGAGTACTTCAGCTTGACATGAACAGTTGTCAACTCTTTAACCCCTGGAGATTTTTATCATTTTCGCGTGAAATGGGGGTAGGCAACACATTTTTGGGGTTACTTCTGAATTCAGCCAAACAGATCTGCTTAAGAAAGTTTATCATTTAGCCGGATGCTTAGGTGTATCAGAAACATTGTTTTTCACTGGCTATTATGCTCGCACATGTGCAGAAGGGTAAAAGTTGTACTTCTTTTTTTTTTTTTTTTTTTTTTTTGTTGTTTTTTTTTTTTTTTTGTATTGGACCCCCGATTTTTGTGTCCTGGCCCCTTTTTTCTCCAAATCTCAAACTTATCCTACTTTTTGCAAAGGTTCATCTGTCTGTGTGCAGTTCAGACAGGTCTGCTTTAGATCTAAGGCCAAAAAGTCTCAAATCCGGACACAAACTCCGGTTCAGCAACTGTCAATTTTTGACCTAAAAAAAATCGGGTCTCAAAAAATGCATTTTGTTCGCTGTACTTTTTAATGCGAGTAGAAAGTCGACATTATTTGGTATCATTGTAGAGCTACATATGTCTACTTTCCTGCAATACCATCCACTTTAGTGTATCTTAAATGATGTTGATGTTACAGAGCTCGGAAGTAGGGTACAACCTCATGATACGTAAACGTGGCGCTAGGGGTTAATGAGTTAAACTAAATTTGATTGGCACATTGGGCTCTGGAACAAGCATTCTGTCAAGTTTGAACCTTGCATTCATGAAGGAAGTTTCACAAATGCATGTTTAAAGTAAGGGCTCCTAGAAAACCCAAAATGGTTGACTCCCAGCATGATTCATCTTCATCTAACAATTTTGTTCAGCAAATACTGGCTGATGATAGCAATGATGACAACGATTTTTGAGGTTTTGAATTTTATGAGATTATTGGAGCTCGGAAAGTGTTACTGGAGATACCAGTGAGTAATTTTGAACCCGAAAATTATGTTGAATACAAGTCCGATGTATATGCTGGATGGGGAAAAACAGACAGCATGTCAGTCAAATCCCTGTTAAGTAGTATTTCAAAATTAAATGTCAAAAAGGCAGAATACCAAGCCTAATTAAAAGACAGGCAATTTTAAAGTAGAATGCAATTTTCATTTCATTTCTCAAACATTTCTGCCTTGAGGGATCTTGTGCTGCAAAACTATATAGCACTCTAAGGGTTAAGATAAATTGAGTAAAAATCAAAAAAGAAATTAAAAAGTAAGGATATTTATTTTCGATGAAAATACCTCTGTCTGAACAAGCAGACTATGGCATTGATGGACTTAAAACCCTAATACAACATTGTGGAACAGATAAGAAATCTGGCATAGTAATCAGCAAAGCACTGATTTATAGAATTTTGGCAGAGCTCTTGTTAGTGAAAAATATTATTTTGGAGCAGAGATATCCAAGAGACAATACCTATGAGCTCTGGAAAATTGTACATAACAACCATAAAGAACAGTTTCCCAACTTGTTCAAGCTGGCTTAGCTAGATATGCACAAGTCCCATCAGACAGCAGATTGTGAATGGAGATTCTCAGCACAGAACAATAGTCATACACAGATAAGGAACAACTTAGCTCAGAAATTATCAACAGATTAATGCTTATACAACTAGAGGAGACATCTTTTGAGGATTTTTATTTCAACAGAGCTCTGACAAAATGGAGCTGGAAGAAAGAAAAAGACATATTTATGTGTTTGGTAAATATTGAACTATGACCGTTTCCTCCTCCCCCACATTTTTTTCTATTTCCCCCCCCCCCTTATTTTAGCGACAAGGAGGGAGCTCCCCACTTTAGATAAAAACCTGGCAGCATCGCTTGTGAATGTTCTGAAGGGGGTCCTACACATCTAATAAGATATCTTGAAGATTACATTGCAAGAGACTTTACTATTGTAACAAGAAAAGAAGGAAATAAAATTCCAATTTGAAAAACCATGCCTTTATTCTCTACAAGCCTCTCTTAAAAAGAATAGTTTTTGTTTCTAATAATAGGCACTTTTCTTTATTTTGTCCTATTGGACTTTTGGCCTTGGAAAAGTTGGTAAGGCTGTGTAAAGGGATATAAGTAGGAATTTAACTCTAAAATGAAATTATTAGATGGAGTTGTCACCCTCTTTGATATAGTTTAACACCATAGTACAATGGAAGTGCCAAGGATTAAAGGCAAATATTGATGAAATTAGTCTTCTACTTAAAGAACATGATCCAATAGATCTTTGTCTTCAGGAGACCGTTTTAAAAGAAAACGATAGATTGAATCTTAAAAACTTTACCACGTACAGCAGCTTTTCAAGGAATACTGATAAGGCTGCTGGAGGAGTGTCCATCATCATAAATGATAAAACTCCTCAAAGCCAAATTAATCTCAATACTACTTTAAAGGCATTTGCCATTTGTGTGTAATTAAATAAAACTCTTTCACTTTGTTCAATGCATCTCATTCCAAGGACACCATTGAATATATCTGATCTTGACTATCATATGAAACAATTGCCGGTGCTTTTTGTTTTGCTTAGCTATTGTAATGGCCACCATACACTTTAAAGATATCAGTGAGAGAGGGAAGAAGATAGAAAAGATTGTTTTAAAATACAATCTTTGCCTTTTTAATGATAAGTCATATACCTACCTGTATCCTGCTACTGGATCGTACTCATCCTTAGATTTGACTATCTGCAATCCATATCTTTTACTTGACTTCTCTTGGGAAGTTGGTGATGACCTATGTGGTAGTTACCACTTTCCGTTATATTTAAGAAGTAATATTCCTAAACCTCAGTGGCTTGGGCAGAGATGGAAATTGAACAAGGCAGATTGGGAAATGTTTAAATCCCTCAGCTAGTCAAAACTGGCAGCTGATCATTTTGACAGTGTAGTAGATTCAATACTCCTGTTTACAAAGATAATCCAGAATGTTGCTGGGGGATACAATACTAAAAACTTCAGTGCTTCCTAAACGTGTCAACAACCATGGTCTGTTGATGCATGCAAAGATGCCATCAGGGAATGGAAAAAGGTCCTTAAACATTTCAATGCCAATCCAACAACTGAAAATTTGAATAATTACCATATGTACCAAACTAACTCATCATACCATTAGAGATAGCAAGAGGAAAACATGAAGATCCTATGTCTCTAGGTTGAACTCGCGCTGCTCTATTAAATCAGTGTGGAATATAGTATGAAAAATCATTGGCAAAAAGAAAAGCAGCTGTATCAAGCATTTAAAAAAATCTTATAATATGGTAACAACCAGAAATCTCAAATACATTGACCCAAAAAAAAAGTCTCGAAGAACTCCTCACAAGAGATTTATTCTGAAAACTTCCGCCGTGTCAAAAATTTGAAAGAAAAGTTTCCAGTAAGTTTCAAATCTGCTAACGCTGAAGATTACAATTTACCTTTCACGCTCGGAGAGATACAAGACTCTCTTGATCAAGCCCATGATGCTTAAGCAGGACCAGATGATAACCACTATCAATTTCTGAAACGCTTACCCAAGACGGCTCTAAATACACTGCTAAACATTTTCAATAAAATTTGAGAAACTGGCAACTTCTCACAATCTTGGTGGGAAGCAATGGTAATACCAGTACCCAAACCTGGAAAGGACCGAACCAACTGTTCCAACTATTGTCCCATTGCATTAACATGGAACGGATAATGAATGATAGACTACTCTGGTATCTTGAATCCAACAACCTACCCTCTGATATTCAATGTGGATTTCAGATGCCAGATAAGCACAATAGACCATCTTGTCAGACTTGAAGCATTTATTAGAGAAGCTTTCATAAAGAAAGAACTTAGAGTTGCTGTCTTTTTCGACTTGGAGAAAGTTTATGACACCAAATGGAAATTTAGTATAATGAATGAACTATTGAATAGTCTGAGGGGCTGCCTTCCCAACTTTATGTCCAATTTTTTGAAAGATAGAAACTTGAGAGTTAAGCTAGGCAGCACCCTTTCTGAAAGCTATCCTCGGGAGATGGGTGTTCCTCAGGGCATCAAAATTAACAGCATAGTGAAATTCCTTAATACAGGAAATGACTGATCATTTTATGTTGATGACTATTTGATTTGCTGTAGATCAAAGTTTATGAATACTATTGAACATCAGCTATAGATTAGCATAAACAATGTTCAGAAATGAGCAGAAGAAAACAGGTTACAATTTTCAAAAAAAAAAACTAAGCATTTCTGCCGATTACATCGTATTTATGATGACCCAAAGCTCTATCCTGACGGTTGTCTTATTCCTGTTGTGGAGGAGAGCATATTTTTAGGGCTTATTTTCGACCATAAACCAACGATTCTTCCACATGAGATACCTTAAGGACAAATGTTGTAAAGCCTGGATTTAATACGAGTCATGGCAAACACAGATTTGGAACAGATCAGAAGGTCTTGCTTCAGTTATACAGATCATTAGTAAGATCGAAGCTTTACTATGGACTGATTGTGTATGGATCAGCTTGTAAATTTTACCTGCAGATGCTTGACTTGATACACTATCAGGGACTTAGACTCTGTCGGGGTGCATTTAGAACTTCCCCTTCAGAATGTCTCGATGTTGAGGCAAATGAACCATCACTTTATCTCAGGTGATTGAATTTGGCTCTTCAGTATGCTACCAAACTAACTATCTTCTGATCCATCTAAAGCTGCATATGATGTAGTGTTTAGGCCCAATACCAAACCTTATACATTCAGAAACCAGACTTCATTCCGCCTTTTGGCATACAATTTCGTCATCACTTCAAAACAGCAAAAGATCACTGTTGGAAATATTGCAAAATTCTGTAGTCTCAAATTACCACCATGGTTATCAAGCACCATATTTATCAAAACCTACTAAAATAATATTTGTCCTTTGTGAATTTAGAAAGTCTTCAACAAATCCTCTTCTTATTCAGAGTAAATTGAATGAAATCAGAGCCTCCTATCGCAGCCATACATCCCTGTATATAGACAGTTCGAAAGATGGAGACAGTTGGAGCTGCCATTGCAACACACACACCCATAGCACCATCTCGAGCTAGTTACCAGATAAAACAGCAATTCTTACTGCAGAAATTACAACCATACTCAGAGTTTTGAACTACATTTAAACTTCTAAAAAAAAAGCAACAAATTATGTCGTCTTTTCAGATTCACTTTCCACATTGAAAGACTTACATAATCTTAAATCTGACAATCTGTAATATCCCATATATTATAGAAACATGATAGTCTCATACAATCTGGGAAAAATATTCTGTACTGTTGGCTGCCTTGTCACATTGGCATAAAGTGTAATGAAAGTGCAGATAAAGCAGCCAGGGCTGGATACAGTCAACCATTTCTGAATGGAAGATTCCATATACTGACTTCATGTTCTTCCTACTTGACAAGATATGTGGAATGAAAACTCCACAAACAAACTTAAAAACATCAAACCCACTATTGGTGAGTCTCATCCTTCGTATATAACAAATCAGAGAGATGAGATGGTATTGTGCCAATAATATATCGTGCACATATACCTGGCTCATGCATACCTACATGTTCATGCATACCTGCTCGAGGGTTAACCTGGACCAGAGTGTGTACCCTGACAGTGGAGCACATTCTTGTAGAGTGTGTCAATTTCCAATTTTTCTGCAAAACAGAAGTATTTTGACATGAACTGCTTGAAGAAACTGTACGAGTTTGTACCACTCAAGAAATTCTTTGACATTTTAAGGGAATGCGGTTTATACCACAAATTTAAATCATGTTTTAAGGATTTTACTTGTGTTACTTTGATCAGTTATTTTATATACATTTACAGAATTTTATTCTCCTTACATTTTATATTTTATCTTGTTCTACTTGATTATATTTTTATTTGGAAGGCTTTATCTTCCTAAATTTGTGTGCAATTCAATTTTACAAGTTTCAGATTTAACCTTTTGTTGGCATTACATAGCCACTTTTGTGTTGAGGGGCCATAAAACACTAGTACATACATACATCCTTTTTCTTTTTTTACAATTGAATTGTCCTTTGTGATGGCATGCTTAAGATATCTTACATGATGTATAGATTCATAATGGAAATATTCATCATGGCAATTACTTATCACATTGTTTCATTATTAACAAATAGCACAGTCTATCATTCTGAATCTAAATCTACAACATCCTCCAATTGAATAACAGTGGAAAATATAAGAAACAAAAATTAAAATTGTGATATACATTTATTTTCATCTTTTATGTTCTGAAATGATATTTGTCCAGATTTTGGAAAATTGTCGATTTTCTTTGTTTTGAGTGGGTTGGAGTGGACCCGTGACAGAACTTAAGGGCAGTAATTATGTGTTTGATAACAATAGAGAAGACTAGGGGTGAAACGATTCATCGATACTTTTGCCAAATCGGTACGTTTATTGATACAAGAGGTGAAGAATCGATACAAAACTATATCTACCCTATATAAGTTACTTTAATCTTCAGCTGTCATGAATAAATTAGTCGTTTGCTCTTATTCTTTAAACTGAGAATCGATAATGTATTGTATCGTAGGCTGTGTATCGTGAATCGTATTGACACGCGGCACAGGTGTATCGTTTCACCCCTAGAGAAGACATACTTTAAGATGGCATTCTTGGCTTTTGATAAGGCTTTATTTAGGGTATATTCTAGGGCAAAGGTTCTGAAACTGGTCCGTGAACTCCATTCATATCCTATATGAAAAATTCTCATTAATAGTCAAGTGGTCTGCGAACAAAAAAAGTTTGAGAACCACTGTTCTAGGGCACCCAATTGCAAGATTCACACTAATTTCTTTTTTTTTTTTTTTTTAAAACGTGCCAAAACATGACTGAATGTGCAAAAACCATGTCATATTTGCAAGCCCTACCTTTGTTTTACTTTTGTTTTTATCTGCCCTATATTTAGAAAATTCTCCCACTCAACCTTTTTTGTTTCTTCAAATGGAGGTGGAATTTCTTCCCCCCAAAATTTTCTGTTCTGATATAGACTTGTAAATAACAACTGTTCTTGTAAATAGACTCGTAAACATCCTAGTTCACTCATCTTCATTGTTATCGCTCTGTGTCTCAGTATCACACCGAATTCACAGCCAGTTGTTTGCAGGTTGGAATCTGGCCCAGATGAGTCCAGGTGTGTCTCCTGGAAAGGCACTTTGTTCCCATTGTCTCAGCACTAAATAATCTTTCATGTGGTGATGTACAGTTAAACACCAGTCTCAGCACTAAATAATCTTTCATGTGGTGATGTACAATTAAACACCAATCAATCAATTATTCAGTCATTCTTTTCATTCTGTCAGGGATGATGTCTGTAAATCAACAACAAAGGGCTGCCATGTTTAGTGGAATGGCACGCAGCACAACAGCAATGCAAGTCAGACAGTCTCTGATTCAGCAGCAAAAGTTAAAGCAGCTAAGGGAAGCAGAGAAAAGACGGCAACAACAGCAGCAGCAAGAACGACAACGTCTCTTAATGCAGCAACAGCAGCAGCAAATTAGCTCACAGTATCCGCAGCGATTTCCCCCAATGACCATGGATGCCCAGGCAGGAGGCCCACCAACTTTCCCAGAAAATCTGGCGGATATGATGAACAGTGGCAATGTGCCAAATGTGACATTGCAGGTAGTGGATTAATTCTTTTGTTCACCAATAGAGTATCAGTCTTTGTGTATAGTTTTTAACGGAAGACTTGAGTTTGTGAAATCAGGACTAGATGACACTAGCAAAGGCCTCCATGGATTCCTGCTTAAGTTGCATATAATCCCACAGGCTAGCTTGTTTAGAATCGGGACTAAATTTCACCAGACATACATAAATCTTAAATATCATCTAGCCTGAAGACATTTGATTGGTCATTTTTAAGACAGGCTCAAATTTCAGCCAAACAGATTACTGGATTCTAGACTTAAATCTAGATGCAAGTTTTATTGAGAAATTCAGCCATGTTCAGACTATGATGTAGTGGAGTGGAAGTTTGAGGTCCAGTGTGTAAGGTCAAAAGCACAGTAATTATTCTTAGCATGCAGACGGTATGTTCTGATCTTCACATTCTTACATTTGGAAATTGATGAATATTCATGACCTCATTTTGCAGAGAAACCAGATTCCTGGTCCAATGTCACCAAGATTTGGGGCTGGTGTGCAGCAGAATCAGCAAGGAATGGGGCCAATGATGCCTCCATCTCCGCAGCTTTCCCCAAATTTCCAACAACAGCAGCAGCAGCAGCAGCAAAATGCAGCCAGTCAGTGGAACATAAGACAGCAACAACAGCAGCAGGCCAATCTGCAGAACTCTACATCTGGTCTGTCCATGCAGCAAATGGCGGTTAGTTTGTTTACTTTTTTTCTGCTTCTTTATTATGACCCTGCTTAAAAGACAGGTGAGCTTGTAAGGTTTTGGTTATGTATGCTTGCATACAAGGGCTTTCAAAATTATGTCTCCCTAAACCCCTTAAAAGTGGGAGACATCGGTTTTGTGATGTCCATCCATCCATTCATCTGTCTATCCATTCTTCCTTCCATCACACTTTCTTGTAAGCATGGTAGCTCAAACACTATTGAGCCAAACCAGACCAAATTTAATATTTGTATACCTCGTATGTGTCCAAAGACATGGTGAGGTTATGGCAACTGATATCTTATTTTTCAACTCTTTTATAAATATTTGAACTTTCTGCATTTCTTTTTTGAACAAAAACCTTGTTAACATATTGAAGCCAAACCTCCTTGATATAGACAGGTAAAATTTGATATGCTTGTTTGTATTGATACGTAGATGACCTGGTTATATTTTCATGCCATTATAAAAGTTCAATTTTTTTTACAGCTTTTTAAAAACTTTTTGACATTTTTACAAAAACTTTGTAAGTATGATTAAGCAAATATAACTTGAGGTTAAACAAATGAAATTTTGTAGGCTTCTTTGTATTAATATGTGAATTACCTAATTAGATTTTCAGGCCATTGTAGCAGTTTTTATACACCAGCCATAAGGCAGAGCATATCCATCCATCCATCCATCCATCTACTCTGTTTACAATTTTGTTTCTGCACAATAACTCAAGTTGTCCACCATCTACAGTTATCAGCCTTGGTGGATGGCCTGCAGTTAGAGTAAGGAAGAACCCTATCAATTTTGGGGTCAAAAGCTCAAAGTTCAAGGTCACTGTTACTGAAAGGAGAAAATTGGTTTCTGCACAATAACTCAAGCTCTCAACATCCACAGTTACCAACTTCAGATGACTTGCACTTGGGACAAGGATGAACCCAATCCATTTTGGGGTCAATAGATCAGATTTCATGGTCTGTGTGACTGAAAAAAGAAAAATGATTTCTGCACAATAAACTTTAGTTCTCCACCATCTAAAATTACCAAACTTTGTGGATGGCGTGCACTTTGGGTAAGGAAGAACCCTATTGATTTCAGGGTCAAAAGATCAAAGGTCATGGTCACTGTGACTGAAAGAAGACAAAATGATTTCTGCACAATAACTTCATTTCTCCATCATCTATGGTTACCAGACTTTATGGATGGCTTGCACTTGGGGTAAGGAAGAAGTCTATTAATTTCAGGCTCAAAAGGTCAAAGGTCAGGGTTACTGTGACTGAAAGAATAAAAATGGTTTATGCATAATAACACAAGTTCTACATCATATACCTGGACCAAACTTTATGGATGGCTTGCACTTGGTGTAAGGAAGAAACTTAATTAATCTGGGGTCAAAAGGTGAAAGGTCAAGATCCCTGTCTGAAAGAAGAAGTTTCTGGATAAAAATTTCAGGTATCTACACAGAAGACTGTTAAACACAGGGCATGTGTATAACGTGCCATTCACAGGTTTGTTATATTTTTCTACAGGGCATGTGTATAATGTGCCATTCACAGGTTTGTTATATTTTTCTACAGGGCATGTGTATAATGTGCCATTCACAGGTTTGTTATATTTTTCTACAGATTTTAAAACATTTTGGACTTGCACTTTTTGGACATAAGCCTTGTTAGTGTGATTTACGAAAAACCATTTGAGGTAAACAAATCAAATTTGGCATGTCTATTAGTAGGCACATGTATAGACTTTTTTGGTATGCAGTGTGTTTACAAACAAAAATCTGTTGTGGGTGTTATGTGGTGGGGGTCTAAGATTTTAGATTTTGGACAAATGTAAAACTTGTCTTAAGATTTGCAAAGCTGAAGCTTTCTTTATGCTGCTTGAATTGACTGATCTAATGAGAGGAAGATTAAAATCATGGACTTTCTCTGTTTTATCTTGTTTATCTTTATGTTTATTTGAAAGAGTTTATCTTCCTAAAGTTTTTTGCAATTTTGGTATTTTTAGAACTTTGCTTTAATTGGCTCCACATAGCCATTATTGTGCTGACATGCCATTAAATCCTAATACTTATATAGATGATCCTGAATAGCCAGTCAGAGATAAGAGGACACTGGTCATTGAAATGAAATCCAGACTATCAGATTGATTTTGATGATTAAATTTCTCTTAATAAGACCTTGTCATTAATCATGCAAAACTGTTTTCTAATCAAAATCGAACAAAACAAGTCAAAATAGCTTTCAGTGGACTTTATTTATAGCACACTAGCCTGAGACTCACCGCTTGAGGTACAAGTAAGCAAGAATATTGCTGTTTATCATTTACTTCAGAGAAAAAAAAACAATAAGCAAAAAATGTTGAATTTGAAAGCTTTAAATATGCATACATCAATGTGCCGTTTTTCTCAGCCAGCTGTATTAGGATACTGGCACCTGGATGCATGCTGTTCTGTTGATACCACATTGTACACTGTAGCAATCGACATGTATACTGAGCTGTACTTATGTTGATAGCACATTGTATACTATAGCAAGAAACCTGTATAATAAGCTGTAGTTCTGTTGATAGCACATTGTACACTGTAGCAAGAGACATGTATACTGAGCTGTAGTTCTGTTTATAGCACATTGTACACTATAGGAATAAATGTGTATACTAAGCTGTAGTTCTGTTGATAGCACATTGTACACTATAGCAGCAAGAAACATGTATACTGAGCTGTACTTCTGTTGATAGGACATTGTACACTATAGCAAGAAACATGTATGCTAAGCTGTACTTCTTTTGATAGCACATTGTACACTATAGCAAGAAACATGTATGCTAACCTGCAGTTCTGTTGATAGCACATTGTACACTGATTAGATGCTGTAGCTGTATATGTGTATTCATAATGTTAGAGATTAGATGCTGTATATGTGTATACATAATGTTAGTTAGAGATTACATGCTATATATGTATATACATAATGAGGTTAAATGCTGTATATGTGTATACATAATATTAATCAGAGGTTAGATGTTGTATATGTGTATACATAATGTTAATTAG
The DNA here is from genome assembly GCA_029931535.1 of Margaritifera margaritifera. Classification (NCBI taxonomy): domain Eukaryota; kingdom Metazoa; phylum Mollusca; class Bivalvia; order Unionida; family Margaritiferidae; genus Margaritifera; species Margaritifera margaritifera. The sequence goes on from JAQPZY010001544.1 coordinate 1,857,553, forward strand.
AGATTACATGCCATATATGTGTATACATAATGTTGATTAGAAGTTAAATGTTGTATATGTGTATACATATGTCAATTACAGGTTAGAGTTTTGTTCAGGTTCATATAGTTCTACTGCTAATGATACCAAACTCCCTGTAGAGTTATGTATCTACTCGCTTATAATTCGAGTCCAACTGCAAACAACATAGACCCTGATCTGCTGTCACATAATGCAGCCGTAGATCTGGGTCTATACAGTTTGTTAGGAGTAATCAGTAGAACAAACAGCATAGACCCTGATCTATCGGGGCATTATGTGTTGGCAGATCACGGTCTGTGTTGTTTGCAGTTGGACATGACTTATAAGCAAGTGTACATGGTAGTCTCATTTCTGGTGACATACATACATACATACATACATACATACATACATACATACATACCACACTATATTTAGATATAACAGTAGAAATCTTCTATATTGTTTTAATTTTACATGTATCTTCTGTTTGTATTTCAGGGTGGAGGGCAGTATCAAAGAAATCGCTCACTTTCCGGAGGTGCCTTACAAACTGCTCAACAAAGTATGAATCGTTTCTCCTTCCCTGATAACCAGTTTCCAAATCCCCATGTGAGCTCCCAGATGAACATGTTCAGTGCGCAGCAGCAAGTTTACTCACAAGGCCGGGGAATGCAAAGACAGATTAGTATGACAGGTATGGTAATGTTTTTATTAGCTCTACTGGTCATAGACCAGAAGAGCTTATGGAATGGTCTGTTGTCCATTGTCTGTACGTTAGCAAAGTTTGGTATCTCTACTCCTCCTAAACTACTTGGAGGATTGCCTTGAAACTTTACGCACACATTTATCCCATGGTCTAGTTGGTCCTAAATGAAAATGGTCCTGCTCAGACATCCAATATAGCCACCACAGTGGCCATCTTGAAAATCTTGTTATTACCACTCTTCCTGAATGAATGGTCATACCAACATGGGGTTTTCACTAAAAGACTTCTTACAATGTCTAGTTGGTCCTAAATGAAAATGGTGCTGATATGACGTCCAATATGGCAGCCATCTTGAAAATCTTGTTATTGCTACTCCTCCTGAATAGATGGTCATATCAACATGGGGTTTTCACTGAAAGACTTCTTATGATGTCTAGTTGGTCCTAAATCAAAATGGTGCCGATCTGACAGCCAATATGGCCACCAGGGCTGCCATCTTGAAAATCTTGTCATGTCTCCTGCTGAAAGGATGGTCATATCAACATGGGGTTCTTACTAAAAGACATCTTATGATGTCTAGTTGGTGCTCAATTAAAATAGTGGCGATCTGAAGTCCAATATGGTCGCTACGGCAGCCATCTTGAAAATCTTGTAATGGCTACTCTTCCACAATGGAAGGTCATATCAGCATGGGGTTTTCACTAAAAGAAATCTTATGATGTCTAGATTGTCCTAAATAAAAATGATGCCAATCTGACATCCAGTATGGCCACCATGGCAGCCATCTTGAAAATCTTGATTTGGATCATTGTTGCACTGTGCAAAAATTCATACCAGTATCTAATATTTGGATCAGTGTTGCACAATACAACAATTCATGCCAGTACCTAATATTTGGATCAGTGTCACACAATACAAAAATTCATGCTAGCACCTAATATTTGGATCACAGTGTCACACAATGCAAAATTTATGCCAGCATATAATATTTGGATCGGTGTGTTAATGTTTGGATCAGTCTTAAGAAGCGCAAAAATTGATACTCACATATAGGAAATATATAGGAAACGCACAATACAAAAATTTATGTCAGCACCTTGACCCTGTGCATGCTTTTTTGTGAGAAAAAAAAAATTGAAAAAGATGCCTACAACTTTTCATTAGTGGTTGTCCATCCATGTCTCTGTTGGCACTAGCAATGGCCAAAGTCTCGAAAGGTGATAAAAACTGTAAGATGGCAATGAATATCTATTTTAGAACAATTTATCTGGCAATGAAAACATTCAAGGTTTGTGGTAGTCGGCCGAGTTGCAATGTAAAGTGTTTAATGGCTGTTAGTGTAACGTATTTTCATGGTTTAAGTCGTCCGTACAGTGAGGAAGATTTAATTGATTTTGAGGTTGAAATAATGACTAAAGAGACTAAATTTATGGAAATACGTAATTTTTGTCATTTAATTAATTATTTCTTTGTTTGGAAAGAAAAGTAATTCAGAAAACATAAGTATTTATTATGCTGGTAGATAATGAGTTTACACTAAAGTTCAATGAGAACGAGATCCAGAATGGGAAATTCTATGGTGTAGCTCATTTCAGGTTAACCAGATAAAACATGTTAATGTTTTCATGAGTAACTTGAGCACATGATAAAGCCTTTATTGCAATAATGTAAATGTCCAAGGAAAATATGATAGTACAGACCACAAAGTTAGGGTGGCAAAACTGTCGAAACAAATAAGATTATCTCATTTTTAAAGCACTGTTAGTGCATTATGTATTATTATTTCTTTTTTCCCTCTAAAATGTTTTGTGACCCCCAAATTTGGTGAGTGTAGGACAGTGTCCTCTGCCTTTGGGATCTTGTGTGCAACACTGATCAACAGTTGCCATAAAAATTTTGAATAAATCTAATGGTAAAAAACAAAAAAGGTTTAATTGTAACTTTCACTGCTCCCTTTCTGTAAGCTGCTTTAGTTAAACAGTCTCTCCTTTAATGGGTATGGTTATAGATCCTGATTTGGATGAATTTAATCGTCTAGCCTGTGTGAGTGAAAAAACAGACATAGTCTCTTTTCTGGTGGTGACAGCATCATTGTTCTCATTGTCAATAGTTTTGCTGTTACGGTTTTGGTTTAATTTTTATACCTCTATCTAAATAGTGTTACGACTCTATGGTCTAAGAAAAATGTAACAGAAAGAAAGTGAAACCAACAAATCAAGTAAAAAATCAACAAGCAATTTATTACTAGATAATTAAAATGAAAAATCAAAAAGTCACTTACAGTAATGTGTTTTGAAATCCTAATAATCCAATAAGAATGATTGTTCTAATCACAAGTCCTAAATATAGAATGTTCCGAATTCACGGCTGTGTCCTTGAATGTTATGATGTGCTAATGTTCTCCAAAGTCCTGATGTACTAGAAATCTTGATGTGCTGATGTCAAAATGAAGTATTCCAAAATCTCTGAATAAGTTCACATAAATTCCAAAATCATCAATTAAAAATCCAAAATCCAAAAGTTTGTGAGCACTGTTATAATCCAATGAATGTTTAAAATAATTCCTCTCTTAGAATTTGGAATGAATTTTCATAACTGTAATAGCTCTTTACAAGACTGATGGTAATGTCAAAACTGAATAAATGTCCACCAAACATGGCATATATAAAGATTGGTCACATGACAGAATGTTCTAGAACATGTGTCATCTTAATGGAATTTTACTTGTAAACAAAATTCAACCTTGACCTTCAAATTGAGAAAACATTATATTGATCAAAACAACCTAATTCAAGGACACTAATTAAACATGTTTTTCCTGATAACATTAAGATTTAAGCAAATATTAAAGTGAAGAAACATTTATAATTTCCTAAAATATTTATAATATTATATAAACATCATACATAACAATAGTAATCCATGTGTTCATCCATCCAGTGTCCTTATAGCCAGCACTTGTTAGCACTGGTGCCACAATTTTTGATGGTTTGCCATGAAACTTGGTAAATAATATGGTCATCACCCAAAGATGCACATATCAATATATCACTTCGCTCCTGATAGATGGATAAAAGAAGTCAAACTGGAACTTGATTGTAATGCATTCTACTCTGTCTTTCAGGACGAGGATCTCCTAGAAGCACTCAAAGTCCATTTGGAACGAGTCCTGACCCACTTCTAATGTCACCCCATGCTATGTCTCCTAATGCAGCCCTGAGGCAGCCCCCTTCAGGGGCTCAAGTGAGCCCTCCATTCACTCAAGGGGCCAACATAGTCCCTATGCCCTCCATGTCACCCCTAGGGAGTCAAGGAATGGCATCTCCAGGGTTTGTCCAACCCTCGATGCATGGAATGGGAAGCCAGGATATGAACGAAGTCAATATGCATTATGGGGTTATGGATAGGTATATATGAAGTTATTTTCCCATTTTATACTGCTTTTATATTTTTTGTACCAAGACTAGTATTTTTAACTTGTCTGTTCTAATTGCTTATACCATATCTCTTTATTGCAAATGAACATTTGGGAGATTTTAAATGTAGGATATTCATACATGTCATTATTCCTGATTTCCCATGAAATTAATGGATTTTAATCCAGATTCCCGGTGTTATATTTTTTTCTCATAACTTAAAGTTTTTGTTTTTCAAGCCTGAAATTCTTTTCCTTTTTTTATAAAGAATCTCCCCTAGTACTAGTTGAAAGTCATAGTGTCCCATTTTTGAACATGGCTCAAGTCACAAAGCAAAAGTCAAAAAGTATTAATTACCTCTTAAAATTAAGTTCCTTTTGGACCTTTCGTAGCCACATTTCTTTCATTTCTTAAGATCCTTTACTGAAAATTGAAATAACAAAGTTTTAAAACTATTACATGATGGAAGTAAATAGGAGTAAATTCAAATATACCCATAGCTTAATATACAAAGCTTCTCTCCTAAGCATTGACTTTGTTTAAAAATGCATCTGGAAGTACAGTTAATCCTCTCAAGACCAAAACCTCAACCAAAATTATCCTGGTAGCTGAAAATTCCCAGTTATGAGGTACTCCAGTCTTTCGAAAAGAGCCTAGGGCCAGATGTTAAGTTGAACAAAGCTGGGTACATGCACTGACTCAGATTATGGCCAGTGTAAACAATAGGCTGATCAGCACATGCACTGACACAGACTATGGCCATTGTAAACAGTAGGCTGATCAGCACATGCACTGACACCAATTATAACCAGTGTAAACATTAGGCTGATCAGCACATGCACTGACACAGACTATGGCCAGTGTAAAAAAAAAAACAGGCTGACTTTTATAGAGAAAAGTTTAAAGGGGGAAGTAGGAATGGCTGTTGGGACCAGGTGACTACTAAATAAAGGTGATTATTAGGCCAGGTTTGACTGTATATAAAAGCTTCAGGTCAATACACATGCTTCCCAACCAATCCAAAATTCTCTTGTGCATCTCTTATGCACACCAATAATTATGTGCATATCAGTCCTTAAAAAAATATTTAAATAAGGAAATAACTTAATTGTATTTGCTAGTGAAAGCAGTGCAATAAAAAAATAACCCATAAAAGACATCAAATTGTGACATTCTACAGGAATAAATTAGGAAGATAAATATGCCAATAAAATTCCTGTTTTTTCATGAAAATTCCCAATTTTGACAAATAATTCTAGATTTTCTGTTTGAGGGTTATCACGTGTATGTGTGTGTATACATGTGTGTGTATATATATATATCAGGGATCCTTAAATTTCCCCAGAGTTCAACCGGACATTTTGACGGATTTCATAGACACACATCACACATGAATCTGCTGTGTTAGGCTTAAACACGGTGAATGCAATAAAAATTTCATAGTCAGGGAATCCATCAAGTATATTTGCATGAATAATCCATATACACTGTACTGCTTTGGTTGGGAAGTCATTGTCACGTGACGAACACTTCAGTTCTATCCCTTTGAGGTGTGGCTGTAAAAACTCCTTGCAGAGGAGCTCAAAGTGGGGTGTATCTCCAAGGTTCACAGCTTCCAGTGATGTCAAAAATCCATCAACATGTTGCTTCATGGTAATGTATGGCTAATCTCTTGTCAGCAAACACTGGCTGCGGATTACAGTTTTCATCATTATTATGCTTACACTTTGAGATGGTGAGTAGTGCTATCTCAAGAAGTCAAACTGATACTTATTATTGTCTCATCTAGGCATATATAAGCCTTCCAATTAAAAAAAAAAACAACCTTAGAATAACCAACAAGCATCTTTACTGAGAAGACTATCTTTGAAGCTTACCACACTATTGTTCACTAAACCCAAGTTGCCCTTCACTACCCCCATTTAACCAGCTAACTGTGTGCAGTATAGCCTTCAGGCGTTTGAGCTGTAACAAACTTAATGATGACTGTTGATTGCCCAAGAAAGATACTTGTATACTAGACCTAGTTGCCTTTGAATTAGGTTTAGTCGGCAACACCTTTATTGATTATCCGACAAAGAAACAATCTGTAAACTAGACATAGTGACCCTTGAATTTTACTTTGTTAAGGTGTTTATTTGACAGATCAAAGGCAATTTAATATAATGTTATTTGGGATACCATATGATCGATATCTGGTTGCTCAGAGCATGTGCATGTCAAAACCCTTGAACTGGGGGTCATATCCAGCAAATTCAGGGATTTAAGGAAGCCTGATATATATATATATATATATATATATATATATATATATATATATATATATATATATATATATATATATGTTGTAAAAACTTGAGCAAAGATGAGATATCCCCCATAAACACTAGCTTAAGCAGGAATTTTGTCCTGACCAAGTAGTTAAAGGATTGGATCTCTTCTTCAGCACCTTCCTTTGTAAGTTGAATATAGACCAATTTTTTGTGGTTTTCATTGTTGCCCTGAACCACGAATTTAAATACCCAACGAAAAATTAGCCACGTATAATGATGAAGCCCCCCCCCCCCCCCGGCTCATTTTTTTCTTACTCTGTCGTTGCTAGAGATTAAGGAACCTACTAGTATTTCATAAATCAACTTAGTAATGTAATTTGGAATTAAAATAATAGCTTTTACATGTGTTTGTTTTATTTGAACCCTTTGAAAAAAGAATTATAAAGCATTTTATATTGTTTCAATGTACATGTGTCAATAAGATATCCGATAGCTGTAATTTCCACTCCCTGCCTTAAATTGATATGTGAGATAAGTAAGGATAAAGAGAACAGGTATTCAAAAACTAGTAATGCTGAAAATGAAAGAAAGAGTTATAAAAAAATATTAGTACATGAAAATTAAATTTAATACTTATTCAAATGGATCACTCGAGTACAACTGTTGTTGAACAATTTATATCCTCCTGAAACCACATTTCATTTTATCCATGCATTTTTAATCCAAAAGAACAACAAGCCTGTAAACTACTAGAACTATTGCTTGAAGCAGTATTATTAATGAAACATAATGTATATACACTAGTTACAGCAGAGTATTAAAGCTCACACTTCACTGATTTTTTGACAAAGCCACTGTATCAACATCGTGTCAATCAAGTCTCAATGTACACACAAATGTTTGTCAGGTAAATAATGCCCAAATTGCAGAATTAAACCAGTCCAGCTTTCTCCAAACCACTGATAATTAGGTCCCATCTTTCACTCATTGTCGCGTGAGCTGCAATTATCCATTCAGCCCGAATTGGCTTGATTAATAAGGTTGCAATCAGTGATCGTCACCAGTAACAACTTTCTTTTTTTCGTGATGGCCTCCATGAGCTGTTTAGCATACCAGTTGTGGAAGTGTGATTTTAATTCTCCTTTGTACTCTTTATTTATTGAAGTTGATCTGTACATGAGGCAGGTACAAACAAACGCGTGACTGCACTGTCTTTCAATTTAGTTAACATCTTCTTACATTGATGGGCTCTAAACACATCAAATATTGCCACTGTCTGCTGATTGCATTGACCAAAGGGCAGTCGGTCACGCGTTTTGTTCACTTCATGTACAGTGGTTTAAGTTAGAGATCATACAGATGTACTTTAATAACCGATTGACTTAGTGTTGTTGGCTGCATCAGCTTTCTTTGATGTTGAGCACTCAGACGAAATCACGGTGTAAGTGACTGATCTTGACAGGTGTTTTATTTGTGAACATAGAGCCGATAGTATTGTTTTAGTGTTCTTGGCTGTGTCGGCTTCCATTGATGTTATTCACTTGGACAAAAACACAGTGTCAGTATTGAACTTGTCATGTCTTTGATTTGTGCTCATACATGTGGAAGTATTGTTATAAATATTCAAGTGACCGCTGTTTGTGTCGGCATTGTTTTATTCTATTTTATTCTTTATTTTGGGTATTTGTAGAGGTTAAACCACGAAATTAAACACTTAGTAATATGCAAACTTTGACAGGCAAAACCACAAATTTAAGTACCCACGAAAATGTCTTTTTTGACAAAACCACGAAAATTGAGCCCCACAAAAATAAATGATACTACAGTAGCATGCCAGATTCAATAAGAATACCATGAAATAGCAATACAGATAGTGGTGGATAATTTAAGAGCTAGGTAATATGTGCATCATAAGTAACATTCAAAATTTCAGCAACAAGAATAGTGGCTCCACATCCCAGTATGTGAAACAAGAGTTGCGGAACATGTGCAACGCTCGGTCGGAAAAGCATCAGATTCATGGTTCAATGATGCAGCACCACAGCTCATTACACGTCTCATCGCAGGCTCCGCCCCCTCAGCAAACGCAGCAGACATCCCAGCCAATGGAAACAGAATCAGAACTACCACTTGATATATTAGAGCAAAGTAAGTTAAGCATTTTGTTTTCCTTCTTTATTTTGATGTTCATGGTGGACTTGATTTTTTAGACACTGAGGCTCCATTGTAAAATGGAGCTGGTTATCCTTCTCTTCAGTCTGAATTTATCTGTCATCTTGGAAATTTCTAGGAAATTTCCTCCTTATCATGCTGAGAAATATCGTACAGTACTCCCTCTTTATAATGCTGGTAAATACAGTGGTCCCTCTCTTGAATGGCCCCACTGACCAGCGGCCACCTGCTTTATACAGCCCCAGTCCCTTGGCACCAATGAGTTTGTGTTCAAAGTACCCCTCAAGGACAGCCACCCCTCTAACGCAACCAGCAGCCAGCATTTTAGTGCAAAAACGGTCACATTTACCCCTTGTGAGTGGCCACATAATGGTTGTTTACAGATTAAAATCTCTGTAATATTTGTTAATTTTTCGACTCAACAACTTGACATTTGTTCCAACACGCCGATAAAGTAACTTTAATCCATACAAAGAGGTAAGTAATCCGATTATCCGTACTGCCATGTGTTCCATAGATGTTAGCTTTTGTCACTTTGATAATTATGGACTATTATTACTACCGATAATTATCAAGATGACAAAAGCTAACCGCTGAGAAGCACAGTATTGCTCAGCTCAAGTCAGTGTGTCATCGGTCGCCAGATAGTAAAATGGTATGTTAGCCTTCTGGATTCCCTCTCATAGATCATGAAATGTACTTAACCGGGTACCAGACTGGAGGAAAGAGAAGAAAAAAAGTCGATCACATGACAAACTCACTTTCTTTGTAAACACTGTGCATCTCGTGTGATAACTACATTTTGCCCATGAAGGAATAAGCTGTCGCAAAATGTCGTCAGACATTCTCAGGTTAGAACGAAACGTGAAAGCAATAAGACTAAATGAGAAGAGGGAGAGTCCTTTGATCACTTCTGAGAAATTGAATGTCAGAAAAATTCAAATAAGCATCGTCAATATACATTCAACTGCAGTGAGTGGGAAGACGGAATCGACGGACGTGCAGTGATAGTTGCACCCAAATGTTTGTGCCCAGAATTTACTGACAAGGTGGCTTTGCACCACGATTCATGATTATTCATATTTTTAAAAAAATAAAATAACATTGATATTAGTTTTATCACTCTAAGTCCAGAACCAGATAATTTTCCTGTGATTTTTAAATGAAAATATTAAATATATAAAAATTAGTTACACCTTTTATACTTAATATGTAGTTTTTACTCACAACTGTGTGATCCCCCTCTAGAAAGGCCACCCCTCTTTTTTGCCACTTTCCTGCTGCAGACGGGGAGGCCTTTTAAGAGGGGGACCACTGTATGGTACACTACTCCATCTTTAAAATGCTGGTAAATATAGTACAGTACTTCATCTTTATAATGCTTGTAAATATGGTGTACTACTTCATCTTTATAATGCTGGTAAATATAGTACAATACTTCATCTTTATAATGCTGGTAAATATAGTACATAACTTCATCTTTATATTGCTGGTAAATATGGTATACTATTTCATCTTTAAAATTCTGGGAAATTTGGTACACAACTTCATCTTTGAAATTCTAGTAAATATGGTATACTACTTCATTTTTGTAATGCTGGTAATTATGGTACACTATTTTATCTTTAAAATTCTGGAAAATTTGGTACACTACTTCATCTTTGAAATTCTAGTAAATATGGTACTACTTCATCTTTATAATGATGATAAATATAGTACAATACTTCATCTTTACAATGATGGTAAATATAGTACAGTACTTCATCTTTATAATGATGGTAAATATAGAACAATAATCCCTCTATAATGCTGTTAATGGGATCCATGAAGTGATTTGCACTGTACGTGAGGGAGCATTATATTAAGGGATATTCCAACAAGGATGTGTTCTTATAGTGCATTAAAACAGTATTTAATGGTCTCAGATCACATTATTATTGGTTCTTATGAGTCAAGAAGTAAAATAAAGCGAAATTAATTGAGAAGCAATGAATAAAACCCAAATTGGATCAGTGACCATCTCCACATTATAAGAGGGGCATTGGTATAGTGAGGGACCAATGTATTTCTATAAGGGACTTTTTAGCGAGGGACCAATATATTTCTACAAGGGACTTTTTAGCGAGGGACCAATGTATTTCTACAAGGAAAAAGAAACACTTTCTTTAATTGCATGTGTTTATTTCAGTAAATGAAATGACACAGGAACATGGAGTGGGATCATCTTTATCAGGTTTAGATGACTTTAAGGAAGAAGAGGTTGTTACACAGAAGCGTCAAGAGGCCAAAGACAGATACCACCAGTTTGAAGTCTTAGTAAAAGTTGGTGAGTTCCTTTTTTATGATACCACATCTTGATTAGGTATTAGGAAATCACAGAGATTTTTGTTTCTCACCATTATCTTTTGCCTAAAATAATATAACAAATAGCAGGAATTCTTGCATTTGTTATTTTAAACAGTATTCTGCTGTTTCAAAATACTATAAATGGTGGTGAACAACACTGAGGTTTCTAATTTCTCACTGTAATCTGCTGATAAAAAGAATTATTATAAGTGAACAACAATAAAGCTTAAATTTATGTTTTTTTGCCATAGTCATATCTAGATTTTCTTTGGCTACAGATATAAATACGTAAGCATTATTACTCTTTACATAAAAAGTAAAACAAAAAAGATAAAGAAATAAAAGCAATAAAAGATGGTGGCATTTTTGTCCTATTGACACATTTCTAGTGATTTTCATGTGTTTGATTAATTTTTGTCTCACCTGTGTTAACAGGTTGTGAGACATAGTTATCTATTTTTGTTAATGGTGGCATCAGTGATGGTTTTGTGTATTCAGCTGTGTCTTGCCAAGGTTTCTTAAGTTATGCCAATACTGGTCTCTTTTTGGTTGGGTTCGATTTATTGGCATTGTGTCCATTCTTTTTAACCAAACATAGTGTGATTACTAATAGAAGTAACAAACTTTATGGTCTTGCTCAAATTTGTAAGAAAGTATAGATCTAATATTATTTACCTCAATGTTTTCCTTTTGTATATGTTAAGGGAGGCAACCCAAATTTAGGCAAATGTTTGACCCAATAGTAGTTATCTCCCTTGAATATTCCTCTGATCGTAGTACATGTATTTGAAATAATAGAAATGTTTTTAACATGAAATCACAACAGTTAAACTGTAATTACTTAAATAATATTTCAAATGTTAATATAAACTGTCTTATGACATATAATGAAAAGAAAATTTAGAAAATATTCATATGATTATGTATTGCAGTATGGTAGTAGAAAGGACCATGAATATATCTGGAGTTGTGTTCTTCCATATGATCTTACGTAAACTAGAATCACTTCAACCCTTCAGGTCATAAATATTCTCAATACTTTTTTTCTCTCAATTCTTATTTCTAGGGGAGCATGAAGAAAAAGCCACCAACCTCTTCCGTAATCAGCTTATGACCAACATGAATAGTGTGGCTATAAATAGCAACACCTCAGTATCGACTGCAAGAGATAGAAGCCCATCTGCATCCCGACCCTCACTGGTCAATGTAGTACAGAAGGAACCTAGGGTATTATTTTCTAAACACTTCCTTTTTGTAAGGCCTACATTGGCAAATAAGGAGATTTCAGCATTACAATTTTCTATTAAAGTTTGAGAAGGTTTAGGACAAGAAGAAAAAAAATGATTTTTTGTTCCTGTAAACCGATAAATCCTTCCAAAATCCTGTTGTCTCCATTTTATTTTATTTTTTTAAATCATGTTTTTGAGCAAACTTTATTCCTAAAATTTTCACATTTGGTCTGTTCCAGATATTTTGGTCATTTTGGTATTTAGTATTGACCACTTTGAATACTTCACAGTTGTTCAGTTTGACAATCAGAACTAATCAAGAATGTTCTAATTCATATATTAAACAAAATTTATTTTAAAAAAGCCTACCTACCTACCTACCCAACTTTTTTCAAGCCTATTACAGGAAATACAGAATTTTTTTAGATGGCATTATATCGCAATTTGTAGACAATACAAATTGTGCTATGGAACACTAGTTTCTTGTCACTCTTGAAATGAAAAGACTTGGGTATCACTTTTAAGGCAGTGATGGCATGCATGGTCTTTGTCATCATCAGCAATGTTACCTTATATACTCGTGTATAATCAGGGTCCAAATGCAAACAACATAGACCCTGATCTGCCGGTGCATTATGCGACAGGAGATCTGGGTCTATGCAGTTTGCAGCTGGAATTGGCTTATACGCAAGTATATATGGTACATCGCTTTGGGAGAGTTTATGAAAGTCGCATTTCTTCTACATTGATTGCTGTATTGAATACAATTTTAATGAAACGTTACTATATGTCTAAAGCTTGTACCCAGATATGCTATAGGGATTCATGTCTCGCCATTGTAAGCTACATCAAAGTGCTGTATCCATGGTGAGATATAGCAGTCACTTTTCAGTTGTTAGTAGAAATGGTGAAGTCGACAGTGTTAAGTTTTGTGTTAGAGTTTTGAAAGTCACGTATCTTCTGCATCAGTTGCTGCATGAAACTTTGGAATAATATCACCATAGGTCTCGGGTTTATGTTGTGATATCAATAATATCACCATAGGTCTAAGGTTTATGTTGTGATATCAATAATATCACCATAGGTCTCAGGTTTATGTTGTGATATCAATAATATCACCATAGGTCTAAGGTTTATGTTGTGATATCAATAATATCACCATAGGTCTAAGGTTTATGTTGTGAAATGCTGGGAGTTTCTGTCTGGCCTGTGTCACCTGCTTAAACAGAAAGGTTGGTTCATACTTGTAAACAGTATTGAAGTTTTGTGTTAAAATTTTTGAAAGTCACATATCAGTTGCTGTATTCAAATGAAACTTTGGATAAAATTACTGTAGGTCTAAAGTTTATAGACTTGTATATGAGGAGTTTTGGCTGCTTCACAGAAAAAAGTTGTTGCATCATGGTCAACATTGTTAAAGTTTTGTGTGCAAGTTCTGAAAGTCAGATACAGGGGTTATACTGACAAGCATATGGATGCAGATAAGACACCTGGTTCCACAAGACAGTCAGCTATTTTTATTTTTTGTGCTGTGTGTTAATAAGTAAAAAGTGACATTTCTGGATGTAATTATAGAATGTTATTGAGACATCGATCTAGAAAAGGAACCTATCAAGGACACTCCTGGGATTACAAACGGTTGTCCTTTGTGCTCAAGTGTCCATTTCCCTCAGAGGTTAGGATATGTGTGCATATATATATATACGTTGATAATCACACTTAATTGTTCTAATTTTTACATTTATATTGTGCTCATATTGGAACACTTCATTGTAGGTTATTCCAAATTTGATCCATTTTCAAAAGGTTTTGTGTTTTCAACATTACTCCTCGTAACAGTTGGCATTTGATGAATGAGAGTACACTACTGTGAATGAGAATACACTACTAAAAATGAAAGTATACTACTGTGATTGAGAGTACACTACTATGAATGAGAATACTATGAATGAGAATTCACTACTATGAATGAGAAAACACTACTGTGAATGAGAATACAATACTATGAATGAGAATACAATACTTTGAATGAGAGTACACTACTATGAATGAGAGTACACTACTATGAATGAAAATACTCGACTCAATGAGAATACGAGAGTACACTACTATGAATGAAAGTATACTCCTGTGATTGAGAGTACACTACTATGAATGAGAGCACACTACTATGAATGAGAATACACTACTATGAATGAGAATACAATACTTTGAATGAGAGTACACTACTATGAATGAGAATACTCTACTATGAATGAGAAAACACTACTATGAATGAGAATACACTACTATGAATGAGAGTACACTACTATGAATTCACATAGCATATTTTGTGGGACACCAAGTTTTAGCTAACCTGGCTGTAAGGCCTAGTGAGCTTATGGTATGGCAAGCTGTTTGTCAACATTTGCTTGTCACCATTTCAGATTAAAATCAGATCTCCATAGTCCTACATGGAGATGTGATGGACACCAATAAGAGGCCATGTTCTGCTGACCTTGTGGTTGACCAATCAAATCACAACTTAAAAATTTATGAAATTGATACATGCCATTCGGAACATTATTGTTACTAACCATAACTCTCACTAACATGAATTTGCAAGGCTTTATCTGATAGGCTACTAAAAATAAGTGGACTGGGAATTCCAGGCTACCAAAAATAAGTGGACTGGGAATTCCAAAGGTCACCAAAACATGAACTGTGGAGATCTGATTTTAGTCCGACTGCTTATCAACACTCTTGAGGCCATGTTTTTGATCCAATTTTCATCAAAGTTGAAATAAATTAACATCATTGACAAGTTTGAATATGAGCAAGATCTATGCATATTAGTGAAGTGATCTTGCATCTGATTGGCTGATGTTTCTGATCTGTTTTTGATTAAACTTGAAATTATATGTTTATAACATCAAGATCTTGGACAAGTTCCACAATAAGCGAGATCCACACATATTAATAAGGTTATTAATATTAATAAGGTTATCTTGCATCAGAGTGCCTGATCTTTTTACCACTCTGGGAACTATTTCTGATCTGATTTAGATCAGACTTGGAATATATACTTATATCATCGTGATCTCAGAGAAGTTAAGTAATGAGTGTGATGCAAGTATAATAATGAGGTGACCTTGCATCTGATTTGTTGAGCTTGTTACCATTCTAGAAGGCATACTTCTTAACTGATTTTGATCAAACTTGAGATTTGGGCTTATATCATCAAGCCGTTGGATGAATTTGATAATGACTATCTGTTTGGCTGCATTTGTCCACTTTGGAAACTGTATTTTTAATCAGAGTTTGAGTAAATTGGTGGTAGACCAGAAGAGCTTATGGGATGGCCTGGTGTCTGTTGTCTAATTTGTTGTCACTTCTTCTCCTAAACTACCTGCAGGATTGCCATGAAACTTTAAAAACACATTAATCCCAATGTCAAGTTAGTCCTAAAGGAGAACGGTGCTGCTTGAACATGCAATATGGCCACCACAGCGTTTATCTTGAAAATCTGTTTGCTACTACTTCTGAATAGATGGTGATATCAGCATAGGGTTTTCAGTAAAATACTTCTTATGATGTCTTGTTGGTCGTAAATAAAAATGGTGCCAATTTGGCATCAAATATATCCACCACAGCAGCTAATTTGAAAATCTTGTTATCACTGAAGCAGGCAGACTTGACATGCAGGCCGTGTCCAGCTTCTTGTCAAAGATTTTGTGGTTGCTACAGACATTACGTCTTACAACAGATTGGATTTAAAATTACCTGGTTGTGACATCTGTCTCTTACTTAATAAATAAAAGGAAAAATTGTTGTACAGTTTTAATAATGGCAATAACAGTCATGTAAAAGAAAATCATGAAGTAAACAAGACCTTTTGAAATTTTAGTTATTTATAACCTACCATAAATCGCCTATGCGGGCTTTCTGTTGCAAAAAACAGATGTGATCTCAATAACTGTGACATACTGAAAAAAATTCACTCACGAACATGTGCTCTTTTTCCCATACTTTTCTGTGTAATAACTTTTACTTGGGAGATAGATACTCAGCTTAGAGCAGTACAAGTAAAGGTACACCAGTGTATACATTTTCAAGTGATTTTAGATCATTTGAATCTTTGGTTAAGATGTCCATTTTTTAAAAAGTTAAATGCTGTAATATTTTACAAGCAATCATCCATAATGATTCCAAATTGACAAGGAGACATGGTGGCTGAGTGACTAGCATGCCAGGCTCGCGACTGAAAAGGGTGCGGGTTTGAATGCTACCATGAGATCATCCCAGTTTGGCTACTGTGGTGTGACCTTTGGCAAGACACTTTAGTCCACTTGCTTTGACACTAAATAATGAACATGTCTTGCTGGGCCAGAAAAAAACCAACAAAAAAAATACAGCAAACTTATCCAAGTGGACATCCTGGAGCCAGATCTGCTGGCACATTATTCAGTGGTAAATCTGACTCTGAACTGTTCATTATCGTGTATGAATTGTGTATAGGTAAATACTGTAGTATGTATATGTAGATGTCTTTTATCTGTACTTGATTGTACATCGCTCTTCATTATTATAAAGACCTTCATTACTCCTGTTATATGGCAAGTATGGTCATGGATCCCGTTTCATTATGTAGTCGTAAAATTATATGTATTATGTACTTCATTATAAGGTGTTCTCACTGTAAGGCTGTATACTCTATAGCTCCCATGGACAGCATTATAATGAATGAGTACTGTATATGTGTATTGTGCTTCATTGTAACGTGTTCTCACTATAAAGCAGTATACTCTATAGCTCCCATGGACAGCATTATAATGAATGAGTACTGTATATCTGTATTGTGCTTCATTGTAACATGTTCTCACTATAAAACAGTATATTCTATAGCTCCCATGGACAGCATTATAATGAATGAGTACTGTATATCTGTATTGTGCTTTATTGTAAAGTGTTCTCACTATAAAGCAGTATACTCTATAGCTCCCATGGACAGCATTATGATCATGAAGGAATATTTTACATCTATCATGCTTCATTATATGGTGTTCTCACTATAAGGCAGTTTACTCTTGCTGCCATGGACAGCATTATAATGGAGTACTGTATATCTGTATCATGCTTCATTATATGGTGTTCTCACTATAAGGCAGAATCCTCTGGCTGCCATGGATAGCTTTATAATGAGGGAGTACTGTATATGTATCATGTACTTCATTATAAGGTGGTCTCACTATAAGGCAGAATCCTCTGGCTGCCAGGTATAGCTTTATAATGAGGGAGTACTGTATATGTATCATGTACTTCATTATAAGGTGGTCTCACTATAAGGCAGAATCCTCTGGCTGCCATGGATAGCTTTATAATGAGGGAGTACTGTATATGTATTATATACTTCATTATAAAGTTGTCTCTCATAAGGCAGTATACTCTGGCTGCCACTGACAGCTTTATAATGAGGGAGTACTGTATATGTATTATGTACTTCATTATAAAGTTGTCTCTCTATAAGGCAGTATACTCTGGCTGCCGTTGACAGCTTTATAATGAGGGAGTACTGTATATGCAAAGGAACTCGATTCTAATTATTTGTTTATGAATTTTTTTGTGTTTTTTTCCAGAAACAAATTGATGAAATTAAGCCTGCCAACCAACAGAACAGTTTGTTACAGCAACTGTTGTCTGAATGACTTGGGTGGAACTTAACGTTAATTTAGTCCATGTCAGTTCTTTTCACTGACCACCATTGTGAGAGAAAGGAGGGGGTCATCAGACCAGTATTTTGATACCTCCTCTGATGTCTGTTTCTTACAGAAGATTCCTGTACCGCCATCAAATGGGACTCGTCACTGACTTTGTAGGGACAATGAGTAATGGGACACTTATGAAGTGATGGAATGAAAGACTAGTTGATTTCCATTGTGGCATGTGTTCCAGAGGGAACACGATTTCAGTGCTCAAAATCTTTTTTTAATCAGTCAACACAGCGGAAATATTGTGTACACGTCCACAGGACTTCTTTTTTATGTATGACATACCATGGTCAAAATCATGGCTTTCTCAGGTTTTGGTGACTGAAGTATTACAAAAATCATAACAGACTTTCCCAGTGGCTTATGAGAGAGAAACACTGATATACTGTACTGTGTCATGTGCACAAAGGGATGGCATTTTGTGATCCACAAGGGGTGTGTTTTATTGAAGGCAGGGAATAAATGTCTATTATTTACTTCAAAGTTTATCGTGTACCAAGTGCCTATTATGGTTATGACATTGAAATAAATGTTGACAAGTCATTTCACCCCTCTTGTCGTCCCAGTTCACAAGTTGTTTGAAAAATGGCATATATTTCATTTCATGACAAGTATTAAATAATCGGCACTTTACACAGCTTATACGGGTTCTTAGTTTGGTTAATTGTGTTTTAGTAGTGTTACAATCTTTACTTTGAGTTTGCTTGTTTCTGCAATCAGTAACAAGTTGATTCATGGATATATGCTCTTAACAAATCAATATCTGAATAACTATATAAAACATACTGGCAAAATATGCCTACTTCCTCTGCTTTCTTTAAGGAAATCGAACCCGATAGATAATTGCAGAGATCAAGGATTTGTGTTGTATAAGCTGGCAGAAAGTGTTTACTGTTTCTAATGTTTTATTTTGTTTTAATTGCCACCATACTAGGGTAAAGCCACATGTTCACTGTCTAAAGGAAAGGGAGTGAAATTTGTTTCATGTGATGACATTCAAGTGTGATGACGTATGTATTCCAAATGGAAGACAGTGATGCTGTTTCTGTATGGATCATGATGAGAGGGGATGTGGAATGAAGAAACACAGAGAAAAAATGGCATAGATTGGGATGTTCTAGCATTGAGAAATCGGCATTCATGCTCGGAGAAAAGCTGTTTTTTCATGAAGAAAAGACAGTCTGCTTCATATTACAGGAGTATGTAAAATTTGTTGACAGGTGTATTTAACACTCTAAAGCTGTTATAGATTTACATGATTTGCTGACTCTCCTGATTTTTACAAATGAGAAACAGAATCAAGACTACATGAAGAATACTTCATTCAGTGATTGTTTCTTTCAGTCATCCGATCTCTGTCAGATGTGTTGGATTTATAGCATGAAATGAGAGAAAACTTAGAATTAATGTGTTTTGATATTTTCGTCAGGCATAGTAGAGGCAGCTTATTTTATCCATTTAACTGTTTTAGAAAATAGGGGGAGGGGGAATTCAGTTTGATATAAATCTCCTCCTTTCTCTTTTCCCTGTCCTTACTGTCTCTGCATCTGTGTGTCTGTTTTTTATCTCTATGTTCTCTGTTTCCTTTGTCTCACTCTGTGTTCCAAAGGAGATAACTCTTTTAAAATCAGGATCTTGTACAATATGCCTTATGTCCTTTCATTAAAAATAAAAATGGACTTGTTATATAAAATTGGACTTGTTAGATAAAAATGGACTTGTTAGATTCAGAGATGGAGAATTATAGGCTGTTAATGACACATTTTCATTTCTGCCTTGTTTAGGTAAGTGAAGCAAGGTCATGTTACATTGTTATTGATTCATAGAAAAACTAAAAGGTCTTGATAAAGTAGACTGTAGTCCTGTTAAATTTGCAATCAATAATCAGATCAAAATGAAATTGAATGCTTGCTAATATGAATTGTTATTTTCAGAATGGGATTCTATCCTTAATACAGTCATAATTGATAGATATCTTTATCTATATATATTTGCGCATATTTTCTTATGAAATAAGACATTTTGTCACAGAAGGAGGAAATATATAGATTACAGCATTGTATGTGGTATAAGTTGTATTTTTTCAAAACAGACTGTAAAGCATGTGGTATAGACAATTGATAAAATTTGTGTATATAATTATATATTCATTGTATATACAGAGATTTGTAGGTATATTCTCTGTTACAGTACGTATATTCTCACATGTTACTCAGAAATACATCTTTCTATATAAACATATTTTTTGGAGACAGAACTCTAATAATGTATTGTATGTAAACTTGCACTTTTGGGAATTGGATCATCTTGCATCACACCAGTCAGTAATTGAACTTGTCATTTTGTTTGGTTCTTTTTTTTTTTTTTCTTTTTTTTTTTCACTGTTGATTATGTTATTCTGTTATTTGGAATTTTGTTTTGGGGTGGGGGGACATTTTCATGCTGGTATGCACATCTTGTAACAGTCCAATCTTGTGATGCTCGAAGTGCACAGTTTTTTACAGCCAGTTTTCATTTTAATATTTCTTTATTCATTGTTACATCTTTTTAAACAATGTAGGCATGCTGTAGCACTTTTTGCTTGGATTTCAAACACTTGACTATTATCCCTGGTAGGCAGCATGGATGCTGACTACTCATCTCTTCATCCATCTCTCTTTCAAAGTCTGTTATAAAGGAAAACGAACTACTGGTAACAGACCAGTTCATTAAATGTAAAATGTCTGGAAAGTTCTGTTTACCAAAGTTTTGCTTTTTACCTCTTGTAAGGGATAGTTTCTCACTTTTGTTTCCACAGTTGATGATTTTCCCCAAATGCATAGGATGTTGGCATGTTTGTAAGCTCTTCTCCTGTGAAAGCAGCATTAGTCCATACTGTGACATTGCATAGTCTATTCAGCTTATTATTTGGACAACCTTGGCTATTTTTGTGAAACAAAAGCATGCCTAGGATGTATGCCAGTGCGAAAGTTTGCACAAAAATCGTACATTTTGTTCACTGGAAATTTCTTCAAAAAAAACCCCCAGAAAACATCAATCTATTTGGACTGCCTCGGCTGTTTCTATGATTGGATTAACTGTAGGATCAACCGAGAAGTTGCAAATTAAAAATAGTTGATGCATTCACAACTTCTCAGTCAGTCCTTGTTTCGTAAATACCCAAAGTGGTCCCGATGGCAGCTATTGGCATACATTTGAGGTATGACAGTGGCTATTGGCATACATTCGAGGTGTGACAGCAGCTATTGGCATACATTCGAGGTATTACAGCAGCTATTGGCATACATTCGAGGTATGATCTGTATTTTTAACCTTGAAGTTGCGAATGTTCAACTTATATGATAAGTTGTCAGTTGCTTGAAAGTGACTTGAAGTTTTGGTAGATTTTAGTAAGTTTTGAAATAATATGAATATAATTTGAATTCATATTAAAAATACAACAAAAATAAATTAGGATCATCTCACAGTATCGGGATACAATTTGAGTTTACATAATGAATCAGTAATAGTTGCCACATTGAAAAGCCGTGGGTTCCCGAGGTTGCACGAATTTTACAGCTTTATTGTTTCTTCCTATTATCTCCATAATCTGAATTCATCTTCACTGTTTACTTTATAGGTTAAGATGATTGATCTGTGTAATTTTTGTTTTCAACAATTCCTAAACAAACTTTATTGCAACAGTTAAACAGTAGATCAATGTATCAGCGACAGGCTAGATTTGATTTAGTGATGTTACAACAATATCCATCATGGTGACTTTTGTAGCCCCCACTAGAGACATGAAAGTTTGATTTGAATTAGCTATATCTTCAAATAAAATTTTATTATATCTTTCCATTTATTTAGTATATTCATTCAGTGCACACATGATAATTAGAGTTTGTTTTCCTATAGGCAAGAGTGACTTCATCCTTTTCTCATTTAAAGAACCAGGGCAGTTGGATACTTTTCAAATAATCCTACACCCTATGCATTCTTGTTTATGCTGATGTACCATTAGTAA
Source organism: Margaritifera margaritifera (assembly GCA_029931535.1). NCBI lineage: Eukaryota > Metazoa > Mollusca > Bivalvia > Unionida > Margaritiferidae > Margaritifera > Margaritifera margaritifera. Next base: position 1,879,451 of record JAQPZY010001544.1, read on the forward strand.
CTGGTAGCAATGTTTTGTGGTTTAAGAAAAAGATAATTGTCACTAAATTGTTTGTCTTGAGCAATACGGCAATAAATCTAAATTTGGCACACTTTTTATGTTAGATGGCAAAAGGTCTCCATCGCATGAGAAGGGATTAAACTTTTTGACATTTCAATTAACTTGTACTTTGCATTTTCTTATCCCATTATGTCTGACCAACATGTCGCACCCTGCCACTTTATATTATTTTCTAACATTACTGGCTGTGGCAGAGAACATTTTACAGCAGTGAATTCAGTGGTAGACAATGCGCCCCATAGAAATTATGGATTATAGGGGTGTAGAGGATTACAGGGGTATAGAGGAGGTGGGCTGCAAACTTACGAATTCAGTTATATAGACTGTCCTTTGTAGCCAGATGGGATGTCCTCTTCAATCAATCAATTGCATTGAATCTTTCCAAACACTTGCTGTTAATTAGCAATTCCTGTCTGAAGCGACCACATCAGTTTATTGGATGTTGAACTCATTTATGAACTCTTAATTCATGTGTACAAAGACCATCCACCACTGAATTACAACATGTATGTGTTTTCTGCCAAAACCAGTAATGTCACAAAATAATACAAGTGACAGAATAACTTGTTGGTCTAACCATTATCAGTAAGCCAATTAGAGCGTTATCGGCTCAAGCCTGGTCCCATATTATTAAAACTTCTTGTGCTTGAAACTCGAGAATTCTCATCATAAATGTGAGCCAAAAGATGTCATTGCATTTTTAAACTAAACTGTATGCCAAGTAGAAGTGATATTCTAAAACTGATTTGATTATCAGGTCCAAGACTTTGTTTAATAAAAGACAAATTTTATTTTACACTCCATACAGCAATTTAGGCCATATAGAAGACTCAAATTTGAGTCCTGGAATTCTGAGACTAATTAGTACCATTAGACTTGAAGGGTTACACGTTTGTTTTTATGTGAGAAATTTTAATTTTAAAATTTGGATATCTTGTCGGAAGTTTAGTGTGATAATCAACGATTTGTGTCCAATTTTAACGGGGATTCAGAGTTGGAGCATTTGTCATATCTATTTTACTTTCTTATTTAATTTTTGAGATGTTATTTAACAGTTCAAGAAGAAACACATTTTTGCCACATTTTCTCATGCATTATATGCACCCTACTGAAGTCATTATAGCTGTAGGCATATACCATATAGCGGGTATTTTGTGCAGACATAAAATTTGGCAATTTTGTTCAAAAACAGGATTTTAATTTGGCTTGTTATATTATAGTGATTACTGGTCCTGATAGGTTACAATACAATTTTCATGATCAAACTCAGAGACCACTGAATTGCTAAAATTTCTCCATTGCTAATCATTCTTGCAATACAGTAATCCCTTGACAAATCAGACTATTCTTGCAGTACAGTAATCCCTTGACAAATCAGACTACTCTCACAATGCAGTAATCTCTTGACCAATCAGACTACTCTTACAATATAGTAATCCCTTGTCAAATCAGACTACTCTAACATTATAGTAATCCCTCGACAAATCAGACTATTCTCACAATACAGTAATCTGTAGACAAATCAGACTACTCTGTGAAATCTGTCTTATGATTTAAAGTGTGGAGTATGGACCCTTATAGTGTGTCAGCAGAGCCAAGTCCACACTATTCATAGCTTGGTGCATCTTCTTTATGGTTAAATATGGTAATTTTCACAATCCTGATATATATAAACATTATTTCACCTATGACAAGACCAGGGGGACAGCCTAATTGTCTCCTATGACAAGACCAGGGGGCCAGCCTAATTGTCTCCTATGACAAGACCAGGCGGCCAGCCTAATTGTCTCCCATGACAAGACCAGGGGGCCAGCCTAATTGTCTCCTATGACAAGACCAGGGGGCCAGTCTAATTGTCTATCAGTAGGGATAGGTTTATTATCAGACAGTATATCTCCTATGATAAGACCAGGGGGCCAGTCTAATTGCTTATATCAAAGATATCCTTAGCAAATATTTGCCAGAATTTTGTAAAAAGGGGGGCAGGATTGCTTATCATCAAAACAACTCTTATCATTGGATAAAGTAGACTAATGGTGGTCCTAATCCTTTTGTAAATAGATAGGACATTAGTTACCAATTTGTACATGGTCTAACTGAAACCCCATATGTTTTTGGTGATGTATTGTAAGAAAGTGAATAATCTTGGAGGTGAACTTTATGATCCAGGCTCCTCGTAAATTCCATTCATTGTCAACTATTTCATGCTCATATTTATGTATCGGTATTCATTTTTGGACTTTGTGTTATTTGTTACTGTTGTCTTTGTTTTATAAGATTTCATTTTAACTGTGATTTTGTTCACACATTTTTTAGCTCTACTGGTCATTGACCAGAAGAACTTATGGAATGGCCTGTTGTCTGACGTCCATTTTCCAAAGTCTATCTTCCAACATCCGTTTGTCCATTAGCACACGTTTGTTATGCTACTTCTCCTAAGCTACTTGGAGGCTTGCCATGAAACTGTACACACTAATTCAGTCCAAAGTCTAGTTGGTCCTAAATAAAAATGGTGCTGATCAGACATCCAATATGGCCACCACAGCAGTCATCTTGAAAATCTTGTTATCGCTACTCCTGAGTGGATGGTCATATCAACATGGGGTTTTCTCAGAGACTTCTTATGATGTCTTCTCGGTCCTAAATAAAAATGCCAGTATCATCAAGTGGGTTGGTGGTTCTTCACAGGGTCTTCCCGGGTTCTTCCTCCACCAAATATACTGGCTGCGATGTACAGCCTATCATCTGCTGAAAAATGGCATAAAACACAACAACACGCACCCTCACCTAAATGGAAATGGTGCCACTTTGACATCGAATATCTACGCAGCCATTTTGAAAATCTTGTTATTGCTACTCCGGAATGGAAAGTCATATCTGCATGGGGTTTTCACCAAAAGTCTTCTGATGATGTGTAGTTTGTCCTGAGTGAAAATGGTGCTTATCTTGTATCCAGTATAGCTGCCACAGTGGCTGATTTGAAAATATTGTTGCTGAAGATATCAGAGATGGTTTCAACACTTGAAAGTTAAAAAAAAAAGAAATAGTCTTATCATGAATTTTTTGGACATTTTTTGGGACAGTAGAGCATCAGTCCCTTTGAGGGACTCTTGTTTTTATTACTTGCCCCAGCTTGTATAGCAGGCAAAGGCATATGGTGTTACAAATTTCGAATTTTATAGCATGCCTAAAAGTGCAGCATTTTTTATATGCCATGAAATGGGGTCAGACATTTTTCCAAAATTCATATACCTCCATTTCAAGTCTTGCTACTGCTATGAATCTTGGTATGGGGATTTGTCTCTGTAAGTGTATCAGTATAATTCTCCTAACTGTGTCACTATGACCTGCATTACATGCTTCTTTGTTGTCAGCTGTTTTGCTAAACTGATTTTCTCAGTCAAGGTCAAAGTAAGGTCAGAAAACTTGGTATGCATATTTATTATTATAGCACAATTTGAATACCAAACTAGGACCCTGCAACAATATCTTGCACTTAATAAGTAGACTTAATTTGACAGGGAAAGCACATGATAAATCAACAAATTCACAAAATGTGACTAGGAGGAAGCTTCTGAGACAGCATGGCATGTGTACCTACAAACTAGGTCACTGTGACTTTGTTTCATGTGTCAGTTACATGTGTTTTAACTAGTAGTTTCATATCAGTTTTCATGTCATAATGGAAATATTCTAGTTTGCTGTTATTGATATCTATAAGTAAATTTTGGATTCTCCTTTTATCATTAATTTGAAGATTTTTGTAAAGAATACTGTCCACCCCCACCCCTGCCCCAATTTTAAATTTAGAGAATTGTCACATTTTTCAGTTTTAACCTTATAAACAAGAACATATTGTTCCTAAATGTATACATGATTTTAATTATTTTAACTCTTCTCGGAGATTACAGTTTGTTTTGGCTTGTTTATGCTGAATGTATCTGTTTTCATGTATTTGCATAAATACAACAGTTATTTTGCTATCATGTTTCACAAGAGCAAAAGTTTGATAATTTATTTAGAGCGCAAAACAATGTATTAGTATGAACTTGTAATGAGAAATGGTTTTAAGTCTAGAAAATGAAGCAGATTAAAATTGTTAAAAGTTGCAGTCTGTAAATTTTTCATACCCTTTTTGTCAGTAAACAAAATATGAGAGCATTATATTTTCATTATATTTTCATGCAATTAGTGGGCAAACTTAGATCATGAAAATTATAATTTACACACATGTTAATCTTGCAATAAAAAGTATATGCCATGTACACATTTCTGATAAGTGATCTGCAAAACCTTCATGGTGCAAGTGAGCCCTGTTGATCATGTTTATCTGTGTAAAGTGAACACCCTACTGCAAATAGCATTGTGATGATTACCGTAATCAAAATAGTGGAAGATTGGTATTTCCATAATTGGGTATAAAACAATTAAAGTTCTTTTTAACTGTTTGGTTCTTGGGGATGAAATCTTCCTTGAAAAGTTGAAATAAGTGACCAGTGATTTGTACAGTCTAAGCACAAACAACATGGCAGACAAATAATATGTCAGTGAACTATTTGGCTTCATGGGATACAAGCATTTGTATGAGAAAATGACATTGTACATAGAAAATATCTGCCAACTAATTGAAACTGATGATTGATGAACCTGTGAACTTATCAGTAATCTTTGAATTTGAATTTATTTTATATTTCAGACCAATTCTCAACACTAACTGCAAGCAGCATTGACCCGGATCAGTTGGCATATTATATGCCAGTAGATCTGTTTCTGCATTGTTTGTGGTTGGCCCCCATCATTACATGCGCAAAGACTGTACTTGTAATTTTTCATACACTTTTTAGTAATTATTTTCTCAGGTATGCAAATATTTTTCTAAGGTAACTAAAATTTGCAAAAGTAAATACAATTTTTAAAAAGTTCCCAGTACCAAAAATTTGATGATGGAAAAGACTTTTTTTTTTTTTTTTTTTGTATTGAATGTTTTAGATCCTGATATTGCCAGCACATGTGACAGTAGGCACTGATGCCAGCACATGTGACAGCAGGCACTGGTGCCAACACATGTGACAGCAGGCACGGGTTTCATTAAATTTCTGAACGTTTTTATTTCTTCAGATTTGCAATTTTACATTATCGGGATAAAGTTACATGCAACGGCATTGTTATTTTAGTCCGATGTAGAGTTGCTAGAAATGATGAAAAATAACCCTTTAGTTTTAAATATGTACACATAGCAATTTTTTTATTCATGAAGAAAGAATTAAGCAGTTGCTCAGTTTAAAGGAAGTCCGAACTTTTCTGCAGAGATGAAACAAGTATACATCATATCCAGGACCCCAACTTCAAAGTCAAGGTCACAGCAAGGGAAAATATAATTTTGTAACTTGTAGGTTTGTAGAGTTTAACTTTTGAACCACAGAATATATTCTAATGAAACTTTGCCCAAGTGTATCATGGGTAGACGGTGTCATGTACCATAACCATACCCCCTCCCTCAAGTTGAGTGTCACAGGAAGGGAAAAGGCCATTTTTTGTCTTGTATCCTCGTCACGAGTATAACTTGTGAACCCCCGAAGATATTGAATTAAACTTGAACCAGATATATATCGTGACCAAACTGTGTCACATACCATAGCTATGCTCCCCCGCCTCAAGTTCGAGGTCACGGCAAAGGAAAACAAAAATCGGTGACATTCATCCATGTACAAGTAAAACTTTTGAACAAATTAAGCTATTTTATTGAAGCTTTAACCTGTTATATATTTTTACTTAACAATTCCTTCCATATTTGGGCATACCTCCAGCCCGCAAGGTCAAAACAAGGGATAATACAAATGGTGGACTGTTTCCTTATCTAGTCTGTCACTTTTTAACTCCTACAGATATTTTAATGAAACTTTGCTTAGGTCCACACCTTATTATACAGTAGTCAAGTTCCTAGAACAAGGTTATTAGATGGGGAAAAGGTCACGAGACAGTCATATGTGCAGTCATGGTACTCTTGTTAATCCTTGATACCTGTTGAATGTTTTGTGAACAATTCATTGTTGCCAACAGAAGTAATAAGATCTTACAAAATTTCAATTTGAGGAAGAAAATTTTAGATGTTTAGTGAAACCAGAGCCTGAGCTGGGTCTATGATGTTTGCCTTTAGGCATTCATTAAGCACTTGCAAAATACATTATGTTGTCGTGGTGTATGTTTTTTGTTTTTTTTAACTAGTCAGCAGAAATTATGACTGACTTGTGACTATGCCAGTACTCTTTCATCTTTAACTTGTTCATTGTTATTGTAGATAAGAAACTTATTTTTATCACACCTATGTATTCATTGCACATTTATTTCGAAATTCATATCAAGTTGCTCAATTATTCTGACATTTCATAAGAAGTGATTCTAAACAATGCTTTCAATTCTTTGCTATAGCCATTATGTAAACTATATATTCTAGAATAACCCATTTTAATTTCGACTCATTTTTGCGGCTCTAGTACCATTTTGATAAACAGAATTAATATCAAACAGAAATATTTGTCAACTTTTAACTGATTTTATTGTTCGCTTGTAATAAACTGTAAAGTCAAAAGAGAAAACTTTATGAGAAAGATTTATACATTTAAAAAAGAGAGGCTGGATATATCATATTCTATACATACCTTATGAAAATTGTTCTCCTTTTTTTATTTAATGAATTTGTTAAGATTAAAATTGTTTTCATAAATGTATATTTTGCCCGGGGGGGCATTAAAGTTTGTATGCCCCACTCATCACACTTTGGTTAAGTTTTGTATTTAGGTCACAGACTCAATGGTGTTTAGTTTATACATTTTTAGTTGTTAGACAGACATCATGTAGGAAACTAAAGCTCAGCAATTTGTAAATTAAGAAAGAGATTTTTTTAAGACAGATTAAATTCTCTCTTCGATATCATCTTTACATTATCTCCTGGGGCCCCGGGTGGCCGAGTGGTCTAAGGCGCTCGCCTTTACCAATCACTGCCATCTCACCTCTGTCTGTGTGGGTTTGAGTGTTGGGCCAATGTGGATAGGTGAGAAAGCTTGCCAGTAGCTTCCCGTGGGTCGGTGGTTCTTCCCGGGGTTTGCCTGGGTACTTCCTCCACCAGATAAAACTGGCCGCCATGTATAGGTATCATGTGCTGAAAAAATGGCGTTAAACCCACAACAATAACAAGAACAACAACATTATCTTCTTTATTACTGTTGAAATCGATTGTGATCTTCTAACACAAGTTTTTTGTTTTCAATGAAATTAAATTGCCTGCAAATCTCGGCCTTTAAATAAGCCGCTATATAATGAGGAGTAAATGCTGTCTTGCCAAGCTCCAGCCTCGATGGACAAAACTGTGTCAGCTATTCATGTTGTATATTATCAGTAAAAGTATGCTGTTCACAGTTGCATTTGATCAGTAAATTGTGATTACTACCTGTCCAAGACATGCCACTGGAAATTAATTTTTAGTTTATAAAGCGAGAATGTTACATTGTAAGAAAGAGAAGAAATAAAACAACCTTTGGACAGTTGTTTGTTTAGAACACTGAGGTTATGTCAAGTTATTTATGTTGTAGCTAAAAGTGTTGAACATTCAAATGTCACTTTCCCAAAAGATTTCTTTTATGAATTTCTTGATGAATCTACAAACAAGAAACATCGTTTTAGCCCAGAGAGGGAGTTAGAGATGTTCCTAGACCATGATCAGCCTACTAATGACAGAATTCAAACTTTTCAATCTTTTTATTTAAGCTTTTTTTTAGCAACTGAAACAAAGATTTATAAATTAAAAAATTTCAGAGAAAACATTTAACCAATGTTTGAAAATAATGGGTATGTATCCATCAATAAGCTTACAAAATAGAAAATCGGACATCAGCTATTTTTATCACATTTGTACATACATTATTATTCTCTACACTTGTACAGACTGTCTTTTCATGCCATTGCACAATGGTATTTTCATCAGGAATTTTTTTGTGGCGGGCATTGGATATGCCCCGTGCTATTGTGTTTGTGATGGTTCAAGTTTTTTTTTTTTTTTTTTTTTAAGAACTATTTTTGTTGAGATTTATTGTGAAGAATTTAGTTGCTATGTAGCCTGTTTTGTACATAACTTGTTCATCTATATTATTATTATAATGATTACAATATTATTACTTTAATCTTTCACTGTGCACAGGTTCATTTTGTACATTGGTCATAGCCCTTGAGGTCTTGTATTGCTACAAGTGTCATTCATAGATGATGGCAGACCCTGTTTCATTGGTCCAAATAAGCTCATTTTTACCTCATGTATGTAAGTTGTTTTTTCATTGGCTGAAGTGTGGTGACCATGGTTACAAGTGGCAGACATCATTGATATTCTTTACATGGCTCTAATTGTGAAAAGAATAAGAAGTAAAAAAAACTACAATATACAAATAAAATGAAATGAAAATGTAAAAAGTATTTTACACCCCTTCCAGCACCACCAGCAATAATAATAATAATAATAACAACAACAACAGCAATAATATCTGTTCACATCGACTTCTGTTCATGTACATGAAATTGAGTCTGAAATAATAATAATAATAGTAAAACCATCTACACATGTTAAACTAGGCCAGAGGATCTAGCTTTATTTCCCAGAATTGGGTTTCCTTAACTTTCACCATTTGATTTTGGTTTTGTCTGCCATGAAAGCTGCAGAAAGTTGTATTTGATCCATGTTTAGTATTGATAACATTATTACTAATAGAAAGCTTATGACCGATTCCAGTTATTATGGTGAGTTATACATCAAAACATGCTTTGTAATAAGACTCACTGTGCTTTTATGTACAAATTTGTATATCATGGTAACCAACAAAAAAAGAAAAGAGAGAGAAAGCAAAAAAAAAAAAAAAAAAACGAAAGGAAGTAGCTGCACATAGTTGAAGTGTATCATGATTTTATTATTCTCATACATTTCGGTAGTTTCTGTGATTTCGATTTTAAATTCAGTTCATGTGTGGTAGATAGAAATCCTTATGCTCACTGTAATTAGGATTCACGCACATATTCACTTAGAAATTCTTTCAAGTTTAAACTAGTCTGCCCGTTATCATGAAATCTTGTTTACATCACCCTTTCTCTTTCTTTCACACATACATGCACATATATACACACACACTCTCACAAACACGCATTTGTGTAATTGCCATTTTTGACCATGGATAACTCTGCTTTCAGCCAGTGACTACCAATAGCTGATACCGCCAGGTCGCATATGAAATTTTCACCGATTTGGTGGTTTGTATGTTTTCTCTGCCTATCTGGAAGTGAAGTAAAAGTCACAATAAAATGTTGATATGATGCAAACTTTTGATGTTTATTTAGATAATAGAGATATTCCCACCTTTACAAAAGGTAATCTTGTGTAACGCCATGCTCCTCACAGTTCGTACTCGTTCAGAATATATCGCTGCCAGAAGGCTGTTTTGACCACAGGGTTATCTGCACCTTTGTGCATCTTCTTTGCGCATTATTACACGAGCACGTCGACTGTATCCTACCTTGTATTAATTATCACCTATTGAAATCCAAACAAACAAGAGAAACAAAAAAAGTGTTGGCGGCTTAGAACCACTTGTGGCGTCATTTTTTATTGTGACGTAAGCCGCTTGCTACCTTGTAACATTGTTACTCCTATGTTCCATCACTGGTTTTCTCCTGGTTGCATTTTACCACCTAATTTACAGCGCTGTGGTGGTGGAGTTATCCTATGCAATGAAGGTAACCAACTGTGAGGAGTATGGTGCAAAGCATATTTGTATGACCCTACCTATGACCTATGTCCATCCGTCGCGGACACCAAAAAAATAAAATTTGGTATAAAGTTTTACTAGAAGATCTTGATCAAATGCGATTTTCATCGTTTACAACAAAATTTTAGGGAGTTATGGCCCCTGTTTGACTTGGAACTTTGCAATTCAAATTAATCATATTGGTGGGAGAATCTGTCATATCTAATCCAAGACAACTATCTTGAGATCACCTGTCCCCATTCCCAACCTAAACCATATACATCGAAACCTTCTCCAATCGACACCTCCATACAAAAGACACTTCCTTTTAAAAGACTATGTATTGACCCATTATTTTGCTGAGTTTCACCTATATGCAAAGGACACCTGCCAACAGACGGTGGTTCCTTGGTGGCCATTATAGACGGGAATTACGGTGCTGCTGAGGGGCTTGAAGTGTTACCCTCTACCACGTCTTGCCTTTTCGACTGTCCCTACATCTGTACCTATCGTTTATCGTTTTCTTTTTACAACGCTAGAAAGCCTATTTGAATTATGAGCATTATTAAGTATTGAAACTAATTTAGACCTACATTCATCATAACCATGGGACTTGTACGGAATGGCGTACAAATTTTCTCCCCCTCGTCATTTGTATACGTGGCGGGGTTTGAGTAGTATATCTTGGGCACCTTTGCAATAATGAAAGAAATTGTCGACTGAATCTATCCCAGGAACGAACTTGCACCGAAAGACACAATAATGGATCAGTTTAAAAACTCTATGTACATCAATCCATGCATACATCCACATGAGTCTCGGTCATCACAAAGATCTAAACAAAAAACCACGCAGAATAAAGTAGTTTTTAAATTAATATATATATATATATATATATATATATATATATATATATATATATATATATATATATATATTTAAATATTTTTTTTTACAGTTAAAGAAGACAACCCGCATTTTAAATTTGAGAAATGAGGTCAATAAAGAAATTAGTGAAACCCCTGAAAACCGAAATACCTTTTTATATAAGGAGACGTGCAAGCACATTATCACCGATACCAGCCTTCAATTTTAAAACAAAAAAAAAGCCCAGAAATGTTAAAAAACAAAAGAACGTTAGTTTTTCACATGATTGAGAGAGACAGCGAGCTAATTGTGTTTGTATATGCGTGTGTGAAATAGGGAAAGCACTTGTGTGACTTGAGAGAGACGTAATTTTGAGAGGACACGTGTCTGTGCGTATGTAACTGCAACCGATTGAGCTGTTTGCTTTTCTAACATTTAATGAAAAATTAACTGAACAACGTGCGTTCCTTTTGAATAATGTTTTGTTGCTCTATGTCCGCAAAGTATCAAAAGTGATCTCACAGGACTGTTTATTAAAGCTCAGGTATTTATTTATTTATTTTTTGTTTAAAAAAAAAAGTTATGTTGGTCATTTATATAATGGAGTAACATCAAACACGGTTAGATAATAAGCAGATAAGCATATTCTTTCTTAAGTGGCTTATCTACAAGCGTTTAATTATTAACAATTTACCTGAAAAGCCGGGCCTTCTTTAATATGCAAAGACTTCGGATTAGCCTATTGTCAGCCGTAATCTGTATCAGCGCTTGTGCTTTGTATTGTTTTTACCTCGCGTGTACTTGGAACATATAGGGTGACTGACCCGCCAAGAAACCTACTACAGTATTGACTAACCGTAAATAACCTGGTCCAGCGTGTCAGGAGTGTTTTGCTTAACGCATGACCTCGTGCTGTTTCTGGACGATAAATATAAACGATTTAAGGAATTTAGCAGCGAAATACATTTCCAACTTATTCAGGAAAACACTTTTAATCTCATAGGGTCAAGAAAAAAATTAATTATTATATTTTATTGAATTCTTTATTGTTCTTGATTAGACGGTGTTTTGAAAGTTCTGTAAAATATCCTTTCCACGACATATTAGTCATGCTACCCGTCTATTTTCTATGCTTTCAAAACTTTTTCGTTACATTTTTAAATAAAATAAACGTCCACAGTACTAAGAGGATGTGAGGTCATTTCGACCTCATCTGGGAAAGATGTCGACATCATGCAGGAAAAAGAAGACTGGAAGCTAAAATTTAGACTCCCATCAAAGCAAACCAACACAAAATACAATAAAATAAAGGTTAAAAAATAACTACTTAAAAATGGAAGGCTTGTATCAAAATGATATCATCTATTGGAGAGTACATAGCTGTGCTCGTGCAAAAATAGAGTATATAAACTAGAACATGTGGATTAACTATCAATTTTAATCGAGCTGAGGAGAAATTAATAGAAAAACTTTGCAATTTAAGTTTATCACATGTGGCAAAATATTTTGTAAATGTGAATAGATTTTCTCGATAATAATATCGATAGATCTATCACGGGGAACATATTCTCTCAGTAATAATAGCAATACGCCTATCATTGAGAGTTAACAGATTCTTTCAGATCTATCATGGAGAATAGATTCTCTTGGCAATTATATCGATATACCTATCATGGGGTGTGAACATACTCTTGAAACATGAAAGCGAAGTGCAAGACACTGTGTAAATCACAGTCTATCTATCCCTTCATTTCTTCAACTTTGCTATGTGTCTATAGAGTCTCGAGACTCTAGTGACTTGTGCAATAAAGTGGATGTATTGCTTGTTGCAAAGTCTTTTTAAACAAAAAATCTTTTTTCAACATACTTTTTATATCGGTAGTGGGTAAAAGACAAGGAAAGTGTTGCGTATATTGAATTTATAATATATGTCATTGAGGTAAGTTGTACTTTAGTCATTTTGTAGACAACATATTTCCTGCATTTGAGTTCAAGGTCAGTCTTGTTTACATAGCATTTAACAATTAGATTGGAATTTTCCATATCTTAATGTGAGAAAAGTCAAATACGCACAGGAAATTTCCATTAGAGTTACTCATATTCTAGAATATTCTGCCAGGTGACTTATCCTGATATTTATACAGGTTTGGTAAACAAGATTTCATTCCTATACTAAACTTCATATTATTAAGATCAGTCTGTTAAGGAATTTATTTTAGTAATCAGATGTCACAGTTGTGAAAATCAGAGCAAATTCAGAGAGAGGAATTATTTGAAATATTCATTGGAATTACTAAAAGTGCTCATATATTGAATTAATACTTCACTTTGGGATTTATATGAATTTATTCAAAGATATTCTGGATTACATCATTCAGGCATATCAGAACATTCAAGACTACTGACACGTCAGGACATTCAAGGCTACTGGAATTCATTCGGAACATTCTATATTTAGGACTTGTGATTAGGACACTTAGGATTATTGGATTATTTGGATTTTAATTCACGTTACTGTAAGTGTCTTTTGAATTTTCACTTTAATTATCTAGAAATAAATTGCTTGATATTACTTACATTATTGGTTTCACTTTCTTTCTGTTACATTATTTTAAGACCTAGAGTCGTAACAATAGTAATGTTTATCACATCATCACAAAGGTAAATTAAATTAATTTTAAATCAAAATTGTACACAATTCCATCATCTATTGAGACAACATCACCAGATCCCTTAACCTTGAATTGGATTACAGAACGATTAGATATTGAATTGATTCATATCATGTCACGGAACCAATGTCATATTGTATACACATACACACATGAAGTTGGTTACTCGCCCAGTCCCAAAGTATCCAGACATTCTAATTGGCTCGTTTCCCATGTCAATTACTTCCTACAGTATATGGTGAATGTAGTGTAATAAGAAAGAATCTACACAAATTCAAGTACTACTGTAACAGAAAGTAAAGTCATTGTAATTAGTTTAAATATAGAGTTTTCAAAACGTACATTTGTATCCACTGGACAAACAAATATTTTATTTTTAAACTATAAGCAATCTCAGGTTTTACTGATTTTGAAATCAAAACATGGAAAATATATCAAATAGAAAATTGGTATGCCTAATTACATAGATTTTTAAACGTAACATTTCTGTCTGGAGCACCCCCACCCCCAAATAAATTAAATACCTCCAAAAAGACATATATGTGAAGAACTTTACACAACATACAGAAACTAATGTACCACATATTGGGCAATATTGAGGGATATAATGTAACATATATTGGGTAATATTGAAGGATATAATGTAACACATATTGGGCAATAATAAAGAGTATCTGGACGCCAATGACAAATAACTTTATACACGTGGTTTTCAGGAACGTTACAGTCAGTGCTAGAACACAATTTTCATTTGAAATAACCATCGAAAACCACTTTTGAAATGAATTATGGGTAGTGAATGATTCCAGTATGGTCATATATAACCACGAGATGATCTGAAGGATGCGAGTATAGGCATAAGTAACCACTAGATGAAGTATGGGCAGTGAATGATTTGAGTATAGCCATATGTAACCACGAAATGATGCGAGTATGGCCATATGTAACCACAAAATGATTCGAATGATTCGAATATGGCCATATGTAACCACGAGATGATCCGAATGATGCGAGTATGGCCATATGTAACCACGAAATGATTCGAATGATTCGAGTATGGCCATATGTAACCACGAGATGATCCGAATGATGCGAGTATGGCCATATGTAACCTCGAGATGATCCGAATGATGCGAGTATGGCCATATGTAACCACGAAATGATCAATACGACTTTAATGATACTTATTAAAGATATCACTGTAAATTACGTTTTCGACGTTGCATTTTGTTGAATATCTGATTATTTATTTAAATAAATTCTACCAAATTCTGAAATGTATTTTTAAATGAAAAATAATATGCATGTTTAGGAAGACTTGAAGGCTTTGTTCATATTGACCGGGTAATTGAAATGTGTGGAAAATATCTTGTGTTTAGATTCTTCAGCCGCCTGACCATCGCACGTAGATCTTGCGGTCAAAGGTGCTCTACGGTGCAATTCGAAACTCAGCCACCCCAAACTCTATCAGATGGTAAAGATATCTGTCAATTGAACGATTTCAAGCCTTTTTGCTATATGCATTTGCTTTGCATCGAAATTTGAAGCACATCCAGATGCACCCTTTGTCACAATTACCTGGTAGATAAAAGGTTTCGATCCTGCGGGAAAGTATTTCTTATTCAGGTCCTTTAGCTGCCCAGTTATAGCGTGGAGATCTTCGGGCCACATGTGTTTTGCAGCGTCAAACTGAAACCCGGCCACCCCGATGTCAGTCAGATAGTTCAAGTATTCAGCCACCTTGGCACGGACGTAATCCTTACTCAGCTTGAGGTCTACTAGACTGACCAGGCGACAGTTCCAAACCTCCTGCACGTTCTGGTAGTTATGGATATTGAGGTCCCACGTGCTACAAGTGGAATCATCATTAAAGTCCCAGCTGGAATAAGACACGCCGGGATAGCTCAGACTGTTCGCGTCCCAGTGGGATCTCCACCCCACCCCACCCCCGTATCTTGCCCTGAACCTCCAGATCAAGTCATGTGATTCATAATGACATCGACGTATATTCTGGCGAGAAAAATATCTTAAGGGCGAAATGCTAAAAGTAAACATGTTTCATTTTGAAAGGACAAAGAGAAGATGGATGAATATAAAAAAAAACTGTAGGGTGCCAATGAATGAGCTTGAACAAAGACTAAGGCCATCATCCAAACTCTATATATTTTCAAGAAGTTTGTTGTGGATGAACTAGGTTGAAAACTTGAGGCATTCATTATTACAAATACCCAAAGATTACGGCCGAAGTCAGCATGAAATATGGACTGAATATCTAACATCATGTAGATTTTGCTTGACTATTTTCTTGTTTTACTTTCTTCGTCATAAAAAGACTACCGACTGCACAACTCTCAAATTTGTACAATAAAAGCCCCCCCCCCCCTCTCTCTCTCTCTCTCTCTCTCTCTCTCTCTCTCTCTCTCTCTATATATATATATATATATATATATATATATATATATATATATATATATATATATATATATATATATATATATATCTTTTTACGCCTTTTGAAAGCTAGGTAAATAGGCAAATAATCAAGGTAAATAATGCAATATATCAAATGACTTATCACAGGCGACAAAAATATAAATAAATTCGGAAGGATGTTTTTCTTAAGTTGACACTCCACTTTTCTTTCTATATCTTTCATTAGTGCGACTGTATCAGCACTCCACCTGATACTGTACCTCGTTAGTAGTCGGGATTATTTATTCCCAACTGAACTTGGAGAAGACTATTAGTTGATAAAACTTTGCGAGACTAGCAATGCTTAAATTTTTTATGATTTTCAAAAATGTTTTATTTTTGGTTATGGAAGAAAAAGAGGAAATGGAGTTTATTAGGCAGAAGGCACTTAGTAAATCTACTGTATGTCATTGCAATGTTAGCCATGGATATACTGTGTGCATATGTTTGACCCCTGATGTTTTGGGAGTGACATCCATAACCTTCGTAAGCGACAAATAAAACATTGGGTTACCAAATAGACACGTGGCAAAACTATATGCCTCCATCTTTTAACCCACAGTTTGCATTAAAGGATTTTGTAGCTCTCGTGCAATGGACCTTTTCGGACTTGACTCTTAGCTCCACTCACTCTTATTTACATATGAAAATCTCTCCTACCGTATCAACAATACAACATTTCACAAATGTATTGCATCAACTGAAAGAAAGACAAGTTTTATAATGTTCCGATATTTTAGTCCAGGTTGTGGGAACACTTCTCACATTTTGACCTACAATATGTAACATGATACAACTAGATTCATGCTGATGGCTCTTCCAATGGTCATATGTATGAGATAAGTAGGTGCTAAGCAAGGTCGATTGTATGTCGAAAAGGTCTTCAAATCGGTTATTTCTTAGATGACTTCCATAGTAACCATGTCTAAACCTATTTCTGATTGCTAAAAACAGTTGTGAACAGTTTAATTAAATTTGGCAAAACCGTGTTTACAGAACGTGATATGTTTGTGTCCAACAAGGCTGCTTCTCTAGCAACAATAGGGGTACCATAAAGCCTTGTTAAAATATGTCGATCCATTACACACACACACACACACACACACACACACACACACACACACACACACACACACACTGTATAGCTGACACAATTTACAAGCTATACATCAGACTGCTAACGGCATTGTTCATACCCGACTACTAATACCTAAGTCCCCTATCTTTCTTTTCTAAGATTTGTATTGTTTCGAAATTAATATGTATATTAGATCATCACATGTTCTACAATGTTTTGTCACAGTAATGGTCTCTTGTAACATCCAGGTCAATTACCCTTACCCAGTGGCGTCACTAGGGTTGGCGTCACCCAGTGCGGTAAACTCATGGTGTCACCCCCTCCTGACTTCTCCCATGGACCTCCTCCGAGTCCTCCTGTACCAGACCATACAGAATCGCCTATAGTAATGTTTGTAAATTTAAGTCCTAAAGTTACAAAGGACATAAGAAGAAAACAATAAAATTTGAGGTAACAGCGTTTAAGAACTGCAACAAAATTATGTTATTTTTTATTTTAACATTAAACATTAAACATTAAACTTTGCAGTTTAAACTTTTCCATGTTGGTGTCACCCCCTGTGATAGTGTCACCCGGTGCGACCTGCACCCCCCCCCCCCCCCCCCTAGTGACGCCAGTGCCCTTACCCCCACCACCGGCAACACTCTGCACATCAGTATAATGATGGTTTTGAGTAAACGATTTGACTTCCTGAAGCTTTCAAGAGATAAAGTTGGGGTTGTAGGATACAAAAGCAATTAAGCCAGGAGCGCGAGATCCTTTAGTCTGTGTATTGGTGTCATCCTCTTTTAAGGACAAAGGAGTGTCCACTCGGCGATTCTCTGATTCAGCGTGGATATGTCTGAAGGCACCTCCGCAGTTAACATTGGAACAGTTTGCATAAACTCCTCCCAAAGGGTCATCCCAAATGTAACATGAAAGAGATTACAATTATTTGATTGTACAGATCATTTGATCGATCCGTGTGTTTTGTTCCATTTTCCTTGATCAGCTATGACATGTTCTTTGAAAGATTTTCCCCAAATCTACTTAGTTATTCATGTTGTTAGTTTGCGAAGTACCGCTGTACAACATAGTTTTCAAGACATGCTGGGAATGTTGGAGCAGCTATGACGGCTTGGTGCTCTTTTCAATTAGTATAAGTTGCCATATCACCATTGATTCTCATGCTAGGATCCTCATACTGTTACCATTGTACATCAAGAGGATGGTTTCCACAATCGTGTTTTTGGACAGCTGATCTTAAATTGTTTTTAGTATCGATTATATCATCGTTTTCCCTTCTTCTTCATTAGTTCCTTTTGTTTAACCGTTGTTTGCAACATAGTCTTACAATTTTTATTCATTTCCTTTTCCTTTATTATAGCCGTATTTCTACCGCTCCAATTTAGTTTTTTTTTTCCTAATTGGTAATGTTACAAGTGCGTGAAAATTGTTTATTCAGTTACTTGATTTCATATTTAATGAAAAAATGGAGATGCCTCAGATGATAGTGTTTCGTTCCAACCCGATCATGAAAAAAATATCGTCAGGTACTGTTCCTTGTAAACACTCTCCGATCATTTAATCTTGCGTTAATTATTTCTTGCTGACATAATCCCTCAGTTGTATTCATTATATATTCTTTCTATCACGTCAAAATGAGACGTAAGACTCTGCCTATAATCCATATTAATGGTGGATGTTCGGGTGCGCGGCGGTGGGGGTCGGTCGTGTCCTGTAGTGTGGGGTGGGGTGGGGGTGGGAGGCGGTCTGTGTTATCAGCTTTTACACTTCGTTGGAAGACCCGAATGAAGGCAAAAAGTAAAACAAATCCTTTTGAAATAGGTTAGCAATTTTAATTTGCTCCAGACTTCCAATATTTTATTCTGAATACTTCTAATTCCAATCAACATGTGTAGTAATATTAATTGCGACAGTATGGAAAATGTTCAAGATAATTTGATTTATAATAAAATATCAAGCTAAACTTTGTATTTCTAACTCAGTAGTTTTGGATCATATTATAAAAACAAAGCAATAAAGTATTGGAGAGCCATTTAAAGAATGGTAAAGGAAATTTTAAACTTGTCTAAAAATTCGTCAAAAGGATAGAGATGCAAATCAAATAACGCATTGTTACATTTCTTCCTCGTCGTACTTTTAAATTATTCATTCCCGACCCTTGTTCACATGGAATCTCAGCTGATACCGCACTGTTACATTTCTTTCTCGTCGTACTTTTAAATTATTAATTCCTGACCCTTGTTCAGAAGGAAGAAGTGCCAGCTGACGGTATAACTAGGATTGTTTAGTGTACTTAGGAAACAGCACAACCTAACATAAAATGTATTCATCGCTGCGTAAATTGGTGTGCTTAGTGCGGCAATATCGACAACTGCGAGTTGTTGACCCACCTTATTCCAAGTTTCAGTGCAGTAATATTACTCACGTTTTTGAATACCCACTTTGTTTTGGAAAGTACACGTGTCCTCCTAACTTATACCTTGGGATTGCTGTAATATTTGTTAATATTTAACCTAATAATAATCTATTTATACAGTGCATTTATCAACGTTACAAGTCAATACAAATGTATCTTTTCGAAATCGATTTAGTTTAACCCAAAATTAGGATTTCTTTCCAACCTTGTTATATTTGAATGCACTTGCAACTATTAAGTAGATGCGGGGGAACCGCGGTAGCTCAATTGGTAAGACGTCGGACTCGTAATCCAGGGTCACTGGTTTCATAAACGCTCGGCCTGATATAGCCAATATGTGTTATAAGTGCCGCTAAAATCCCCCACCCCCCCACCCCCCCCAAAAAAAATTAAAATAACAGAATAAAAAGTTAAGTAGCTGTCGAATCACAATCCAATTCTTTTGATCAACTGCACTGCACATGCTATGAGTGTAAAAAGAAAATAGTTCCATTTAAGAAATATTCATTGATTGAAACGGGATATATATATATATATATATATATATATATATATATATATATATATATATATATATATATATATATATAAACAAAAAGAAAACCATTCACTTTATTCTTTATGTCACAGTTATGTGAAATGATGTGAATAATTTTTTCCATTGAAATTGTTCAAACTTTTTTTCTTGGAGAATTTATCCATAATTGAAGACAATTTGAATACGTGCCGGAAGGTTCATGTGCCCATTTTGGCCATCGCCTCATGTATTTTGGCCATATAACTTAAATTGCGCACAATAGAAACTATAAATTGTGAATGATTCTAGCTATCCATTCTTTTCAAGCATTTCGTAGACACCCCTGCTCCATTTGACTGATAGATAAGTAAATTTCCTATTAAGGCTTATGTCCCCTATTGGCAGAAACTATACATGGTGCTTAATTATAATTGATGGGAGTACCTAGAATACATTATTGCAATAATAAAAAGGTAAACATATTTAATAGCTGTCACTAGAATACGCATTTTTTTTTTAGTTTCCAAAACAACAGCAAAACTTGACAAAAATAATGTAATCTATGTACTTCTATTAGTACAATAGATTTGTATTCAGGTTTGAATTAACCCCTTAAATATGTAGTTATAAAATTTAGGCAACTCACTCATCAGTGACCACTATGGTTTTAATAAGGTAACCACGATGGTGTGAATACATCTGTTCATGGGCTGTCATGTACATTATTAGGGAATGTTTGAAATGTCTTAAAAATGAGTGGACTTTGTCAGTTTTTAGTAAAATTTTTGAAACTTAAGATAAATAAATAAATAAATGTACCTTTCTATCGGTCAATAGGAGCGGGGGTGTTTACGGAATGTTTGAATCGAATGGATAGGAAACAAAATTGTGGAATGACAGCTGTCACAGACTGAAGCCGGATTGGGACTGGATTAGTGAAGACACCGAAAGCAATTGCTTTAATGAGATGTTTATTTATAAACGCAATTTAAAGATGAACAAATCTGACACCATTATAACAAAAAGATAAGGAAAATTATATAGTTCCTAACATGGAACTATCAACAACAAGTAACTCAACGAGAAAAATCAAAGATGAAATTTAACGAATGGAATTTAAACAAACGTGAATAACGTCCTATCACCAATCAACAAATCGGAGTATTTGATCTACACCCTAATATAAACAAGGTCCTATTAAGCAGCAAGGGTGACCAAAGCATGTGATTTATGCACTTATCAATATATCACTCATTTATTCATCAATCTATCAACTCATCAATTTATAAATTCATCAATCGATATTGGAATATGTATGCATGAATTTATGAATCTATCACTCATATAGCGATATTGAAATGGGAATGCATGAAATTATGAATCTATCACTCGTATAGCGACATTGAAATGTGAATGCATGAAATTTTGCTCAGATAGCAATAGTGAGAATAACAACAACATGGAACACTTAATATATATAACTATCGTGGCGTACAGTTGACGACCAAGATGTATTTCCGGTTCCACCCGCTCTAGTCAATGGTCAAGGAGCCACCACGCATGGCCCACCCCTCCCAGTCTGTTGAAGGATCCATCGAGAGCCTTCTCATTCAACACAGACCCGATGGTCGCGAAGCCTTGGTCCCTCACATCGAGAACACCAGTACTCTCTTCCGAGCCAACGTCACCAGACACAGCGTACACGTCACAAGAAACCCCACAGAGTTCTGTGACTCCACATCACCAAACCATATACAAGGAGCTAAAAGTATAACAACTGAACCGTGTAGTACATATGGCACAATTAAGTACTTTTGCATTGATATATGTTGCGCATGCGCGCACATGAATTCGTTTCGTTACACGTTACATTATTATTCAATGCATGCAGTGTATAATTATATTCAATCTGTCTGTTCAGTTATAACAAATGGCTAACTCGAACCAGACTATATTATTTCCAATAGCATGGCGTTGTATGACCTAGGTATTGACTCTCCGTAGAATTTAGAATAAATTCTAAAACATCTAATATATGAAACAATTCTGTCATATAAAACGAATAGTAATAAAGAACGCAATCTTAAATTTTACATACCTCTACAGCTGAAGATTGCTCCCGTAAAGTGGTAAGCTTCCTGACAAGACTCGTCGTATTGTAATTTGTACATAGAGAATTTGCTCTATAAGTACCCTAGCTGTGACAAATATGCGCAGCTAGGTACTTGGGTTTTTCACTGCAGGCAATTTGCACGTGCAGCATGGGTTGAGTCGCGCTCAGTATTTCGAAATAACTAGAGTCGAAAAAATAAACCACCCTCGGGTAACGCTGTACGCGGCAACGAAACCCGAGTACATTTTCGATCACACACACACACACACACACACACATATATATATATATATATTGATATAAAGCATACACAATTCCGTGACAACAGCCTCCTCTTCATAAAATGTCACCTTCGAAAACTCCAGGTATCACACACACACACGAGAGAGAGAGAGAGAGAGAGAGAGAGTCTTCGTATATACGACTAAGGTGTGAACAAATAACACCAAGGATAACTTTCTCAAGGAAACATAAACAAGTTAACATTTGCACGTACTATGTATTATTCCCATGTATACATCATTATGCTTCTTTATAACGTTGTTTATGAAAAAAACTTTATTAATTTAACAGGTGATAATACTTGCCTGCAAACTGTTTATAGAACGATTTCCCTGTTTACAAAAAAGTTAAATTCGCAGTGTTTCAAAAGAGTGGTTCATCGCATCTGTGTAGACTTATCTCAAGCATGTGTCGACATACATTTAGTGTAGGAAATCACCATAAAATAAACAGGTGATGACTAATTATATCATTATGGTTATGAAGGACTGGGAACATACACGTGCACCATATACCTGTATGCCCTACTGTATGCACCATATACCTGTATGCTCTACTGTCACCGTCCCGCCGCCATATAAAGTCTTCTTGTGAGTGTGCTACTCACGTGTGCGTTGGCCTGTCTTCTCGTCACGATGTTGATGGTCATACAACTTCTGCAGCTCTTACTTGTTTGTAAGTCTTCGCTGACTTTTTAAGTCTGTTATTTGGCAAGGAAACGTCAGTTTTCCAATATACAACCAAAATAATGTCTGACAGTACCAATTATTATATCTTTCATGTGATTGTATCGTGTATACTCTCTCTCTCTCTCTCTCTCGCACATTGACAGAAGTATACCAAGGGGAAAATAGTTTTGCTTCTGACATATTTTACTTCTTTGAGAGTCTTTTAAGGGGTTACATTCACACTGCTAAAAAGATATAGAGAGAAAAATGGAGTGAGAGAGAGGAGGGTGTACAAATTTGAGAGTTGTGCACTCGGTAGGTATACATTTCACCTTATGTCCTTATCCAGTCTTCTTATGACAGGGAAAATAAAACAAGACAACAGTCAAGCAAAAATATACATGATGTTAAATATGCAGCCCATATTTCATGCTGATATCTGCGACTGCGGCCGTAACTTTGGGCATTTTTTAAAAAATTTATGCCGCAAGTTTTCAACCTAGTTCATCTACAACAAACTTAATGAAAATATGTAGAGTTTGGATAATGCCCTTAGTCTTTGTACAAGCTCATTCATTGGCACTCTACGGTATTTTATATTCATCCATCTTCTTTGTGTCCTGTTATATCTACCTGGTATAGAAAAGGCTTTAGCAGGTATAGCTATCAAGGACATATACAGAACATTGCTGCCTGTGTGTTTTCAATTATTCCACAGACATGGAGTAAATTGAAAGCTTCCATAATATTTGTTGTCAAGTGGCTTTCTTGTTGCCAGGTTCATTATCCTTGTTGTGTCTGTTCACCTTGAGATATTCATCACCGTCTTGCCACTTCGACTTGTTCTTTTATGCACATAATTAGATGCCTATATGCACTCACGGTATTTAATCTAACACTATGTTTATCCATACTTAGCAGGTTTTATACGTTATATGCAATATATTTAATACATTTTCATCCTAGGACTTCCGATGCCTCTTTTTTCAAGTTATAGCTTTCTACCCATGCAGATTTACAGAAGATTGCCCTTAGTATACACGATATTTTCGCCAAATCATTATAATATAATTATATTAATTGTTTGTTTTTTTTGTTGTTGTTTTTTTTTAGCGGCTGCGGCAGCATCGTCTCAGTTTCACAACCCAAACTGTGCTGAGGGCCGTCATACAATTACTCATCTGTTTGAGTGGAAGTGGTCAGACATCGCTGCGGAGTGCGAAAGATTTCTAGGTCCTTATGGATATTGTGGTGTACAGGTTGGTCATTTCAAACACTCACCAAAAAGGTGCAAAGAAATGCTGTATTACAAAACTAAAAGTACACATACACTTGAGACTGAGATTCGTTCTCACAGTGTTAGGATTGTATGGTCCGTTCCCAACAGAATATCGTAACGAATCACTAGTATGGTAGAAATTATAATTTAGTATTGTTTTATATTTTTTTTATTTGTTTCTAGAGTAGGACTTGCAAAAGATATAAATTAATAGCTCGTTTCATAACGTTCATATGAAATGCGCCCTTAGAGGAAATATATTATAGTTTTATTACATGTAGGAAACTGGGTGTGAGGCGATTTTAAATGAAGTGACCGAACATGTAATGTCTTATATTTCTTCTAATTTCAAGATTTTTCCTCTAAGTGAGAAAAGAAAAGAAAAACTACTACTTCTCTCTCGTAAATGCGCAATGAAATGACCTAGTATATCTTGCAGGTATCCCCTCCAAATGAAAATCGTGTGGTGACCAGCCCCAACCGACCTTGGTGGGAGCGATACCAGCCTGTAAGTTATAAGCTGGTTACCCGCAGTGGAAACGAGCAACAGTTCCGGGATATGGTGGATCGATGCAACAGACAAAATATCAGGTTCAGACCTCTAGTCTGCTTATTCTCCACTATTCTGTCTAGCCATGATCAAGCGGGGGAATCTTTCGGGCTCTAAATGTTCAATTTTAAGTTATGCAGTTAAACATATATCAATATTAAATTCCTGTATAGTGTTATATATATATATATATATATATATATATATATATATATATATATATATATATATATATATATATATATATATATATATATTAACACACTATATGAAACATATCTCAATATTAAGACCCTATGTGGTTAAACAGATGTTAATATTAACTCCCAATAATAAAAGCTTATGATCAAACGTTGAGACCAGAAATCTGATTGACATATGTTCCTGGTTAATTTTAGCTATACAGAGAAAGGTGTGTTAAATTTCTATAATAAGCTATGTCTTTGTTAGCAGTCTTTCTGACCAAAAGAGCGGATAATTTTTTTTTCCTAGAACGTTTTTGCTTTTTAATTGGGGATTTCTTATGTGAAAAAGCTATTACTGGTTTTAATTTGGCTTCTGTTTGTCAAGTTCGACAACTTACATCATTTCTATCCATCAAAGGTCAAAGCTAACCACAAATGAACGATATATGTGTGAATAGTTTCCGGATTCCTGACCTACTTTTCGCATCCGGACGACAATGAATGTTGCTTTCCAAATTGGAAAAAATAAATTCGATGTGTAAGAGGAGTATTAAGAAGTATCAAACATTATTTGATAATGAAACGTGTTTACTTTAAGCATTTTCCCCCTTAATATCCTTTTCTCGCCAGAATATATGTCGATGTCATCATGAATCATATGACTGGATCTGGAGGTTCAGGGCAAGGTTCGGGGGGATCCCACTGGGACGCGAACAGTCTGAGCTATCCTGGCGTGCCTTATTCCAGCTGGGACTTTAATGATGCGTCCACTTGTAGCACGTGGGACCTCAATATCCATAACTACCAGAACGTGCAGGAGGTTCGGAACTGTCGCCTGGTCAGTCTAGTAGACCTCAAACTGAGTAAGGATTACGTCCGTGCCAAGGTGGCTGAATACTTGAACTATCTGACTGACATCGGTGTGGCCGGGTTTCGGTTTGACGCTGCAAAACACATGTGGCCCGAAGATCTCCACGCTATAACTGGGCAGCTAAAGGACCTGAATACCAAATACTTTCCGACAGGATCGAAACCTTTTATCTACCAGGTAATTGTGATAACAGGTGTATCTCGATATGCTTCAGATTTCACTGTTTGCAAAGCAAATGTATATAGCAAAAAAAGGCTTGGAATTTTTCAATTGACAAGATATCTTTACCACCTGATAGACATCGGAGTGGCCGAGTTTCGAATTGCACCGCAGAGCATCTTTGACCGGGAGATATACATGCGATGGTCAGCCGGCTGAAGAATCTAAACACAAGATATTTTCCAGACATTTTAATTACACGGTCAATATGAACAAAGCCTTCAAGTCTTCCTAAACACGCATCTTATTTTGCATTGAAAAATACATTTTCAGAACTGGGTAGAATTTATTTAAATAAATCATCAGATTTTCAACAAAATGCAACATACAGAACAATATTTACCGTTATATATTTTATGAGTATTATTCTAATGGTATGGATCATCTCGTGGTTACATATGGCCATACTCGCATCTTTCAGATCATCTCGTGGTTACATATGCCCATACTCATATCTTTCAGATCATCTCGTGGTTACATATGGCCATACTCACATCTTTCAGATCATCTCGTGGTTACATATGGCCATACTCGCATCTTTCAGATTATCTCGTGGTTACATATGGCCATACTCGCATCTTTCAGATCATCTCGTGGTTACATATGGCCATACTCGCATCTTTCAGATCATCTCGTGGTTACATATGGCCATACCCGCATCTTTCAGATCATCTCGTGGTTACATATGGCCATACTCGCATCTTTCAGATCATCTCGGGGTTACATATGACTATACTCGAATCATTCACTGCCCATACTTCATTTCAAAAGTGATTTTCGATGGTTATTTCAAATGAAGATTGTGTTCTAGCACTGACTGTCACGTTCTTGAAAACTACGCGTATAAATTTATTTGTCAGTGGTGTCCATGAGATATCCTTCAATATTGCCCAAATGTGTATTACATTATATCCTTCGGTATTGCCCAATATGTGTTACATTATATCCTTCAGTATTGCCCAATATGTGCTACATTGTGTCCTTCAATATTCCCCAATATGTGGTTCATTAGTTTCTGTATGTTCTGTAAAGTTCTTCACATATATGTCTTTTTGGAGGTATTTAATTTGGCAAGATCGGGAGTGGGATGTGTTCTAAACAGACACGTTACGTTTAAAAAATCTTTTTAAGTTAGCAGACAAAGTTTCCATTTGTTATTTGTTATGTTTTGATTTTAAAATCAGCAAAACTTGAGTTTGCTTATCGTTTAAAAATATAATATTTGTTTGTCCAATGGAAACACATTTACATTTTGAAAACTTTTTAGACTAATTACAAGGGCTTTACTGTCTGTTACAGTAGTACTTCAATTTGTGTAGATTCGTTATTATTACACTATAATTCACCATATATTGTAGGAAGTAATTGACATGGGAAATGAGCCAATTAAAATGTCTGAATACTTTGGGACTGGGCGAGTGACCAACTTTATGTATGGGGCCAAGCTGTCGACTGTATTCCGTAATCAGGACCAGGCGAAGTGGCTGGTAAACTGGGGCGAGGGGTGGGGCATGCCGAGTTCCACTAACGTCATCGTTTTCATCGATAACCATGACAACCAACGAGGTCATGGGGCCGGAGGTACATACACTGTACTTTCTATCCAAATGAAATTTAATAGAATGCTTCCTTTTGTTTTAATCGCCAGAAATAAATGTTTAGATAATAATTTAGTTTTTCACCATTAAATTTCAGGCATTATCCAAACAGGTTAAACCTGATTAACAAGATGAAAACCGTTATCCAGTTTTCTTCCTAGAAGAAATAAATTAATATTCATCTATCGCAGTTTTTCTAGTAATTATTCTATTGAGTGAGAGAAACATACTTGGATATATTTTCCACAATTACGTAATTTGTGTACAAACATCAATAGGTAGTAGAGTATACACTGATACGTATTAGACTGTAAAAAATAAATAATGATAACACCAAATAATATCTTCAGCTTTGGCTTGGCAAAGTTGCACCTGTATCTCTCTAATTTCTAAAGAGGAGAAACTATGAAAACTTCATACGTGTATTCCATACACTGTAATGAATAAAAATGTTTTCCAGGTGCCGTGTTGACGTTCAGAGATTCTCGCAGATACAAGATGGCCACTGCCTTCATGTTGGGCCATCCTTATGGATTTACACAAGTAATGAGTAGTTACTACTGGGACGTGTAAGTTAGTTTTCCCCTTTTATGCAAAGTTCATAGAAATTACATTACTAAACTTTTGCGATCTGCAGCGGCATAAAAAATCTATCCACCCATTTTGAAAGATCTACGATGTACAGTCTGATGATTTACTTTCGCAGCTAATTTATTACTTTGACTTACATTCCCACTTACCTACATACATATCCACCTACCGACATTGTACTTGTCTCTCGATTTATTACATACCCATTTAATCTTACATGCTTGATCGGGCATTCGATACAGCTGTTCAGTCCGTATATCCGTATCACACACACAGATTCAAACTAATTAGGTGTCTTCTTTGACGTCCGCGCGTATATATTTTTAGACGCAGTGAATCAAACTTTTATAAATCCCAATTCGTTTTGAATTTCATTCATACAGTGAAGCTACATATATTTAGAAAGCGTAGAAGAGGGGTTATGTAAAATATTACAAAACCACATTCGTGTTTTGTTCTGAGTCCGGGGAAAGAACTCGTTTGACATGGCTTATGAATACGCGTCGGTAAAAAGCTCATTAGAGCTTATGTTTGAACTGTTGTTTTAAATCATGCCGACTTTAAATAAATCTTATCTTATCTTACGTCTCGGAGATGGGGTATTAATAAATTAATTTCATAGCACTTTTTAAAAAAAGGGGGGGGGGATTAATTAGGCTGGTAAAATATGCTGAAATAAAGTGATATTTCAGGTCGATCGGAGTAGAAAAACGATTGAAATTTGAACCGTCTCCTTTCAATAACCATAATAATTGTATTCCAAATTGTTCCCCTTTGATATTCAAACGTGCTGCTTAAAGGCAATGAAAAAATAAATGCCGAAAAACAACTAATTCAAATAAATTCCATTTAATGCAATATTTGACTCAAACGTATTTTCTGCTTCCGATCTGAACATAGCAATTCTTGTTTCAAAGACACACGATTCTCAGTTTTTTCTGCCGTATTGCAATGTATGTATATATATATATATATATATATATTCTTTATTGAAAGGAACTATGTAAATGGAAATGACGTGAACGACTGGATTGGACCTCCAACTAATGGGGACATGAGTATTAAAGATGTTATTGTTAACAACGACCTCAGTTGCGGAAATGGATGGGTATGTGTAAGACCATAAAACATATTCAAGTGCTTAAAGCGTCTTTTTGCAACATGCGAAACGCAACGCAATCGATCAGAAATGGTACAACGAAAAACGGGTACAACAACCAAAGTATTCAAAGCGATACGCAAAACAGAGAAAGTAAAATGCATTAGAACGGTTAGGAACGAAAACTGTTC
Source organism: Margaritifera margaritifera (assembly GCA_029931535.1). Lineage (NCBI taxonomy): Eukaryota > Metazoa > Mollusca > Bivalvia > Unionida > Margaritiferidae > Margaritifera > Margaritifera margaritifera. Next base: position 1,908,967 of record JAQPZY010001544.1, read on the forward strand.
AAAACGTTACGCAAAATGGGACGGTCAAACAACGTTGAGTCAGTACAAAATCGGAACGGTATAATTGTAAAATAATACACAAACGGTACATTAAGCAAAATATACACGAAATCGGTTGTAAATGACCTGTTGTGTACTATATGTAGAAATACTAATGACGTATTGTGTACTAGATGTAGAAATACTAATTACCTGTGGTGTACTATATGTAGAAACACTAATGACGTGTTGTTTACTCGATGTAGAAATACATATGACCTGTTGTGTACTAGATGTAGAAATACTAATGACCTGTTGTGTACTATATGTAGTAATACTAATGACTTGTTGTGTACTAGATGTAGAAATACTAATGGCGTGTTGTGCACTATACATAGATGCTGATGTTACAATTGTAGTTATAATTTACATCTGCAAATTCGATACCGTCAACTCCGGTCTTTGTACCACCATAATATATATAACTAGTTTAATTACGTTCCCTAGCCTAAGCCAAATGTTTATGTCTTCAACTTTGCTTGCATATTTCAACTATATTTATCTGCAACAACAAGTAACAAAAGGTCACATATTAAGAGTGTTTGCCTCGCCCAATCGGTCTTTTGTCTATTGACTGAGGAAAATCTGTGATGCCTTCTGTTAAATAAAGTGGCATATTTTAAATTTGTATTGCAGAATGTCGATATAGTTAATGATACATTTGAGATTTTATGGAAATATATTACAATTAACTTAAGATTGACACTTCATTTTGGGACTTTATCTTGCATTCCCTTGACATATTAGGCTATTTTGAGTCAACGTCAACATATTTGACAAAGGTCACATTTTCCCCATTTGTCGTATACAATGAAGCAAACTCCGAATATAATAATAATAATAATAATAATATTAATAATAATAATAAGAAGAAGAAGAATAGCAATAGCAACAATGATAATAATAATTTTTATCTTCATCTTCATTATCATCATCATTATCATCTTCATCATCATCATCATCATTTGAGATGACATATTTTGCATAAAGATAATATCCCAAGTGGCCTTCTTAACAATTAATTACATTGTATGCAACTGTTTCAAACATGAAAATCCTAATGCAAAATTTAATTAATTTATCATAACTATAACCAGTTTATATTATATTGTTGAGAAACACAATAACTGACAAGATCAAGACAACTTTAATTGTACTTAAAAAAAAAAGGAATAAACTAAATGGTAAGACATTTCTTCAGGAATATCCAATTTTGTAAGTATCCATTGGGCAGACAATTTTTTCTTTATCTTGTCACCAATAAACTTAGTGAAAGACTTCACGTTACTCCACGGGATTTAATAATTATCTCCCTTGAAATGAACATCCATATGTCATGTTGATAACTCTTTAATTAGATATGTAATGATTGTGATGTTTGGGGTTTAACACCATTGTTAGTACATGATAGGCCATATATGGCGGCCAGTACATTTGGTGGAGGAAGAGCCCGGGAAGAACCACCGACCGACGGGAAGCTACTGGCAAGCTTTCTCACATACTCACATTGGTCGAGCTAAGACTCGAACCCACGTGGACAGAGGTGAGATGTGAGTGATATGTAAAGGCGAGCGCCTTAGACCACTCGGCCAACCGAGGTCCCAATTAGATATCTATTACTAAATTGGATTCCCTAAAAAAAAAAAAAAAAGTGTGTAAAACAATGCACAATGATAATAAATTGGTAATTAAAATGTTTGGCGATTTTTTTCATTATTTCTGTTCTTAAATAATATGTGACAAATTGATTAGGAAATACAAGGTTTATGGAAGTATTTACAAGAAAATGGCAGACACATTTTTTAAAGTAAATTTGACAAGAACTGAAGATATCTGAACTGTCTATTTTGTTCAGATATGCGAACATCGATGGCGGCAGATGTACAACATGGTCGCCTTCAGGAATGTGGTTTTCGGAACATCCTTGGGAAATTGGTGGGACAATGGGAACTACCAGATTGCTTTCTCCCGCGGAAACAAGGGTTTTATTGTCTTTAACCTGGAATCATATGCCCTGAATACCCGTCTGCAGACGGGCCTTCCATCTGGGGAATACTGTGACATCATTTCCGGAAATTATGAAAATGGTGCATGCACGAGTTCATCTATATTTGTCAATAGCGACGGGACAGCAAATCTTTATATCTCAGCCAGTGCGGAGGATCCCATGATAGCAATACATATAGGTTTGTATGGATTACTGCAGTCAGGTAATTCTTACTTTTTGCTTTAAAGAAAGTTCGATGCTAGTTGATTGATGAGGATTCTAAAAGTTTTAATCCCGTAAACTTAAAATGGTTAAATAAATTATGTAGTATCTAATATATATATCTTTGTTAATTTTCTTTTACGGTACTCTCAAATAATTTAAAAATGAACATAATTTGCTTACTATTATGGCATTTGTTCCGTGACGTTACATAAATCAATTCAATATCTAATCGTTCTGTAATCCAATTCAAGGTTTACGATCTGGTGATACTCTGTCAATAAATGATGGAATTTTTTTTACAATTGTGGTTTAAAATTAATTTAATGCTATTACCGATATAAAAGTATTTTGAAAATAGATATCTTGTTTTAAAAGTCTTTGAGACAGGCAATATGTCCACTTTATTGCTCAAGTCACTAGGGTCTCGAGAATCTACAGACAGGCAGGCAGACAGATGGGCGGATAAACTGATATATATATATATATATATATATATATATATATATATATATATATATATATATATATACCTTGATAGACACATAGAAAGATTGAAGGAAGGAAGGGATATATATATATATATATATATATATATATATATATATATATATATATATATATATATATATATATATAGAGAGAGAGAGAGAGAGAGAGAGAGAGAGAGAGAGAGAGAGAGAGATTTTCCTACAATTCTCTGTAGGATTAAAGTTTTAACGTGACTTACAGGAGCTAAAGTTGGTGAGCCAAAGAAAGTTACAACATAGAGAGACCACTACCAGGCTGGTGTACAGACATGCGCTCTCCAGGAATATCTCCTCTGTACTGCTCCTTTTAATTGTTGTTAATAAATACTGCCTCCAAGCTGCCTCTGTTGACTTTGATTTACACCGTATCTTGCACTTCGCTTTCATGTTTCAAGAGTATGTTCACTACTTTGAAAAGTGTAAGTGGTGATGACAATCAGTAACAATTATTAATTCCGGTATGTAACTCCTCTACTGTGAGAAACTTGAAAGGCGTGACACGGTCCCGTGATTTACCAACATTTTTAGACATGGTTATTGCCGGTTTATCGAAGCAAACATGGAGCAAACATTTCAAGATCTTCTTCCTGTAAAGTGGAGGGTTGCACGGCCAACTAACGAAAACGTAAGAAATACCCATGGATGAAAGACGTTAATTTCTTTCCTACTTCCAACTAAAAAGAAGAACCCCAAATGATGAAAACTGTGGCTGGATTACATACATTCCTTCGATTCAGTAATGTCAAGTAGTAACGGATATATCCCATCCTCTTTTTCCTCTTTTTCAATCGTTCGGCACTCCCTGTGAAAAATGGAATAATCGTCTGATTCCTCCTTATGAAAATGAATTTCCTGTATTGCTAATGCAAGCCTTCTAAGTCCCTGTTTGTATGAATTTCGTGTACAGCTAATGCAAGCCTTCTAAGTCCCTGTTTGTATGAATTTCCTGTATTGCTAATGCAAGCCTTCTAAGTCCCTGTTTGTATGAATTTCCTGTATTGTTAATGCAAGCCTTCTAAGTCCCTGTTTGTATGAATTTCGTGTACAGCTAATGCAAGCCTTCTAAGTCCCTGTTTGTATGAATTTCCTGTATTGCTAATGCAAGCCTTCTAAGTCCCTGTTTGTATGAATTTCCTGTATTGCTAATGCAAGCCTTCTAAGTCCCTGTTTGTATGAATTTCCTGTACAGCTAATGCAAGCCTTCTAAGTCCCTGTTTGTATGAATTTCCTGTACAGCTAATGCAAGCCTTCTAAGTCCCTGTTTGTATGAATTTCCTTTACAGCTAATGCAAGCCTTCTAAGTCCCTGTTTGTTGTATTTGGATGTCCTTATGCCTCGCGCTTGCAAATATTTATTCAATTCCGACACAGTTAACGTGGAAATATCATCTGCGTCCATATTTCCAAAAGTCCAAACACCTAACAAAATGTCACGTGATGATAGAAGTGACATGACGAAATTGGCGTTCTTTGGTATGTCGGAATGCAACTATTGTGGTAATGTGTCTGGAAACATCTGACCCTCTCCGTCTTTCTCTCTTAATGATCACTCACACGATATGTCTCGAAACATTTTACCCTTTCCTTCTTTCTCTCTTCATGCTCTCTCACCCGATGCGTCTCGAATCGTCTGACACTCTCCATCTTTCTCTCTTCATGCTCACTCACGTGATGCGTCTCAAAAAATCTGACAATCTCCGTCTTTCTCTCTGCAAGTTCACTCACACAGACCAATGTTCAAAGCACAAACGCACAAACCTACGTGCACAATGTCACATTCAAGCCACGGTATGTGATGATGAACATGAATGTAACACAAGTTAGCTTTATTCTTAGTCAACATTCCAGGAGTGATAAGATGTGTAGTTAATCAGTAAGCGGTGTTAAATGTGCATGATAAAGTCAGTAAATCTGGAGAAGAGAGCACCATTCTAAACGTGTATGACAAAGTCAATATTAAGGGAGAAGCGAGTACCGTTCTAAACGTGTATCATAAAGTCAATGATTTTGGAGAATAGAGTACCATTCTAAATATGTATGATAACGTTAATAATTAGGGACAAGCTTGTCTCATTCTACTATAAAGTAAAACATTTGGGATAAGCGAGTACCATTTTAAATGTGTATGATACGTTCATAATTAAGGGCAAGGAGTAGTATTCTAAATGTCTAATAAAGTCAGTAATTATTGTTCAAAATCCACCAAGAATTCCTAAATTTCATATTTTAAAAATCCTCAGAAGGTTCCTAGCATCATTCTCTGGGCCCATAACAGGTATATCGATACTATTACCAAGAAAATCCATTCCCCATGATAGGTTTATCGATACTATTACCAAGAGAATCCATCCCCATGACAGGTATATCGATACTATTACCAAGAAAATCCATCCCCCATAATTGGTATATCGATACTATTACCAAGAAAATCCATCCCCATGATAGGTATATCGATACTATTACCAAGAAAATCCATCCCCCATAATTGGTATATCGATACTATTACCAAGAAAATCCATCCCCATGATAGATATATCGATACTATTACCAAGAGAATCTGTTCGCCATAATAGGTCTATCGATACTATTACCAAGAGAATCCATCCCCCATAATTGGTATATCGATACTATTACCAAGAAAATCCATCCCCATGATAGGTATATCGATACTATTACCAAGAAAATCCATCCCCCATAATTGGTATATCGATACTATTAGCAAGAGAATCCATCCCCATGATAGGTATATCGATACTATTACCAAGAGAATCTGTTCGCCATAATAGGTCTATCGATACTATTACCAAGAGAATCCATCACCCATAATTGGTATATCGATACTATTAGCAAGAGAATCCATCCCCATGATAGGTATATCGATACTATTAGCAAGAGAATCTGTTCGCCATAATAGGTCCATCAGTACTATCACAAAGAGAATCCATTCATCATGATAGGTCTGTCGATGCTATTGACAAGAAAATCCATTCCCATGATCGGTCTATCGATACTATTGCCAAGAGAATCTGTTCGCCATAATAGGTCTATCGATACTATTACCAAGAGAATTCATTCCTCATGATAGGTCTGTCGATGCTATTGACAAGAAAATCCATTCCCATGATCGGTCTATCGATACTATTGCCAAGAGAATCTGTTCGCCATAATAGGTCTATCGATACTATTGCCAAGAGAATCTGTTCGCCATAATAGGTCCATCGATACTATTGCCAAAAAAATCTATTCCCCATGATAAGTATATCGATACTATTGCCAAGAGAATCTATTCATTATGATGGGTCAATCGATACTATTGCCAAGAGAATCTATTCATTATGATGGGTCAATCGATACTATTGCCAAGAGAATCTGTTCGCCATAATAGGTCCATCGATACTATCACCAAGAGAATATATTCCCCATGATAGGTCTATCGATCATATTACCAAGAAAATATATTCCCCATGATATGTCCATCGATACTGTTACCCAAAAAATCGATTTACACCCCACAATAGGTCTATCGATACTAGTACCAAAATAATCTATTTACACTCCATATCAATAGTATTGCCAAGATAATCTATTCCGCATGATAGATCTATCGATACTATTACCGAGAGCACCTATTTACGTGTACAAAATATTTTGTCGTTTGTGATAAACTTAAATTGCTACGTTTTTCTATTAATTTCTCCTCAGATCAATTAAAATTGACAATGAATCCACGTGTTCTAGTTTATATACTCTACTTTTGCATGAACACAACTATGTACTCTCCAATTAATGATATAATTTTGATACAAGCCTTCCATTTTTAAGGAGGGGTAGTCTTAATTTTTAAATTTTATTTTATTGTATTTTGTGTTGGTTTGTTTGAAGGGCGTCTTCATTTGAGCTTCCAGTCTTCTTTTTCCTGCATGAAGTCGACATCTTTCTCAAATGAGGTCGAAATGACGCCACATTCTCTTGGTACTGAAAACGTTTTATTGATTAAAAAATGTAAGGAAAACATTTAGAAAGCAAACACGATATGTGAATAACATGACTAACATGTCTAGGAAAGGATATTTTGCTGAACTTTCCAAATTACGCCTAATGTAGAACAATAAAGAATGCAATAAAAGTTAAGAATTATTTTTCTTCACCATATTCGATTAAAAGTATTTTCCTGAATATATGTGCAATATAAAAAGATCGAGAAAGTGTTTTTCAGGTCGAAATATTATGCATTGAATTATCACGGCTTTAAATATGAAAGACTAATTAAGTAAGATATATGACATAATCCTAAATGAGAACATGTTTCCCTGAGTATGAATTGCGTCATTTACCTGGGCATGGGTTACGTGATTTACCTGATTGAGATAGGTCGAAGCGAGAAAACATTATTTTGAAATGCAGTTAAATTATTTCTTTTCCACAATTCAAAAACTTTCTCACATTAGTAAAAAGCTAATAATATGAAATTGGTGGTAAAACATGTGTCGCTTGAAACGATGATGTCCTATAGTACTTATCTAAACTGAAGAAGGCTCTTTTACTCTTCAGAAAAAACGCATGAATTTTTATTAATCCATGTTTAGTTGATCAGTTTTTGTGTGTGTGTGTGGGGGGGGGGGCGGGGGCATATACACGGCCACATATCCACAGAGACTAAAAATAATAACAACTGGAGGAATGAGAGCGCATGCTCCATATGATCCTATTCTTACAGACGTAAATTATGAAACCACTTCTCTGATATCCTTGGAAGGGTCAAAGGTCAAATATATAGATAGTTCATAAACTTCATTTCGTTTTCTCAACAAAATCAAATTGCCAAGCAAATCACTGATAAGATACTGACCATGTAATTGTGGGTCGGCATGTGCGGGTGGGGATTATGGGACGTTTTTGAGAAAAATTTCCGACTCTCAAATAGCTTGACACAAAATTTTTGCTACGATTTGTAGCAAAGAAAAAGAACTATTATATCCATTATATTAGTTCACAAAAAGAAATTGATCTCGAGATAAAAGAAAAAATAAAATAAAAAACTATAACTCGGCTCGAAAGAAAATCCCCGCCGCCCATTCCTCCCCCACCCCCTCAGAAAAATAAATGGTCGGTCCCTAACTACTCTGCAATATAGCATTATCTGTGAATTGTACTTTGTTAGTAATGGTATAATTCCGATTCTCATTCAGCTTCTATCTCCCTCTCCATCCCCGCCCCCACGTGATAATGGGTACAGATCGAGTACGTATAGCTCGTTTGCTGTTTCTTGAATGGCCATAAAATGAAATGTTCTCACAATTTTGAATAGCCATACAATTATGACCCGAAATGATTTTTAAAAGTTATTCTTGGACATACTTCTATATAGTTTTTACAGAATCTTGAAGGCTTTGTTAGAAAATTTGCCATGCAACTCAATAGTTCGCAAACAATCATTTTAGAAGAATCACCAACGTGTTTGCCTTCAACACCGAAATTACATGAATCAAACGACGTAGTATAAAATGAAATGTTTCAAACCAACAAATGGAATGATGAATTCCAATTGCAAATGACGTAGTATGAAATGAAATGATTTGAAGAAACAAAACGGAATAGAGAATTCTAATCCCAATAGAATCCTATCATAATGAAATATGTTGCTATATTACACTTTATTTAACATGAAAGAAAACTAAATAACAGGATGATAATCAAAGTTGTATAACTTAAACATGATTTGAAGTGAAATAAAATTTCAAACGCCATTAAAAGAAATCATTTGAACAAGAAAATAAAATAATGTGAATAAATCCAATATCAAAGAACGTAAAATGTCACAAAGAGTATAGAAAACAAACGGTTTAACAAAGTCTGGCTGGGAATAGAACTACAATATAAGGTCAAACTGCAAATCATTTAGCGAAAAACCAATTATACACAGGGTGGCGCTGCCATTCTTGACACATGGTTTCATGACGCCGAAACTTGTAATCTACAGGCGCGTTTGCAGTTTTCGGCCATTTTGCAGATGACATTCGGGCAGCCAAGATCCAATAGATATAATTATCGGTCTCAAGAGAAACCAATTAAGATAAGTGTTTATTTTCGTAAGATATAAACTACAACAATATTTTCCAAATCAGCATGAAGTGACTTGATTCACATTATAGAATGTGAGTGCCAAAGTGTCATTGTGTTATTTTGTGTGTGTGTGTGTGTGTGTGTGTCTGTGTGTGTGCACTGCGCCAGCTTCCAAGGCTTCAACAAACCTAGATCTATAGATAAAGGAAATTCAATCTTGATCTCACTGCATGCAGGCAAACAAGTCCACATAATTACAGAGACAAATATAGGATGTAATAATTACTTAAATATGCTTGCACTTTTTGATCCAAGTAGGTATCAAGGGTTACATAGGTCTCTCCACACAACCGTACCCTATAGGAGCCACACCACCGTATCCTATAGGAGCCTCAACCACACGGGAAGTTTATCCTTCACGCCATTGTCCACAAGCATTATGTTGGTTTCACCCATCATCTTTCTTATCAAGTGACGTTTATTAGTGGATGCTGGGAGTCACTGACATAAGCAAGGACTTGTGTCTTTAAAATGTTATATATTGCAAGGGTACCACCTAACCACCCAATTTCTTAGAGACTTGATAAATTTAATTTAAAAAATCTAATAATTTCCTCATTTGTTACAAGATGGATTTCGAGATCTACGGAGTGGTATAACGACGACTTTTATTATTAAAGAGAGAATATCTCAAAATATAAAAGATGGGTATCTTATATTACTAGTATCAGTTATATACTACGTATATCTCTTAGTTTGGTAAAAAAAATTAAACAAAGTATATATTTTAAATGATGTATATTGTATAGAAATTAATATACAAATATTGATATCAAGTCAGGAAACTTGACTACTTTTTTAACACGTTGATTCACTACACACGGGTATGACCTACCTTTTTAGTCTCTTGAACAATTGTTACCGCATCTTCAATAAGTGGCACGAAACTTGTTGGAATGTCGAGTTCTATTGTAGGTGTAGCCTGAGTGTAGACGTCGAGTACTTCATTAAACCCAATGCAGATTCCCTTATATTTGCAAACAATTATACTATTGGTCAGATACTCAAGTTATAATGTCTCTGAGAAAAGACTAGTAATAAAGCGAAACTTTTACGAGCGTAGGTCTCACCCGAGCAATATGTCTCATGACAACTCGACGAAACACTGTTTGTTTCAGGTGTTACAATTGTACTTCATAGCCTGTGTGAATGGGATGATAGTTTGGTTTATAATAGGAGTGATGAGGAGAGCAGGGACGTTATAGATGGAGATACTCTCTCTCTCTCTCTCTCTCTCTCTCTTTCTCTCTCTCTCTCTCTCTCTCTTTCTCTCTCTCTCTCTCTCTCTCTCTCTCTCTCAATATTAGTAAAACTGTAAGGATTATGTGGATGGTGGTTTTGTTTTAAAAAGGAGGGTAGCGGAGGGTGATTACATTATAAAAGGAGGTAGAAAGTGTAACTTTAAAAGGGTGATCATCGGGTGGTTGAGGGAAGATATTTTTTTTATAAGGGTTTTAAATTATACAAGTTCTTTTACTTCCTACCTTGTGTGAATGGGATGGTAGTTTTGCTTAAAACAGGAGAGTAGGAGAGAATAGGAATAGTATACACGGAGGTAGAGATTTTAACTTTATTTATTATACCTCTCTACAGCTATTATGTACTTGTGAGAGAAGGACCGGTATAAAGTGAAGTTGTTTGCAATTGCACCATGCACAATGGAGTGAATGTTAGCATACATCTATGCTATTTTCATGTACAGTGACTGAAATGTCTTTACATGTGGTAATTATGGAAACTATGCACTATCTAAAGCAGACAACTGATAAAATGACTGCTCCCATGTACTCGAAAAATGAGCCTAAACTAGTCCAAAGTACACTAACTTTAGCAGTTATTAACATAGGAAAAATGACTTTTTGCCAGATAAGACAATACCAGCTTCTACAAATGCAATGAATGAATTATAATATATATATATATATATATATATATGAAGTAAAAAAAGTCATCGGCTCTTTTTTTTCTTCTTTATTTTCCTTTGAAGATCAGGAAGTGAAAATGACCAAACGGAGCTAACAGTCTTTTGATAGGTGCAGATCTAAAGTAAGGATAAGCTGTATACTCTATAAACCAAATTATACCCATCAATCATACACAAAATAAAGGGAATTCAAAGTTATTTTAACAATACCTAAGATATACAAGGTCTGTTTTAAATAACAAGTATAACCAGTGAAGAAAACCCGGAAAATTCTTTTTCTGTAAAAATCAAACACTTCGCAAAGTGCGAAACTGTAAGGGGGATCATAGGGTACCTGGATAGTAGATAACTGGGTGTTGATAGTAGATATCTGACTGGTTAATAGTAGATAACTAGGAGGTGGATAGCATTGTAATAAGGCTAGGGTATGTGCTATTAGTATTTACGTCTCCGTTTATAGCTTTGTTAGATTTTAGTGATTATTTGTTGATTATGGGGAGTCGGTGCTGGGAAGATATTTCGCAAACCGAGTAATTAGTCAATTTCTAGGATCAGACGTTATAATGTAAGTATTCAAGAAAATTTATGGATTAGTTTCGTAAAATGGACCCTCCTTAATTCTTTGTGATAGATGTTTGTGTCGTGTCTCGTAGGCATTGCGTGAAGCACTAATATTCGGCTTGTAAAGGATTACTGATGAGTCATGCAAATGTGAAAAAAACACAACAACATGCAAGTGTAAAATTATTAGAGTTTCGTGATTTGTGGTCATTTGGTGATTGGGGAAAATTAGTGTAGTATTTGCGCTTTTAAAATCCCTTCAGTTGACAGCGACGGTTGTCTTGAGGTCTTTGGAAATAGGGGAAACAATGTTCCTCAAGCCAGACTCACGCAGGTGTTGGTTGATTTGCTCGGCAGTGATATCCCTTGCGTGTGAAAAGAAAGATTTTTTTATATTATCAGCGGCGCGATTATGGATAGCTTTGTGATATTTATTTTTCCGATTATGTTTTTTTGTTGTTGTTGTTGTTGTTTTATAAAACTAAAGTCAGGATATTCGAAATGGCAACTGAAGGAAAACTCGGATTCTTGGAAGTTAAAAGCTTCCTCGGAAGTTTGTTTTACGCCTCGCAAAATTTATTGCATGAAAGAATATATATATTTCTTTCTTTTAATTTCCATTTAAATGTGAGCAGATCTGGTATTTTATGAGCCAGTGCTTTTACCGATAGGATATAAATTAGTGTGGAACAGAGTATACTTACGTATAGATTGCGCTAGAGATTGCCTAAAGGTGGGTAAGTGAGGAACTTTGTTTTTCTTCTGGACGAGATATGAGGTCAGTTGAACTGCATTTTAAGTTATACAAGAAGTGACTGAAATCTCATAATCTCTCACGGGTGAATTAGAATGACCAAACTGATTTTCTAATGAGTTCCTTCCCATTCTGGAGTCATGAATAGATAGCTTGGTGTATTTATCCTAGTTCTCACGAAGCAGAAAGGTGGGCAATGGTTGTGTCCCCGTGACTGTTGAACGATTGGGTTGTCAAATGGGTTGAATAGACAAAGCCTCACGGATAACTCTGATAGTTCCGTGCACTGCGGTTGCTGTACATTTTATAATTATGTTATTTGATTCGGATATTCGTATGTGAAGGCAGATGCCTCTGTTGTTTTTGGTAAATTGTTTGGGATTCATCATGTGCGGTATTAACGTCCAGAAGCATTGGTTATAAATCGTTTCTTTGCTGCTTTGAGCAAGATTTATGTAAATTTTAATTGGTTCATGAAGTTATGAAGAGCCGACTTTCAGTTGTGATTGTTTAGATGCTAGTAAACGTTGTTTTTATTTCTGTCGCTGTGGCATTTATGTATTTGTAGTGATGTAGATGTGAACGTGCAGTATCAGGTAGCATGGTCTGGTGGCGACGACATATTTTGCGCCGTTTAGTACGGGCGCTCAGGTCCTGAGTGCCTTGTGGTTTTGATAGAGATGCGTTGTGATGTAGGAAGCTCAATCTCTCTACCCGAGTTTTCGTCGTGGTAAGCAGGGTGACCCTGAGTTTTGGACCTGCTAGAATACAGTGTCCTTTGAAAACAGTTGAGTACTGCATAGTCTACTAGGTTTTCATCTTGCATAGGTTTAAGACTCATATTGTAAAGATCAGTGTTTACTGGGGGAATCTCTGAAAGACTGCTCATAATACACGAAAGTCAGTTAGAAGCATTGATAGATGGACCATCGCAATGTTATATCTAGAACTGGTTTGTTTGTGCTTTGGGAGTAGTGATACTGTATAGCCAACTAAGTGTTATGACCACTGCTTGGAATTGCCAGGTTTCTTTGTCGTCATGTTGGGGCGACTTGTGACTGGTACAGAGGATGCGATATCAGAGGATTGTCTACAATATTAAGCGGTTTATGTGGAAAACTATTGGGCAGTCTATAAGAATCGATATCGCTCTGCCTACAGTATCTTCGTCGTAGTAGCAGGATGTGCCTGCGTGTTTGACCAGTTGTTAGTGGCCTGCTGTTTGTAAGGGAGATATTCGATGTATAGGCGTTGTAGCAGCAGGGCGAATATGTCATTCTGCTTCAGTTTACTTAGGCAGACTGTCGATCAACAAGTAAGAGATCGGAATTATTTAGGTAACTAAGCATAAGGACAGGATGCGTCTTTTTAGTCAGACAATTTTATCACAAGAGATGTAATTATGTTGCCCATGGACAAATTGGAATTTCAAAATAAACAATACTTGACTGACATATGGTAGTACATAGGTGAAGTTTTGGGATTAGTCAATTGAATAGGTCATACACAATTCGTAATGAGAAGAATGGGATTACAAATAGATTGGCAGAGTAATAAAGACAGAAGCAAAAAACTGGATCAGTTTTATTCTTTGCATTGAAATAGGTTATGAAATGTTCCACATAATTTAATTCATAATTGTTCTCATACGAATGTAACTCTCACAGAGTACATACGACAAATATATCATGGTTATAAAATGATTCACTTATAACTTTAAACAGAAACTCCAACAAGGTGCTCAACAAAAATTGGAAAGGAGAGGATGGACAAATATGATCAATCTTGGAAACAAATTACCGTAAAACAATTAACCTATCTCTTATTTTAAACGATTTATGAACAAACTTAGCTAATGTACATATTGTTATCTTATCACCAGAAATTAACAATTGAATGCACTTATACATAGATGGTTTGTTCCAGGTGTACTTTTTAATTAAGTTTACACACAAGGTAGTATATACTGGATACATTAAAAGAAAATGATATTCATCTTCAATATCATGGTTGTCACAAAACATACAATATCGTTCGGTTCTATCGATTCTTTTGTTTCCATATATCCCAGTTTCATTTCTCAGATTATGAGAACACACTCAAAGTTTATCAAAGCTGATCTATGTCTACGGTTACACAAGAATTTGAAATAATCTTTGAGAACGAAATCAGTTTTCATATGTTTATATACATAGCTTATCAGAACTTTGTAATTTAGTGTTCCAATCTGATAGAACGGGTCTGAAAACATGGGGCTGTGCTAACGGTTATTTAAGACAGTTCTGACAATGAAGATGGTGGAGATATAATGGAGCACGACGCAAAATCTAATCTTTGCCCCAATTGTCAAACTAATGATTTTGTAAGACCTCTTTTCTCCTGTAGATATGCTAATGTAAAATGTTTTTGCTGGTCCTCTAAGTCTTGCGGTCAAAGCTAGAACTTTTTCTGACTATCTCCAATGCCCCAGCTCTGAGCAAATTTCAAAATGGGAAATATATTCCTCCCAATCTTCAAATCATAGGGTTCTGGCTTAATACTAAAATCACTACTTGTTCTGCTATTTATAGGTCCCCTGGCGGTAGGCAGTAAAATACAGCAAAGTGTTTGTCTGGGGAACCAGTTGCAACACTGGCAGATGATATAATGCAGATGTCACAGACGGTGTATGCCAACATTGACTCAAAAGCGCAGGAAGCTCTAAGCCAGCTTTATGAATGTATTTTTCTTGAAATCAAAATGCAGATGCATATATAGGGGCTGTCAGACCGTTGCACAGGCATTATAAATAATTGAAAGATATGATACCATTATGGGTGACCAAGGTTGAGAATCAAATGTTAGAGGAGCGTTCAGTCAAGGCGATCCAAAGAAAGACACGAAATAAAATAATGTACAAACAGAAAATGATAGGAAACTTGAAGAGTCTTCGAGCAAGAATAGAGAAATAGAGAGAACTGTAATCAAGAGTATGATAGATCGAGGAGTCGCTGAACCCTCACATAGTGCATAGAGTTCTAAGATTGTGTTGGTCATCAAGAAGTATAACTCCATCAGATTTTGTGTAGACTATAGGAGACTCAATGATGTAACTGTGAAGGATACGTATCCTTTACACAGAGCCGTTGAGTGTCTCGATGCCCTTTCGGGTTCAAAATGGTTCCGATGCTTGGACCTCAATTCTGGATTTTTGGCAAATTCGAATGGTCTCTAAAGGGAGGGAGAAGACTACCATCTCTACCTGTCTGGGTCTGTATAAATTCGCTGTAATGCCATTTGGTTTAGCGAACAGTTCATCCTCGTTTGAGCGTTTGATTGAGATTGTCCTGATAGGTTTGCAATGGGAACAATGCTTGTTATACATAAATAATAGTATGGTCCCATGAACGCCTTTTGATGAAAGTCTCATATGGCTGGAACATGTATTTATCCTTTCGCAAGAAGCAAACCTGATGCTGAAGCCATCAAAACGTAAAGTCTTTCAGAATAGTGTAATCACATAGGACATGTCGAGGATGGAGTTTATACAGACCCAGGCAAGATCCTGCAAATAAGGATTGGTAAGTTCTAGAGAATGCCAAAGGAATGAAAAGTGTTTCTTGGACTAGCTTCGTACACAGGAAATTTGCCAAGGGATTTGCAGAAATTGCAAAACAATTGCACAAGATATGCGAAAAGGGGAAGAAGCTCAGTTGGTTTGAGGAATATGAATAAGCATTTAACCGATTAAAATAAGCTAAGAGAAGGGTGGCACGGAAAAGGTGATCACCTACACGAGCAAGTCCCTCAACAAGCACGAAGTCTCATACTGTATCACTTAGAAGGAGCTATTAGCAGTTGTGCTAGCCGTTAGGAGCTTCCAGTCATACTTGTGTCGTCAAAACGTTCTTCTTTGCACCGATAATGCGGCAGTAAACTGGACGCGAAACTAAAAGATCAAACTGGACAAGTTGCAAGATGGCTGCAAGAGCTAGGTACACATGATATGGAGGTTACTCACAGAGCTTTGCACAAACACATGAATGCTAAATCATTATCAAGAAACCCATGTAAGGTCTGTAACATACAGCAAGAAGGGAATGCAATGTCTGAAGAGGGGACTTTTTGCTAAAAAGCTCTTAGTCCAAATAAAACAGATAGCAGTTGCAGGTGATAGTGATAACCCCAAAGCTGAAGTCCCCAGAGCCGTTACTAGAGGTCAGCAAAAGGATAAACTGGATCAGTTAGAAAACAATGACTTGTGGCTTGCTGGATGGGAACCAGATGTAATTAGGCATCAACAACTGAAGGACCGCAGTATCGGATCGATAATGTCTGCTTTTGAGGAAGGAACAGAACGGCCGAAATAGGAAAATGTCTCAAACAGTGCAGCATCATTGAAATCACTCTGGAGCCAGTGACTGTCTGTTACGGCATTATGTATTATCTTTAAATTATAATAGTTTTCATTTGGGTTTATAATCATTGTATTATAATTCCTTAGTTCAGTAGCCTACGCTATTTGTAAAGAACAATGTACTTCAACATGTTTACATGAGTCATGCTATGTCCCGGGAAAATCATTAATTATGTCTGTCAGCTTAACCTACAATGTTGAATCACGTGGTAGCGCGTGCAGATTTTATGACCTGAGTCCTATGTCAACATCTTGTTGATTTGTAATAAGGTATTTTAATTGTAGTGCTAAGGCACTACAAGCAGTAACATGCGCGACCTAGTTTCCGATTGGTTAAAGAAGGTTGTTGACAGAACTCATTCTAAGTCGTAGTATTAGAAATGTAAATTCTCTTTTACGCCGTAAGAGACTATATAATGCCAATATAACCACTAAATGGGCATTCTTTGCAGTTCTCCAGAATCATAAGGTTATTGAGGAAGATTATTATTGTTTGTAAAATCAGCTGGTGAAAATCTATTATCTACATAGTACATTTTGGATTTAAGTACTATTCTTCAAGGAACTTAACAATATTCTACATTCACAGGAGTTTACCTGGGATTAATAACTTTTTGGATTTAAAATTGTGTTTCTTGTGGCACATCAACACATTACTTCATTCGGAATACTTTGGATTAACTTCCGGATTATCAAAATTCAATAGAACATTTAGGATTATTTAGGAATTTTTAAACTGTAAGTTATTTTTAATTCTTTCACTTTGTTTGTTTGAAGTATTTAATATTTTAGAAAATTTAATTTATATTTTATAAATTGTGAAAGCTTGTTTGAGTCGTTCTTTCTTTTGTTACTATTTCTAACCCCTAGACGTAACACCGTCTCTGTCAACAAGGATGCATGTTGTATCTAAAATGGGAGTTCGACAATGAAGTCATAAAATTTCAGCTTATCGTCCCCGAAACCAAGAAACAATAGCTCTAGAAGTATTTTCATGACTTACCAACCGGAGTCCACCTTGGAGTCCAGACATTTCTGGATAGACTGAAGATTGGATTCTACTGGCCAGATTTTAATGTATTTGTACAAGAATATTGTCGAAGATGTGACAGGTGTTCTATCTGTAAACTTCATGTATATATAATACAGCCCCGTTGAAAGAGTAGTTATCGATATTTTGGGTCACTCCCAAATACGAGATTTGAAATCAAGTACATACTTGCTATCTGTGATTTTTTTACTAAATGGACAGAGTACATTGCTATACCAGATAGGGAGGTTGTAACATTTGCAGAAGCATTTGTGAACAACTATATCTATAGCTTTGGAACACCCCTGCAAGTACACTGTGATCAGGGCAAGAATTTTGAGTCTCAAGTCTTTCAAGCGATGTGCCGATATCTTCACATTGACAAAGCTATAACTACAAGCATGAGGCCAAGTCAAATTGAAATATGGAGAGATTCAATCGTACACTTGAAACGGTTGACCATGTATTGTGAATCAAAAATTAACCGTTGGGATGAAATGTTGCCGGAGGCTATGCATTCATACCACTCTTCTATTCACTAAAGCATAACGCAGGCACCAAATATGATGACCTTAAGACCAGAAGCTGACATACCAGTACAATCAATAATTGGACAGTCAAGAAACATGGACACACCTGCAGAATGTGGAGTGTATGTTCTTAATCAAAGGAGGAATTTTGAAAGGGTTCATGAAATGGCCAGGAAATGTCTGAAACAAAAGACAGTACATCAGAAGAAATACTATGAGTTACTAGCCGAAATTAGATTTTTTACAACCAGAACAGACCGTGTGGGTGCACCAGCCAGTCAGGAACGTTATAGTCTTCAAGAACGTACCTCGTCTTGGAAGGGCCCCTTCGTTATTGTTAAGAAAACTGATGACATGACTTACCGTGTGAAGGGGTCGATGAGACAGCCGTCGAAGGTCTACAACATTGATCGCCAGGCACCTTATCATTGGAAGGAACACCCCGGCGTTGGCAAAGCAGCACAAAACATTTGAATCTGGTTAACTATGAGGATATTTTAGCAATCTACGTATCGTTAGATGTACATGTGTTACCGTTATGTTCAAATTTATTTCTGATGGATTTCGATGATGCAGATGCATCAAAATGGACTTTAATAATATGTTTAGGATGGGCACCGATTTGTTTTCAGTGGTGTTGGCTAGTACACTACTTTGGCTGGAATGTGGAGCTCTACCGCGAGGGACTGGTCTGATCACCCAGTTACCTCTCCAATGATGGTATACTTACTCTTGTTGGACTTACAGAGTAAGTAAGATGGTTCCATTATCAAACCTGATGATGAAGGCGGCGCGTCCATGTGGAATGTGATGCTTTCTATATGTAATGAAGCAGTTGTACGGACTATGAAGTTGTTTTGCTCGGACAATATGCTGTGAAGAGTGTTCCGTTCTCATTGCAATAACATGTTATCTAAAGAAGAGTGTATTTTTAAAAAAGTTCCAGTTATCCAGATCCAGTCGTGTTGAGCAAATGTTATACGGAAATGAGGACCCTCAAAGTACAAGTTGGAAAATGTTAAAGGATGACTATACCAACTTGTATGGGAGATAGCAATTTGTTGATTAACTTACTGTCATGGCACACATGATAATTATGAACGCTCGCAGATAATGGAACATTTTCTTTCTTTTAATAATCTTCCTTTGGTTACAGAATGTCTGCCTCCCGGCGAGACTTGTTTGCTGGATCTGCCCAGATACGTTCAGTAGCAAAAGGGATATGAAGAATCACCTTATGACTAGTTCCCACAGTTGCATGAGGGTTATCTGTTCATGATGTACCGGAGAAGAGACCACATATCGGAGGATGAATGAGCATAAAAGCCATATCGAGAGACGTCATAGTTCTCTCCTCAAGTCTTTGATGCGAAAGCAACGGTTTCTGGTTGGCGCTGCAGCCCGAGAACTATATGAAAATCAGCCCCAATGCATGGGATTCAGCTGTAGCGATCAGAACCAGAGCAGCAGAATTAGGATGGTTAGGAGCCGTAAACAAGTTATGGAAGGGACAGCAGGAGTGGGATGCCATGCTTGGACGAACATCAACACCAAACCAGCAATCCGGTCTTAGAATCAGACCAGAAACACCACTATCTGAGTCCAGATTCATACCGGACTATGAAGAGGAGATAGAGGAGCCGGAGTACAGAAAGCGCTGGTGTGAATCCTACTCACCCACACTGCCAGAGATCCAGACGGAGATCGAGGTAGATTCCCACCGTGGCTCCCACTTATATGACTGGAGAAGGAATAACTATATATACAGTATAAACGAATGGGACACCATTGTACGGATGTGAGGAGGCAGAAACCGGCGCGAGATTGCTAAATACCCTCCTCCTGAGAATAAATGGAAAGACTCGCTCATCTCCTATGGCTCCTGCCTCTGAGATGACCACCAACGCAGATGCTGACAGGGAGATGAAACTTAAGCTTGCTAAAGTTATCGGGGTGAACAAAGACGCCATTACCTGTGTAAGCAAGGCATCGACTATGTTTAGTTGACCTTATTCTGTTGAAGTTGAGAAACCGTCTTGCTGTGTGCCAAGGATGATAAAACCATTGGAGCTAAATACACCAGTGACAGCCCAATGCATAGTGCCTGAAACACCCAGACTAGCTTAAGGAGAGGTTCATCCTTATCTCAGATCCCCATCGCAGCCTGTAATGCCCCAGAGAAGTGTCTGGACACCAAAGAAAGAATCCTTGCGCTCCTGTAAACCGTGTTTATGCCCTTTTGACCTCACCTCGCCGGGACAGGAAGAAGGAGCTGAGATTCAACTTCACGGCAGGGTCCACTGTCATCCACTGGCCACCTGAGGGACCAATATGACCCCTGACTAGAAGCTCCTGTCCTGGGAATCAAAGAGCAGCTGAACCTGTGTATGCTGGTGAAATGGTGCCAAGGATAGCGAGATATCACAATTACGAATGGCTTCAACATGGGTGTAGATCAACTGCAGACGAAAGATTTTTAGCAATGACTGAAGGAACACTGGTTAGAAGAGACCAGTCCACTGACAAAGTCGTACGAAGAATAGAGTCAGTCCCCTTGCGTGTCAATTAAAATTTAATATCTTTTGATAAAATTGCTAAATCTGACTTTGATATTTGGTATCAGAATTCTTTTTATAATTTTGTCCAAATTTGGACTTCTTTTGATTCAGGAGAATCAATTTTGTTTTAAGCGGGGGTGGTATATTAGACCTGGAACTCTAAGGTTTAAATATGATGGGTTGGGAGTGTGGTTTTTCCATGTTGTGCATTAAATATGTTGTTACTGTCAATGATTATACACTACTGAAATAGTGAATTTGACCATTGTAACGTGATTGCAAATGTAGAAATGATGACTTACACTGATATATGTATGCACTTGTTCATAGTATGTGTCGAGTGTGATCGCCGGTCAATGTGGATAACAACTGCACTCTCATCAAATTCGATCTTGCACATTGTAAAATACTAAAATAATCCTTTAGAAGCTTACTTCATATGAATTCATCACACTCATAAATATGCCTATCACACTTAATTTCCCTTCCAAATCAACATTTGAATAGCTCTAAGCTTGATGACTTCATCAGCTGACACTACAAAATACGTCTGCAGCCATGATGGCCGACGCTACATCACAGTACCGGTCCACACACTAAATTCGTCTAATTTCCTCTTTTTTTCAAATTAAATTTGACTTGTTCATTGTAAATGCTGGCCTTCTTTTATACTAGCACGAGTATGTTTTGAACTTTTAATATTCTCTTCATTGTTATGCTAGTCAATGTATTTTCAATGTTGTAAACTTTCACTGGTACTTCTTCACTCTTCAACCCATGCCTAGAGATCTTGGTTACGACTTAAAAATCTTTGATGTTTGACGGACAAGAGATAATACAAAATGTTTATTTATTTGCTACTGTTTGAGAGTAAACGGACAAGTAATCCTAATTAAATCGTATGATATCCCCCAGTTTGTGTCATTGGATGTCAAGTATCTGTTGACATCCAACAATTTGTGGTTTTTTTATATCTATAATAAGGGTCTAAAACAGATCATTTTAAATATTAAAATATGTGAAGGCCTCTCTTCCCTCTATCTTTCTCTCTCACTGTGTTGGTTGGTGGTTAGTCAGTCAGCATGTCATTTTTACCTCAAATCTCTCTCTCTCTCTCTCTCTCTCTCTCTCTCTCTCTCTCTCTCTCTCTCTCTCTCTCTCTCTCTGGTAAAACTAACAGACTAATCGACCAACAGAGAAAAAGACAGATCTGGTCGAGTAGTAATGAGCGCGGTGTCAAATTCAACTCTCTACATTATGTCAAGTGTATCCTATCATACAGGATTCATTTATTTCTCATCGCAGCAACCCTAACTCCAACGACTATTAACAAGCATATATCACATGCTCATAATATTATTTTGTTATGGACATCTTAAAAGCCCTAGCTATAAGAAAGCTAGTAGGCCTATCAGTATGTAGTTTTCCAGTCTCTCTAGCAAGTGTGGGTACTTTTCGAACCAAATGAAATTTGAAAAAAAGAGTAATTGAATGGGATTCATTTTTTAACTTAGAAGGAACGTATTAGTAAAGATTCAAATTTTCTTGGGACCTGGTGCAAATAAGTACCAACCGCTATGCAATATTACCGATGGAAAAATCTGAAACATTACGGGATGACAAGCACGCTGTTTTTGCAGAATTCAGTGTTGATGCCCTAAGACCTAGGTGGCAGCCAAGAGGAGCCACCATATATAATGATATATACTCAGAAAGTAGTAGCATAAATAATTTCTTCGTCAAATTTACTTGCCAAAAAAGTTTAAGTTCTTTTTATGCCCTGGCGACAAGTCTGAGAAATAGAAGTTTTAGTTGATTTGCACCAACTCACTAAAACGACATGAACAGAAGCTCTGTATTTCGATAATTTCGAGTAGGATTTTCTCATTGCTGATACTAGTATGAAGATCATAATTGACCTATATTTTTTATTTTCTTGTCATTACACTAACGAGTGATCTATTTCCAACGTCTCTTGAATAATTAAATTAGGAAGCAGTCAAATTTACTAGTTGTGGAATTGCATAGAACGTGACTCTCTCCAAACGCCGTTACACAGTATATCGCCCGTATCATTAGTTGTACAAGTATACCTTAACTTTATTTTGTATATCTTAATTTTCCTTTGTATTCACTAACTTAACTTTTTATAGCCTAACCTTACGTTTGCACAAAAGTTGTTTATTCATAATTTGGATGTCCTCAAGTAGCGTACTCCACCGGTAATTAATGCCACTACCTACAGCACAGTCTGACATGTACATCTACTGTACATATAAAAACCCGTCTACTCTTAAGCATAAAATTGTCTTTAGAAATCAATGCTGATCTTTTGAAACTTTTATCATTTTTTGGAAAAGATTCCTTCGATTGATAGCAACAATTTCACGCGTATTGGATGAAAATGAATAAGGAATTTACAACTTATATGTATAAATATTATAGAGTACAAACTAACATGAAAAAAATGAATAACAGACAATTGACTGACGGCTAGTGGTATATAGGTAGAATGGGGTATTAGTCAACTACTTGGTTCATACAAAGTTCCAAATGAGTCGTATAGGATTGACACGTACTCTATTTTTATATGTGTAGATATATCTTTTACCTATAATTGATTGAAAATAAGAGAAAGTGCCTCTGATAAGTAATAGTTTGGAAGATCAACAAACACCCTACAAAGCAAGATCGATATGTACATTGATATTGAACGGGTAATAGAAGGTATAGGATCATAGGATTGTGTTCACTTTTCTTTATTCGGTGTAAGATGTAAAGATCTATTAAACATTCAATCAGTTTCGCAAAAGATCAAATCCACGAAAGACTCGTGCACATGAATGAAAGATTACAAATAACATTCCCCTTTCATATCCTAAATAATCTGCAGTCAGAACAATATCTATAGGTGTCATTACCCACCACCATATTTCGTGGTATACGCACACATATCATAAAAATGTGGATTGGTTTTTTTCGGGACGGATTGAATACAAATATACAAACAAAGTATATATGGCGAATTTGTGATTGCTAAGTTCTAGAAAAGTTCTTACATTAGCCAAACAAAAAGCCAAGTTCGCATAGGAATTTCAGAGGGGATAAGAAAGGCATCGCTTGTAGAAATTGTGATTATGCATATATTTTCATATTGTCCTTTACATATACATGCATAACAAAATAAAGAGAAACGAAAACTGATGAAATAAAAGTAACTTTCTGGATAAGGAAAGATCTGGGTTAAATGCATGCAGTAGCAAAGATTTATCATATAAGTCCAAGATACAATCTATTATTTAATTGACTTAACTCCTGGTTCTAAACTTGAGACTCAGGCATGTATGTTTTACCATTGGTCTTAACAGTATATTTATTCAATCATCGAACTACCTAAAACAACAACAAGAACAACAAAACTCAGGCACATAAACCAGTCTGACAGACAGACAAGACAGACAAACAGACAGGCACAAGACATATGGACAGACAGAATGAAGGAAAACGTACTGAAAATAGAAATCGCTTACTCTATGTAACTATAAATATATGGAATCGATGCCATTTTTAAGTTGATTAGTACATTTATTTCTAAATATATATGTACCTATAAATATATGGAATCGATGCCATTTTTAAGTTGATTAGTACATTTATTTCTAAAATATATGTACCTATAAATATATGGAATCGATGCAATTTTTAAGTTGATTAGTACATTTATTACTAAATATATATTTAATAAACGAACACACAACGCATCCAGGAGATAAGCAAATAATTGCTTTACAAAGGGACTTGTATTTATGGTAGTTGTGGTGAAGGGTGGAGGTAAAAATAGACAGATATGATACCATTTGAAAGGAAGATGTTTGTGTGAATTCTGAAATGTCCATGTAGGCAAAAACATTCTTGTTCAAAACCATTGACGCAATTATAAAAGATTATGACCTCTGATTAGTGTTGCGAATTCGAATAAGGAAGCTAAATTAGAGCTTGATAGATAGATAGATAGACAGATAGATAGATAGATAGATAGATAGATAGATAGATAGATAGATAGATAGATAGATAGATAGATTTACAAACACATGGATACGCAGATCGATTGGTTGTTTGTTTGATGGATTGATCCTTTGTGAGAATTATAGATTATTGATAAGGACAGAGAAACAAAGACGCAATTAGAATTTCGGTAGTGATGACCAAAAATAAGATTCACAGAACACAATGAAGAAGGTATAAAATTCTTTATTAATTTTTTCTCACTAGAACTTGTTTTGCATATGCACGCACTTGATTTTAAAACAAGATAATACAAAATGAGTTTACGATATCAATATACATGCGATAAATGTAAACAGCACGTTTATTGTTCATAGTAGGTGTGTCTTATTAAGGCATGCTCTCGCCGCGTATGTGTTATAATCGGGTGATTTACACGGTTTTCGAGGTGAAGCACGAAACTGCATTGCCCATGGGGTGATTGAAGTGATCAAAAACTAAAATCAAAACATAAACAACGTGCATTCTTTTTGCGGACGCACAATAAAACTGTAAATTTCCAGCACGGTGTTTTTTTTTTTAATTTCTCTCTGTGATTGCTTTTATTTTCAAATTCGAATTTTAATTAAATTGATCATATTTACTACTTGGTGACAATGATGTAGATGTCCACGCGGAAATAAACAATCAATGTGGATTGATTTTATCGAGACATTTTTAGTTAATATAATCTTTGTTTAGTTTAGCTATACGTTGTCGTCTACTAAATTAATAAGTTACTCCTTTTAATCTAAATCCAGTTTGGACAAAGATCAGCTTATTTTAGGGACTCGATACAAGCAGACATCCTCTATGTTACCGAACCAAACACGTCTAAACTTCTGATGTGACTTCACTAGCAACCGACTTCTTAAAACGATTGAGAAACTTTTAATCAAGATTGGTAGAAATGTCTCTATATAGAACAAATGTACAAGTTGTGTCCAAAGCAGCTTCACAATCAACAACATGGCTCCGCCAAGACCGGTTGAAAATTCATATTTCTGGTAGAAAACAACACACACACACACACACACACAACTGTACAGCCAGTCAGATAAAAATCGAGATCTCCGATATAAATGCGATCTGACCGACACCAATACGATATCATGTTCTATTGATCTTTCAATTCACCAGTTAAATTACAGGTTACACATTTATGAAACCGATAAACGTCATTGCGAACATATCGCTACTAACGATAACTGTCCATAACACGAAAAGTAAAACTTGTATTAGTGTCTGTCCGATCTACTTGTTATAAGTAGATTAAAATTTGTATCAGATTGACTGTATAGCTGGCACAATTTACACGATATGTATATTAAAACTCGTGACATCATTACTACTCATCTACTGATACCCTCTTGGCCAACCTTTTTAAAAAGATATTCTTGTTTCTTTTGCTAGATTATCTTCTTTACTCGGTGACACTTGTTGTATTAAACTAGGAACCATTACATGATTTGCATCACATATATTGACACAGAAGAGTGATAAAGAAGGGGATAGATAGATAGGTACATAGTTGCGATTGAATTTACATATCTTAATGGTCCCACATTATGCTTAATACAAAAATAGAAACGTTTTGAAAAGAAAAAATCTAAATCTGCTAAAACTGCACAGGACTGTGTCTGAGGTTATACCTCCGGAGTGATTTGAAAATTAATTTCAACCCCTTGAAAGTTAAACTAAAACTGTTCCCCCCCCCCCCCCGATCGGCTTCTGAACAGCAGACGTTGTGCTCTGTGCCAATCACAATCAAATGATCTTTACGCAGTTTGTACTAGAATGATCAGACAGCTGTTTTACTTGTCTTTGCAGTCGTATGTCCGAAAAATGCCCCTCTATCCCAATGCGTACATTTATTTTTGTTTTCTCTACATACTGCTTTATACAGTTCAAAACAATACACTAAATAGATCACGTTTTGTGAATCACATGAAATATGATGTTTAATTTGAAAATGTATACCTTTTTTCCAGAGTGTTACTATGTCTGTATTAATTAGGAAATCACACATAGCTTATAACCATTAAATTCACGCACAAAACAACCAGATTTGTCAATACTCGGTAGCTGGACGTCACTAAAATGACCCCTCTGTTCTTATTTGTTTTATAAACTGGATGAAAATGTAATTTTGGGGGGAGGGGGCGGGGAAGTGGGGGGGGGGGGTGAAACTAATTTTAATTATGTAATACTTATCTCCTACTATTGCCTTGCTACCTTTTTCCAGGATACCAGGTCCCCAGTTACAATTATTATCCACCCTCCAATTAGTAATAGGAAGTTCGAAATTAAAATAGCATGAACCCAGTCTGATTCATTAGTCGTATTCAACATACGAAATATCGTCCTCCGTTGACTTGGACTGAGATCACATGACATCAGAGCAGGGTGGGAGGAGGGAATCTTTGCAATAGTAGCAGGTAACTATTACATAATTAAAATTGTTCCCCCACCCCACCCCCCACCCAAAAATAAATTGTTAGCAGCATTACAACATCTGCTACTAGTGCATTGCTGACTTTACCAGTTGGGAGAGAGGCTGGTGACCTCAGAATAAACTGGTAGAAGAATTGCACTTACCTTACTGTAGGAGTGTTCTCAACTGTAAGCTAGTAAATGACTTGACCACATGTGCTCTTGGATCTAAAGAGTAAATGCCTTCGCACTGGTTGTCAGAAATCTACGGCAGAAGGATGAAAAGGTAGAGAGAGAGACTGTCAGATGGCGGCTGTCATGACATCATACAAAGGAGGAATGATTAAGGTACGCCAATTACCAAGCAATAGCCCTAACTTCATGGGCTTTAATTCTCATGAAATAAAGATCCCTTTCAATGAGGGACTGATAAGCCCTCTTGATAGTGACAGTAATCCACCCGGAAATGGTGGCTGCCGAAATATCAGAGGAACCCTTGAGAGGGAGGAAGAGACGCGTCCGAACCTTCCTTCTCCTTTTAGAGGAAGCCAAATAAAAATGTAAAGCCATAACTGGGCAAAGGACCATATCTTGATCATCCACAGAACATGTACGGGTGAGACCTGGGATCTCAATAGAAACAGGAGCTGCTGAAGGTAGCTGATTCTTAGACTGAAACCCAAATAGTTATCATTGAATAGTAAAGAATCCTTTTCTACTGAGAAGGCATGAATGTCACTCCTTCTTCTCGCCAACGCTAAGGAGAGTAGGAAGACTGTCTTAAAGGTTAAAGTTTTCGAAGGAAACATCACTCAGAGGTTTATAAGGTGGTTCTGATAATGTCCAAAGAACACAGAAAGGGTTCCATGAAGGCATTAGGGAGCGAGGTACCAGTCTCAGAAGCGCAAAATACCCGATGAGATCAGCAAGATGAGGATCCGACCCAATGGCGGAACCCACAGAGAACTTAAGAGTATTAGAAAGGGCTACCTATAACCCTTAATGGTAGGTACAGAACATTCTCTTTCCTCAAAAAGAGATTATTATCTGCAACTACTGTTAAATGGGTAATTTAGGCTAAACACGTTTTCTACTGCACAAATGAAAGTAGATTCTCCACCTGGCATCATAAACTTTGGTAGTATATTGCTTTCTGGACTGAGCGATGCAGTTTACAACCTTGCTTGAAAATCAGTCTTGGCGAAGCGATCATTTGATATGAGCCAAGCGTGAAGGTGGATAATCTGTGGATTGTTGTGTAGGAGTGACCCCCTATTGTGCTACGTCAGGTCCATCATCTATGGTATTCTACTGGTCTCTTCCATCAACAGTTCGAGGTGGTCGTCGAACCACGACCGTTGGAGTCACAAGGGAGCTATCAGGATGAGCCGAGATCTGGAGGTAATGATTCGGTGAAGCACCCGAGGGATTATCTTGGAAAGTGTGAATGCATAAGGGTACATACGATCCCACTTTAGATGTTCATGACCCATGATCCTGTACTGGAGATGCATAAACAGGAAGCTTGTTATTATGTCTCGTAGCAAAGAAACCCACAATTGGTCTGCTTCACAGCTGGGAAAGTGCCTCGGCTATCGACTGATGCAGAGATCATTCCGCAAGGGACACACATCCACGTTTGGCCAGGCTGTCCATCTGGATATTTCTCATGCCTGAAATGTGACGGACTCTGATAGTGATCTCCTTCGAAACTGCAAATAGGAGGAAGTTCCAGAAGGAGCATGAGTACATTCTTGACGTTTGAAGTATGCTATAACCGACCAGTTGTCCGAAGCGATCTTAACGCATCAACACCTTCTGAGGTTGACACCCCCCTGTAGATCTAAAAACTTTGCCCGCAGTTCTAGATTGCTGATATGAAGTATCTATTCTTCCTGAGACCACAGTCCCTGAAGAACTATTCCTTCCGAATCTGATGCGTCTGTCTACATAAAGGAGTGCGGTTCCCGGGTGAATAGGGACTCAAGTCAAAAACTGGTCCTGGTCGAGCCACCAATTCAGGTGGTGACGTAAATTGGGACCCAGGGGGATCCAGGCAGACAGCGGGTCCTTGTGTGGTCTCCAGTTTGCTAGAAGCAGGAACAGAAGGGGACGCAACTGAAGTCTCCCTAGGGGAAATAATTCTGCAGGAGATAGGGGTAAAGGCAAGAAGACAACGAAGTCTTGGATAAAACACCCGCTATGAGGACAGAATCGAAGTGATCCTGTCTTTGAGAACTCCAACCCTTCCTTGACTGCTGAGAAAATTCATCCACACGTACACGCTGTCCTGAGAAGGGGTAAGATCCGACTGCTCTAGGTAGGGGATTAGACCCACGCGAGTGGCCATCAACCAACAGAGGAACAGGTTCTTCAGACGGAAGAGCCATACATTAAAACATCTCCTAACTCAGACAAAATCGGAGGTATTTCCTGCGAGACGGGTAGATTAGGATGTGAAGGTACGCATCTAATAGATCTAAGGAGACAGCTGAGTCTTTGGAACATACAGCGTTCCTGACAGCTATTGCAAACAGGGTTCCCGCCTTACGTTCGAAAGCCTCTAAAGATCTGACCGAGAGACAAGCCCAGGTTCCAACCAAAATTCCACATGGAAAGCACCGAAATCCAAGGGAGGTGAGGGGGACTGAAGAGTTCATGCAGGGGAATCTGTCCTATAACTAGATCCAAAATCAGTGGTCGAAGCGTGAAAGAGGAGACAGGCCACCCGTTCCGTTGTCTGGCAGCCTCTTTGGCCCGATAATACATCTGAGTAAGATCCCGAACCATCACTGAATGCGGAAGCAACAGAAGGTCTGAACGAGAATGGGTCCCAGAAATCTCTCCAAACCAGAGAGATTCTTAGTGTCCTCAGCTACTGAGGGTTTTGGACACAGCTCTGGGGAAAGAAGGAGGTAAGCCTCGTTTACTGCCTTATCAAAAGTCCAGACTTCCTTCTCCTCCATCACCTGACCCGAAAGAAGGAGGTCCCAAGGGATGAGAAGGCCCTGCCGCAACAAAATACTCTGGAAACTCATTCGAATCAACCAGAATTTAATGGCATTGTACTCCTGAACCTACTCTCGGGGCGAGTCAGGACTCTTCTTTCTGATCTCCATCTCTGGAGAAGGAGACGTTAAGATGGCCCAGCTCCTGTTTGTGTTAGACAAGTCCGGAGGAGACCTAAAAAGTATATGGCCTGCTCCGTCTGATATACCCTGGAGCCAAGGGAGATACACCCATGATGTCATAGGGGAAAGGAAGACTCAAAACCTGGTAGTGAAGATTTTCAAATCATATAGGGATTAAAAGGGAACATGGGGTGGACACCCTTGCCCTAGACGGGCGTACAAAAACAGAACTCCCTATCCCCATAGGGATTAATCGGTAGGATAAAGAAAGGGGAAATATCAACCCGATCCCTCTCCCCAGTTCGTCGCTTAAAACACGGTGACTGGTTGCTCAAAGGGCTTTGCTCGGCGCCCGGTTCCCTGTGACTGATTGGTGATTGGTGAACGGTGATAAGCGCCCAGTGCTCCGGGATCGGCGTCCGATGATTTGTGACCAATGTACGTCTCTCAGTGACCGGTGACAAGTCAAAGACCGGTTCGGTGATGATGATCTGGTAGAGGAATCCCTGTTCAGAGAACTATAATCATCATCAGATCTGTTAGAAAAGAGAACACTCGCTTTTATCGGGCACCGTTTCAATTGTCAATGATCCAGTGACTTTAGGCAATTTCCGAGCTACAGAAAATACTACTGAACCAACCTTTACTAGAGATATTGATTTCCTCTAAGAGCAAGTGACATAGAACCATACTGGGGACGGAGAGGATCATCCTGAGAAGATGAGGAAATGTCAGTCGCCTTCCTTACTCTTTAAGTGCTGCGATTTTCCGCCAAGTCTCACACAACAACATCCCCCAAAAGCAAGAAAATTGGAAAATCTCGGTACGTGCACACTTAGTGAACGATAAACACTGGGGTGAGTGTCCCACAGGGCCTTCTTATGCCCGCATTTACCCACACCTTGCGACATAATTATAATCTTAAAGAGAGATAGAAAACAAAAATGAACCGGAACTAAAATGGGTAGGATATACGCATCCTGACACCGGTGCTAAGAAGAGGTAGAAGTTAACTGAGGCACCACGCTAAGCGAAGTGCAAACATCCGTCAAAAACAACAAGAAAGGACACAGATGCACAAAGGAAAGCAAGGACTGGGGAGAAAATGACCAAAGGTACACACAAAGTTATACATTAACCCGAAAAGAAGCCAAAAGAAAACAACGAAGACTAATTTCGTCGAGCGTCCAGACACACGTGTATGTGCACGATAGTCCAAAGAAAAAGAGGGAGATATTCCGAATATTGGATATGACTAAGGAATCAGTCTAGGTTCATGTTATTTTAGTTTCTGACCTCTAATTACTAATTGGACGAGGGAATATTAGCTTGGACTGTGGACTTAGCGTCCTTAAAAAAGGTAGCAACGCAATAGTAGGAAGTTTGGTATTACTTCCATTAAAACTAATTTTACATAGCAATTGATGAGTGTCAGTTTGCTTTAATTATATACCAGTATCGAGATTATCCCCCTTTGCAAACTTCTTTCCCTTGACTGTTGTTTGCATCTAAGAAGTCTACACTTTCCTTGCTAACTTTAGTTTTATTTTAAGTGATGAATAGTAGTTATTTATCCAGTTAACTCATTTTGTAATTCTTCCGAATGGGTCCATATGTTGAATAGTGATAAAGAGGGGATAAATAGATATATCGATGAATCAATAGATAGATGGATAGATAGACAGATGCAATTGAATCTATCTATCTATCTATCTAACTATCTATCTATCTATCTATCTATCTATCTATCTATCTATCTATCTATCTATCTATCTATCTATCTATCTATCTATGTGTTCTCGCACAATGCTTATTAGAAAAAGAAAGAAAAGATATGAAAAGAAAAAAAAAAACATAAAATTGTACAGGACTACCTTTGAGGTTACACCGTTGGTGGAATTTTACAATTAATTTAAGCTCCTAAAGGGTTAATTAAGAATTTATCTCTTTTTTCTTCTATCCGCTTTTTACCAGCAGATGTTTTGCTCAATGCCATTCATCCTCAAGTGATTTTTACTGCAGTTTGTACAGAAATGTTGAGACAGATGTTTTACTTGTCGATCGATCGATAGATAGAGAGCTAGATCGATAGATAGATCGATCTAAAGATAGATAGATAAACCATTTATAGTGCTAGTTGGATTAACTAATTTACTGAGGACTGATAACAATCTAAACATATTTAGGACTGAAATTGAAGGTTGGATTGATTGGTGGATTGACAAGAGGGAAACATAAAGCATACAAATATAAATAGACAGATAGGCTTGCAGATAGATAGATAGATAGATAGATAGATAGATAGATAGATAGATAGGCTGGTTATTTGGTTGGTTGATTGACCCTTTGTGAGAATTATATATAACGAATATAGCCTGAAAGAACAGTACACAAATAAAATAGCAACCGTGATGACCAAAACCGAAGAATTTATTTCACCGATAAAACTTTTAATTATGAAACTCTTTGTTTTGATCAGCTTTATGATTTGGTCTATTGAATCAATACATTGCTATTCTTTATGATTTGGTCTACTGAATCAATATATTGCTATTCTTTATGATTTGGTCTACTGAATCAATACATTGCTATTCTTTATGATTTGGTCTACTGAATCAATACATTGCTATTCTTTATGATTTGGTCTATAGGAGCAATACATTGCTAGTTTTTAATAGAAATCCATTTTGGAAGAAAGCTACACGAGTAAGTACCTTATCTTATCATTTCAGCGACATATATGTACAGAACGGTAGTTTCCTTGCAAATGTTTTATGCTTAATACATCTTCGCTATTTATAGTAGCATTCCTATAGCAAATGGATGTTGATAGATACATTACTTGCAGTGTAATTAGCATTACTATAACAAATGGATGTTGATAGATACATTACTTGCAGTGTAATTAGCATTACTATAGCAAATGGATGTTCACAGATACATTACTTGCAGTGTAGTTAGCATTACTATAGCATATGGATGTTGATAGATACATTACTTCCAGTGTAATTAGCATCAAAAAGAATGGATTAGTAAATAAATGCCATGGTGGCCAAAAGCAAGTCTCATAATTCTTAATCTACTCAAAATACCAATGTTGCAAAATAATAATAATAATAATAATAATAATAATAATAATAATAATAATAACTACAATCAAATGACAGACTGAGCACATACATTGTGCAGAAAATCTTCATACTCGATAGTATGCCATTAACATACAGTGCGTGCACACTATGATGGCAGATCGTGGACAAACAATATTAGTACGTACAGGAGTGAAAGGTCCATTAGTATCAGCTTGACCAAATCCTACATTCGTTTGATTTTTCATGTACCATCTTAATTATACAACGTTTGACCATATATCTATAATATGCAAATGGGCGTCCACAAGAATTTCCCCAGGGGATGGGTGGGTGGCAAAGCCATTTTAAATCTTATTGAAGCTTGCAGCTAGATATATGCTGCACAATGGATTTCTAAACTGTCCCTCCCCCGCCCCACTGCCCTGCGGACGCCCATGAATATACATGTAAAAAAGCTTGAATATTAATGCATAGCTTGCCATGATAGCAAATCTCAATATCGAATAAGTCAGCACAACTTATTTTAGTGTCACAAAATCATGAATGCACTGTAAAATCTCATTACAATAAACAGTTTGCAAAAAACACATACTGAGCACCTCAGTCTGTACATAAGAGAAACAAAACGAAAAAATAATTGAAAATTATTCCAACTTCTAAATGCATAAAAATTACAAATTCTCCGTAGATTTTGTTTACATACCCGTTTTCTTTCTCTACATACGTACGTAACCTCATTGTAAAATACACCTTCCACAAAGGATAAATGTTGTGTTCTCTTCAATGTCCTGTATAGAAAAGTTTCATTATAAGTATTCAAATATAGAAAATGCTGACACAGTGAAACCTGTCTAAGCAGACATCTTTAAATAAAGGAATCGGTTTATACAGGAAAATATTTTAAAATTCCTGTTCTTAATTTCACACATACATTTAGCCTCTATAACCCAGGACACCGGTCCACAAAGGACAATGTCTGGGTATTCACTTGAGTGTCCGTTATGTACAAGTTCCAACGTGTAAGTAGTTGAATATGCTAGCAATAGTTCCACTCGGTAAACATAATCATTTTCCTTCCCTGTTGTGAGACTAAGTCATATTCAAACACTTTAAATATATCATTGTCATCATTACATATAATCTTCCTGAACCATATAACTCTAAATATACAAGTACCAACAGCCATATATAGAAGTGTAAATTTTACATCTTATAAAGAATATACAAAATTATATTTTAAAAAAGTATAATGCGTGTATTATACACAGTATTCCCTCGCCATATCAGATTATTTCAGATACATACGCACGCAGACAGGACAGATACAATATGTTTCATACGGGTTGTGACCGAGCAACCCATATAGAATAAAATATGAAAAAACAAACATATATTGGATGATCTCAATGGCACATTAAGCCGTGGGCTAGTTAGCCCCTTGCCCTAGTTAATTATCACTGAAGGATCATCAATCGGGTGTCAGTGTCCGCCTGTCAATCACTGAGACATCTAAGTCAATCAGCCAATAAGATTGCAACATGGATAAACGTTTCTCGATGGCAGCTAAACTAGGACTCTGATTTTATTCTCCCTTTTTATTGTTCAGTCTGGGCCATTAAACATGTATGCGTTCGTCTCTGTTTTCTTCGGTCAGAAACTTGGTGTTTTTTTTATCCAAAATATTAACATAGCGAGGTTCCTTACATGAAGTGACTACTGTATATCATAAATAAGCACATACAATATTAGATTCAGCAATTAATGTTCGATATTTTGGAACATATTTGCCATCCAATTAGGTACAAATTTTTATCAATTAACCATGATAATATTTAAGTACAAGATCAACTGAAATCATGCTGGGATAGAGTGTCATGTTTAAAAATTTCCCTAACATGTGGGGTTTTGTAATGTAATTAATATTTGTTTCTCTTACAAGGACTGCCCAATTCTATGCAGCTAATTACTAAGTTCCCTCGCTAGATACATTCGCAATTTTAAAATAAAATGCAAGCCACGATACTTAAATAATCTAAACAAGGTTGTTTAATTATTTAAAGAAAAACCTTTCAGTAATATCTTCTGAACGTCGCTGTAGATTATAATGCGATTATTACAAAATAAGTTTCTAAAATTGATTGACTAAGCTTTTACCTCGAATCTAAAATCCTGTTTTATATCAGTGAAACAATGGTGATATAAATAATCAGACACTGGTTTTACTAACATAGTTTACCAATTAAGTTAAGATTCCTCGCAATATATAGACTACACCCAACAATTCAACAGTCATCGACTTCCAACTACCAAAATTTAAAGTGTTCAAAACCGATCAAAAACGTTCAGAAACTTTGCTGATATTCATCATCCTCACATGATTTTAGATGCATCCGTACTTCAATTCAATACAAAGTCATTGTCCACCTAAGAATAATGATATATATAACAACATGGATTAAATATTGTACAACATCAAATACAATATCAAAACATATTGGACACTAACAATTCAAAACATTGAATATAAAAAATCACATTTTGTAAAACCAGCGTTCCACTTTGATAATTATGTATATTTTCTTGAAAAATACGTTGTTCTTAAATGCTGGCCTATATATATATATATATATATATATATATATATATATATATATATATATATATATATATATATATATATATATATATATATATATATATATATATATATATATTGTGAATTTACAATCTCATCTTTCTTAAAGGCTCTTTTTGGCCTTCACCTCCATATGAAGGTCACATGATTATAATGACCAGGTTCACTCGGTCCCTTTATATTTTTCTTTGTAAATATCCCGTATATAGTGGTTGTTTGCCTAGAATGGTCTGAAGATAATCCCAAATACATAGGGTTTATATATAAAGATCTAGTAAATTCCCATTACCTGTATTTATTTGAATAAATCCAAACATCTTTTTTGGCTTAAATATTGAAATTTCAGAGTTTATTTTTTGGCTAAAAGAAAATTAAATAGACAAAAGCGTTTTTAAATCCCGTTTCAGTATTTTTTGTTGATTCTTGCTTCCCTATCGTCAGTTATATCTTTGTTTGCCAGTCGAGGCGACGCTATATATACAAATCACCTGGATATAAAGGCCAACTTTGATGAACTACAGGTGATAGACTTATGATGTTTTGTTACATGCGTAAATTACAAGCACTTTCCTTATAACATCACCTGACATTATACTAGTATTACTCAGTAATAATAATAATAATAATAATTTATAATAATAATTTATATTGTAGCACTGTGTGTCTGTTTTAGAGCTATACCACCAATGTACACATCAAATATGATATTTCCTTTGCATTATTCTGAACTGTCACTGACTAGAACTTTTTATGCTGGTCATTCTTCTTTTGGATACAATAAGTGACAACTCGATTAAACACGATTATGATGTTTCGTTATATGCGTAAATTACCAGCACTTAAATTACACTGAGGAAAGTCCCACATTAAAATAAACAGGACTCGTTGGATTGATATAGTGTGAATCAATGCTTGACGTTTGCTGCTATTGAATTCTCAGGAAAATACCAAAGGTCATTTTAAGCATCATGCTAATAGTCAATTGATGTAACAATGTATCCGTTGTAACATCACTTAAGTAAGGAACAAGTAAATGACGTCAAAATGTATCCCTTGTAACATCACTTAAATAACACACATGTATACCAAGAATGGTTACATGATTTCAAATGTTACATTACCTTTGTAAAGTATATGTATGATGACGTCAATAGAAAATGTTCCTTACAAAAACAAAATTCTTAACAGAATGCCAGAACCATCGACAGCCTGGCATTTCTGAATGTCGTAGGTGGAAGAAATTGACGAATTGATATGGCTTTCAGAGTATGTATCAGGACACTGTGCAGTTTATGCATAAGAATGCAATAATTGGCCATGTATTTACGAGATACTGATTTATTCCGGGCATGCAGAATGCACGCACACCAGTGTTTCAATTTGCGCAACAGACTTGGTGCTAAGTCATATTTTACGGAAAGAAACAGCCACTAGGTCACTTGGACGAGCAAAACATGGTTTAACTTGACACAATATTCAAGCATAAACGCACCAATAATCCTGCAAGTATTGTATTGTAAAGGAAGTATTGTATAGTAGGCAATTTCTACGATGCATTTATCCCTCTAATTTTGAGATTTTGTTTAGGAGTTTTCAAATAAAACGTTCGTTAAAACGTTAGATATTGTTATATATATATATATATATATATATATATATATATATATATATATATATATATATATATATATATAATGTCTCGAAGGGCATCAGCATTAAAGTAAACTATCATGACAAAAATGTTTTAAGATCAGTAGGTTGAAATTTGACCAAAAAAAAACACCCTGTAGCATATTAAGCACGTCAATATGTGTGCAAGAAAATGTTCCATATTTAACATGAAAAGTTTGAACATATTGCTCAGAATTAAAGAATGCTTAAGATATTATTATGGTGGCTATTTATTACATCTACAGACTATTTCATCTGTGGCATAAGGCTGATATATATATATATATATATATATATATATATATATATATATATATATATATATATATATATATATATATATATATATATATATATATATATGAGAGAGAAGCTATAACATTGTTTTCCTGCTAATATTGTTTGGTTGGGGGGGTTGGGGAGGTTTGTTATCACTTAAACAAACACTTATGAAACAATTTACAATATTCTTTACATAAAGATGTATATATGTAATTAAATAGAAACTGGAATGCAATACATTATCTACCATAAATCATGATGTGTACAAAACTTATGGCAAGCTAGAAACCTTGTAAAATGAAATGTCTGTTCTTGAGCATAAATATTGTGTGTCATAAACATCTTGTTTCTAGCCATTGTCTCCAATATCATCCAATATAAATTCAAAATCTTAATCGTACAAATACAAAAATAAATACATTAAATTTATATGCAAAAGTATTTTAAAATCACATTAAATATTTATGCATGGGCCATGTTTAGTTTTCTCGACATTTTCTGGGATTACTAGTATTCACACTTCTAAACGTAAAATGAAGATAGCTGACTCAGTTAATTTGTATGTAGTAAAAAACAAACGTAAAGTTAATTTGTATGTACAGTTAATTTGTATGTAATAAACAAACGTACAGTTAATTTGTATGTAATAAACAAACGTACAGTTGATTTGTATGTAATAATGATCTTGCAGACATATCTGAGAAAATAGTGTTCTTAGTCAATAGAAGATAAAGCACAACATACAAAGGTTACAACAACATATATTACAGGCTCGTGTCTTATGATTTTTGTCCAACGGAATTATTATAGCTATGTTTTAATTGTTAATTATTTTACTTGTGCATACCAGCAATTTGTGTTTCATAATTTTGTACCAATTTTAGTGGATTTCGTGACTGCCTAAAGGCATGAAGTTTAAATTCTAACGGATTATCATCAATTTAGGTATTAATGGAAATATAATCCATGTCGAAAACCATGAAAGTGATACTTACAAAAACAAATGGATTAGTGGTATTCATTTGATTTCATTTTCTGAGTTAACAACAATTTGTGCAAGATACTATTGCAATAAAAATGAACGGGAGAATTCTAATTGTTTTATTTATATTTTTCATGGAATGTCATGAATTGTGTGCGCTTCTCTAATGTCTACATATTTTTGTGACTAAAGTTATACTTTTCCGGGTAAACAGAAGTACAAGCATGATAGAAAAGAATTGGTAAAGAAGACTACATATACAATTTGACCATTTGCATGTTATGGATCTTGCAGAGAACATGTGCATTAGAAGTAAATCTTACATATTAACTTCCTTAAGTACACAAATTGTGCAGCCTACTGAAAACGACCAAAAGATACATGTGACAAAATAATGTACGTACACATTTTACTCTGCATTGTTTTAATGTAATTGGGTGTGAGAGGAAAAGTGCATATTTCAAAACGTGAACAATTACTTGACCTTAATAAGAAATTGACTGAGTTAAACTAGACATAAATACAAGATTGCAATACCTATGTACATATATCTGCATCCGGCTAATCATGTGCATTAAATGAGATTTAAAATGGTGAACATTTTTTAGAAGCATATTTTACATAAAGATTCTTGCATATTTATTTGACATAATAAACAATTTTCCCATTCATAAGTAAAAGGAAGTTGAAAACAATATGGCAATAAATTTGTACATATACTTTTTCATACTGTCGTTTGAGTGTGATATAAAATATTGCATAAAAACACACTAAAACACATTTAAAAACACATTTGAAAATACAATCTTACATATTTGTTTGACTTAATTAAAAAATTTTCCCATTCAAAAGAAGTAAAAGGAAAGAGAAGCAAGATGTGTCTGCATGTTTTAATATTTACATAGTTCTTTACAACGTTATATAGACATGTGTTTGCATGTTTTAATATTCATATAGACATTTCTTTACAACGTTATATAGACATGTGTCTGCATGTTTTAATATTTACATAGTTCTTTACAACGTTATATAGACATGTGTTTGCATGTTTTAATATTTACATAGACATTTCTTTACAACGTTATATAGGCATGTGTCTGCATGTGTTAATATTTACATAGTTCTTTACAACGTTATATAGATACGTATTTGCATCCTTTAATATTCACATAGACATTTCTTTACAACGTTATATAGATATGTGTTTGCATGTTTTAATATTTACATAGTTCTTTACAGCGTTATATAGACATGTTATGATTGCATGTTTTAAAATGTACACAGACATTTCAGGGAATTATACCAATGAGGAGTATATAATACCACTTTATTTATTTTTTATTATTTGGACTTCATAGATAAAATTCAGGTTTGTAAAATAGCAACATGGATCACCTCAAGGTGTCTTTTTTATTATTTGCAATGGGTTCGATATCAGCTTGTTGAATGTTATCACACACAAAGTATGTTACATATGTTATTCAGATTTCAGAAAGTGAAATTTGCTATACAACTCCACCCGGAGTAATGGCTTATTTACAAGCCCCTATCCACCCACTCCTCACCCCCACCCCCACCCCAAGCCCGCCCTACCCCGAAAAAAAAAACAAGAAAAAAAACGATAATAGAAAATATTAGGATACATATATTTGTTTAAATAGATAGTAAGACTTTAACTTTTGAAGTCAACAATATTGCAATTAATCTAAACTCTACTTTCAAAGTGCTGGATTACTATACAACTATACGCACATGAATGTATATACAATAAGACCATTATTAGATCAAGTTGTCCAATGTAACCAATGTAAATGTTCTGGAGTGATATGTATACACTGTAAACAACACCCTGATATTCAAACCATTTTCCTCTGTTTAGAGTTTTAAACAAAATCACAATACAATAGTACTGATGCATCCTTATTTGCCAATATAGATCGAGGGCATATATTGATTTTAGATGGTATCACAAAAGAAAAGTCTTTAAAAACAAAGTGAAAGTAAAACTTCCAGGAATTATGATACCAACTATCTAACGAGTCAGTACATATGACAAAAGATGCAGTGATGAAAAGCGTGAATGAGCACAATTTACCAGTATTCAAAAATATGTGCCCATCTGCATATACATGTAAAAGGACAAGATGTGCATTTCATATTCTCAAAAGATAAGTAACACAGTCTGAGCAAGATGAAAATGGTTGAGAAAGCACGATCATGTCTGATTTCAAATTCATCAATGACATACATCATTTCTTTTGTACAATATGCACAAGAAAATAAAACTTAATTTGCCTCATCTAATAATTGATATATTTACAAAATGAACTACAACATTTAAAGGAGAAATTAGGCAAATATTTATTATAGCCATTATATGCATTTATGTCATATTCCCAAAAATATACACTTGAACATATATATGATTGAATAAAATGTACACATTTCCACAGAGACATCAGCAACTATAGTGTATATTTACAACACGTTTTTGTAGCCTTACAACCACACTATGTAAGGCTTTGAACTTCATTATTAGATCTTACCATCTGTCTTTATTAGATCTTACCATCTGCCTTTAGAGACTCTTCCTATTTAATGTCACAGGGAAATATGTGATATTCTGACGGTCTCCCATACTCATTAAAATGATGAAAGAGGTCATACTATCACACGTGGTTCTTCGCAGGGCCTGTTCATCAATAAAGTCTGTAAACAGATGTAAGAAAAAGATTTTTAAGATGCTTTTCTTTCCTGTGATTCATGACATCCACCGTGACTTTGAAAATTAGTATTAATTGTTACAAAATTCAAGTTACACTCTATGGTTAATTCCTATTGTTACTGTCCAAACAGGTATGTTATATAGAAAGCCGATTATATATATATATATATATATATATATATATATATATATATATATATATATATATATATATATATATATATATATATAAAGGTTTATGCCATTATTGTCTATGGTAAGTTATGTGTGTGTTTTAAATAGTTTCTGGGTAACCGACCATTAATTTTTACACAATTCTATTTCAGACTAATTAACATTTAAATCCTAGAGAATTATTTAGTTTTTGATTTAAAACCCAAATGATTGGAAGATCATGCAAAATACTTTCTGGACTGCATAAGAGAGTTCAGATGTCAGGAACAACAACCGTGTACGCATGAAGAATACAATAAGCTTGTAAATGAGAGACTT
The DNA here is from genome assembly GCA_029931535.1 of Margaritifera margaritifera. Classification (NCBI taxonomy): domain Eukaryota; kingdom Metazoa; phylum Mollusca; class Bivalvia; order Unionida; family Margaritiferidae; genus Margaritifera; species Margaritifera margaritifera. The sequence continues at coordinate 1,951,107 of JAQPZY010001544.1, forward strand.
GTTTCCGGCTTTAGTGTTTATGTTGGTCTCTTTAAATAGAACAACGCTTTAGTCAGAAAAAAAATAATAATATTTTTGACTGACCAATTGTAAGTTTATTATAGATTTATACAAATGATCAACATATCTGTTATGTTCAAAGTGGTCCTCTATATGAAAGATGAAAGTACCGGTTTAGCAATATGGAGATACGAAAGATTTACACAAAATAATACATCCTTGAATACCATAAATTAAATCCACTGAAATCGGAAATAGGTTTTGAGAACTAAATTATGATCATGTAAGTAAACTCAGTATATGTCCCAAAAGAATGTCGAGTAGACAAGACAAGATACTACAAGCAAGATTCGTGATAACACAAACCTTGCTTGTAGCATCCTTTCTAAATCAATAACTAATTTAGAATTATAACCAAAAAGTCTTAATTACCTTTCATGTGCCCATTTTTAGTTTAGGTAATTGTCTTCTGCCAATTGAATAACTCTCTCTGCTATTTTAAGAGCAGTTTTAGCCTGTTCATTTTTAAACAATTCGGCTGGAATTGGTGTCCTGGAAATGGAGTCTGGGTACCTCATCGTGGTGTGTTCTCCCACACATTCCCCTAGATCCATGGCTAAACGGACAAGTTCATCGTTTAAACCACCTCTTGAAGCAATGCTGGCGAGCCGGTGACTTTTCAGATCCACCTTGTTTGCATCTGTTGCATACACAGCGGCCTTTATAGCTTTCTCAGTTGCCTGTTTTATGAGGATATATGTTATGAGTACCTGAGTACACCTTGATTAAATAAGTGATCACTATATAAACGTAAGACGCCCACCCACCCACACACTCCCAATATATATATAGTATGCATGCGGTAAATTTGATATACGACGACAGGTATACATGTTTAATTAGAAACTAGGTTTGCCATGTTTCCTTTTAATGAAAATGTTCAGGTGTGGTATCAAAGATACAGTGTACATACTATACATATAGTTTATTTATACCACATACAAATACAGATACTTACATTTCCAACAGAGTGACTACATGAAATTGTGTATTGACGGAGGGAGTGAACTCTTCACATTCCTACCCAGTGTATCCACTACGAAATGTAGTTCTCCAACTATTGCAGATATTCACAAATCTTTTTCAAAAGTTTTAATTTGCTTCTTTTTTATACGCTTCTATTTTCATTGATCTTAATTAATACAATAAAAAGACGCACAGGATTTAAATCTGAAAGATTTTTTAAACGAAGAAAGTAGAGCGTTACAAACATTGTATGGCCAGTGTCCAGTGTAGGCCATTCGATCCCCAGCGAATTTGTCGAAACGCAGCGAAACGATGAACCAGCAAAAGGTAATTCAAACACTTAAAGTTATTTACAGCTGATTCAAGTCATTAATCTGTTTTACTTACCTACCAGTGCTTCTATCCATACGATTGTTTTTATCCTCCATCTCTCTCTCTCTCTCTCTCTCTCTCTCTCTCTCTGGTCGTCAGTTTGTCAGTTTTGCCATAATAGGTCCTGAGAGAGAAAGGGAGAGATACATATTGATCCAGCATGTTTTTACCGTTCTCGTATTGTTACTTCATTCATACGCATGAATGACCAAACAGTATCCTATGAAAAAAGTACTTCGGCACGTCTGCCCCAACTTTTCAGCTAGGATAGAGAAAAACGCCTCTTTTGGAATATTCAACTTTTTTTATAAATAAGGTTGTTCATTTTTTTTTTCCTTTTAAAATTTATTAACAGTTAAAAGTATTGTTTGGTAGATAAGTAGACAACTTTGCATGAAAACATTTAGATATATCCTATAGTCTATATGAGCTGTAAAGATTAGCCGCTTTGTCCATGAAACGACTCACCTGATGACAATGGTAGCAGATCCAGTTGAAGGCTGGAACTTCGGCAGCGGGAGAAAGGAATGTTTTCGCCGATGAAAGGTCTTTCTTTGCTTGCTTTATCCACCGTAGAGCGTTTGGTTGGTCAGGGACGGGAAATGCAGCTCCTGACGATCTTCCTCTATGTGCCTCATAGTAAGCATTTTCATGTTGATCATGTTGCTCCCTGTACTGCGAACTTCTTGTGTTCACTCTTCTGCCAAGGCTCTCATACTCTGTACCGGTAAAAACGCTTCTTCCTTCACATGTAGTAACATTGATGTTCTCGGTATCAAGTAATTGTCCACTATCCAATTTTGATACTATGTCGTGGATATAATTGAACATCCTATTGCAGTAGTCTTCTTGGCCAATATTTTTGTCTGGATGCCATCTCAGCAGTATACGTCTCAAAATGTGGCGGCGTTCTTCTCTAGGGAAGGACCAAGCTTCCTTTAGAATCTCTTGAATCTGGCGACAATTGTCGTCAAAAGGGAGAGAACCGACCGGAATACTATCATATAATAAAAGATCTTGAGATTCTGAGACGAGCTTTCGTTCAAACCTGAACAACTTGTAAGTGTAAACCTTAATAAAGTGTCTTTCGGGATCTCCAGTATCAATTTCGTACTCAGCTTTTATTCCTGTTTCATTGCGCTCGGTTGATTTTACTCGATTAATAATCCGAACATAAATGTATACTGGTTCACTAGAATCTGAATCATGATTATCGTCCTCAAGTTCATATGCTAAAGAATCATACTCGTGTCTCTGGAACAAAGAAAACCCCTGCTCGAGGAAAGCATGAAATTCCTTTGGAACGTATGTACCTGGACAAGGAAATATGGTACAAGAAAGTTTTTGAGGACTATCATATGGATCAATCCTGCACTTATCAAGCGTTTCTTCGATGCTTCCCTGTACACCGAAACACTTCAGCATTTCAAACAAGGCTATTATCTTTGTCACGTTTGTTCCTGTAGTACGCTTGATGAATTCTGTGATCATGTTAATTATATGAACTTCAATAGTAGTAAAAAGTTGGTTTAGTGTCAATTCCCTGCTATTGTCGACTTGAAAATACAAAATGTAGTGATCTTTGTTTTCAATCGTTTCATTTTGAATAAAATACGTTTCTTTCTTCTTCGATGACTGAATTCTTTGTCCACATAGAACTAAGTAAGTGTAAAGACCACTGACTTCTCTGACCTTTATATTTTGCATATGCTCAAAAACTTTATCTTCATATGCTTCTTTAAATAATTTGTGCACTTCATTCTTTTCGTGCTTGATCAACCGTAGAATGCCATGAACAAATTCAGTTGAATGAAGAAAATTCTCAATGCATATAGCATGATGGCTCTCCAATAGAGTCATTTCAGACCTATCAACATCCTCTTGCACTATTTCTGAAAGGAGTTTCGGACGACAAATATCAGGCAACGCTTTGATAACTGGTTGTGGATCTCTCACTTTTAAATCAAGCTCAATGAATCCAATAAAGAAATCTAAGCTACATTCAGACAATCTTGATTCAATGGATTTCCGGTCCGAAACTATCAATTCTCTGGCATCCTTGAGTACAAGTTTCCGATTGGGCAAATATAATGTCCCGACGTTTAGATCTTTGTCTTTTTCTGGAACACTTGTCAATAGTTTCACAAGATTCATAATGGCTTTCCCGACGATTCTCTGCTCAGGAGGTAGCAACTTTTCGTTAGACTCTTTTTGTTGCTGATAAATTGTCTCCAAAATCAGGAAGTAATGGTTACATGTCACCCGTTTTGCAGCACCCAAAAACATAAAAAAGTCATGGTATCGTCCGTAGAATGATGGTGCCCTATACAAATATGGCTCAACTGCATCTTCTTCTCTCAAATCTATTACAATGTTCCTAGCAGGCAGAAGAATGAAGCTTTCTGGAATGAAAACAAGAGGTGTATGATGCAACTTTTCTTTTATCATTTGGTCTTCAGTCTTATGTTTCGACAAGTAGCTATAAATAAAATCTAGAACACTTTGTAACAAATATACGAAAGAAAGGCATTGATTCTTTCCCGAAAATGTTAACTTTTGAGCGTCGCAAATGTTCTGACAGTGGAGAATTACCCTTTCAACGGGTGGCTTTGAGGATACACCAAGTCTAGACAATAACGTTTTCATTTCTTCTGATTCAGGGCAGGCACACTTTGGAAGCATATGCATACTAGTCCAGCATAACTTTTCATAACGGCAAGGTACAGACTCTGAGAAGCATATAAGGCTTGTATCTACAGAATACTGTTTGCATAGGAGTAACAGTTCCTCTGACACACAGTATGGTGGAATAAACTTTGCCTTTGACAATCTTTGCAATGTTGCTTTTCTCCAAGTTGACGTGTCCGATTGCAAAAGATGTTGGATAAGAATTTCTGACTTTTGCATCACATCTTTTGTAGCAAGTGATCCTCCTTCTCTGGCCAGTTTTTCTGCAAATTCTACAAACTTATTTTCTGTCACTTCCGTCTTCAAACCTATACGTTTTAAAAACTCGTACCAGTAAGAATCATCAAATGGTGCTGCGGGAAAATCACTTTTGTCACACATTCGGGCAAAAACTTGGTGGGAAGGGTCATATAATTCAGATGCACGTTTTATTCCAAAGTCAGTTGAAATAAATGCAGTAGATTTCAAGACTGTGATTAATTTATTTTGGTCTTCATTGAATGTCTGAGTGTTGAGGAGATCTTTCATATGCACCAGATGTGCAATATGATGTTCGTTCGGAAGTGACTGAATGCTGGGCAGAATTTTAGTACAATAGACATCTATGATACTTGATTTCGCACATCCTAGTAACTTGTAAAGTTCATCGAGTTCTAGGCTCTCTTCCAGAAGAATATGTCCTGTATTCAATGCCCATTCGTTAATACCAACTGTAGGCATCCCGGTGGGAAGAATGAGAACTTCTTCATTTCCGTTTAGACTTGTCAGAGTTCCCTGCTGCGTGACATGTAAAGGAAGAGCCTTGATTCTTTCCCTTATCCAATTATCCTCTGCAACGTGTTTTAGATCCATCACATGTCTTGCCAAGTATTCAAGAACAGAATTGCATTGTTTCATTGTTAATGGCGTACTTCTAATTTTTTCTTTGTGATAGCATAAAGAGGTTAGAAGTTCTCGAGGCTTTGCCTTCGATGCCACAAGTGTGCCAATCATCACCCCTAAAAAGGTGTATTCACCAATAAACATGCTTGTATCAAGACTTGGAAGATTCATTTTTGTCAGTGCAATCCCAAGGTCTGAGGTATGGTCGAACGAAACCACGTCGACTACTGTAAACATTTTCGTCAGTGGCATCAAGAGAAGAGTATTTTTGTCATCTTGCCGGACAGGCAAAAGGCTCCACCGACTTAACAGTTTGACATTTTTCTCAAGGGCATCCTCATCCAAGGTTGTTGGTGTATGCTGATAAAGATTTGAAATTCCAGACATATTTTGGGGGGCTTCCAGATCAGGATTCTTTGCGCTTGAATGAGTAGTTTTTAGCGACATATCATGGATGAAATGCCAAAGTCTGACAATCCAAGATTCGTTTGGAATCTGATTGGATGACTTTAAGCAAATTACATCCTCTCCTACACCAAATATATCAAGTGGTAATGTCAGTGGCAGCAACTCCATGAAGTTTTGCATGCTAAGATTGAGAAATACTCCGCTTTTTTCAAATTTTCTTGAATGGCACACTGAATATAGATCACTGTGCAAAAAGATTTCTGAGGAGGATGGAAGAAGATCCGAAAACATTGAAGAACGTATGATTAAACGCTTTGTTGAAAACGGCCTTAACACACCATCGTTTGTAACTAGTAGAGGCGTGTTGTCGATCTCATTTTCCAGATTATCAGCTTTTGCAATATATTTTATAATACAGTGTACATTGTCAATGCTTCTAAATGCTGTTTCAAGAACAGGTAAATTAACTTTCAAATTGCAAATGCCAGTATCTGATGTACTATAGGACTTGAGGAATTTCAAAACTGTGACTGGACTAACCATGTTGGTTCTTATACCAGATTCTTCCATCGATTTTTTAATTTTGCCTGGAATATCTATGACTTTCATCCCTAGTGACTTTAGGATGTGACATAAACGACGATCTAGTCGATGAAAATAAGCTGGAAATGCGTGTCCCATCATTTTCAAAGCTGTCCATTCCAGGTGTAGCACAGTCAAGAAGGTATTTTGAGAGTCGAAAACTTCTCTTCCATGCAAAATTGGAAATACTGGTACTTCTTTCAAGTCTAGTACAAGGTACACGTACTTGACGACCGCTTTCCAGTCATCATCATTTGCCATACTCATCAGAGGAAAATGGGAGAGGAACCCTTCTAGAAGTCGCCGAATGATGTAAAAGGAGTTCTTGCGTTCGCAATCAAATAATATGTGCTTTAGGAACTGCAATGCTGACACATATGCTGGTGATACAATACTCTCAAGGAGGAAATGATTCCAATCATGACGATATCCCTTATCACCTTTCCATAACGAGCGCCTTGCTTCGTGATCTAAGAAGAAATGTCCATTGATATGGCATGGTAATCCAGTTCTTATAGGCGTTGGAAGAAAACAGAACGCTCGTCCAGTGTTTGCTGTTGATTCTGTAGGTTTGTTATCAGTAGTTTTAGATGTATCTTTCTGTTTCACGGGTTCTTTCATTAATTCCTCCCTGTCTGGAACAACAATTGCCACACCACCCATTGGTAGCTGTCCTATTTTGTTACTTTCTAGTGCATGCACTATAGTCTGTGGTGCATGGTATCCCTCCATGAAGCCAATTCTTTGTACGATATAGAATAGCTTTGATCTCCCCATGCTGTCCAAAACAGTCATTCGATACCCTACTTCCCTTGAAGGCAAACTAATGATACTTTTTCTGTCTTGCTTGTATTGAGTGGAAATGATTTTAACATACTGAAAGAATGCGTCTCTTCTTTGCTTATCCTCCTCTGATATAATTGTTTCTATTCTAAATTCTTCTTTGAGATCTCCTGTGGAAATATCGGACACAGTTATCTTGGAAATATACTTCAAGAAAAGAAGTGCATCAAAACTGTCGTCACAAAACTTGTTTAATATGGCATTTAGTTCCTCTTTGCCCACTTGTTCTGATGACAGACCCTCTATTTCTGGAGCTATTTGATTGCGAAGAGGAAATCGAAATACTGTTCCAACGTTTGTCTGCAATAGATCTCTCTCTAAATAACCTGTCAGCACATCGGGATAATTCTTTCTTATATGGCTCACTATACATCGCACGCCCGGGTTCTGTTCTGTAACCCTCGGTAGATATTGACATGTTGGGTCAAATATGCACAACATCTCGCCGTGTTCAAGTTCTGGGTTCACTGCAAGGAAGGATGGAGCATCTGTCAAGTGGTACACTGCATTGAAACCAACACCATATTGCCCAGTTTTTAAAGGGTCTCCGCGCTTGCTTCCAAGACCTAAATCATGTATGCCCGCTATGTCTGCTTGTGAAAAAATGCTATTATTAAACACACAGAGAGACGGACCTTGTAAGGGTGCATATTTATCATCAAATATTTTATCATATCCATGGGTACGATAGTCCTTTATGAAATGTATTTCAGATGCCTGTGCATCGTCTGCATTTTGTAACAATTCCTTCATAATTACATCGTCGCATGGATACGCACACAGAATCTTCTTGAGTCGGGTGACTAATTTTTCCTTCTGACCACCTGGGATGAGGAATGTAGCTTCATCAAAGCATTTTCTTCGCTTCGTCTTCACACCCAAAGCTAGAGCCAACTGTGGTGAAATTGATGCATGAATAGTTCTTGAATTTGGGCCAATCTCAAATTCACTGTCATCAAGACACAGAGAACTTGTTTCTCTCAATACCATATCCGTATCAGGAGCAATAATGTCAGTCAGAAGGGATTCATCCAAATCTTTGTACCGAATGCATTCATACCCCATTGAATCCTTTAGTGCAGACAAAAGTCCATTAAAAAGATCAACCTCTACAATTGGTAATGGATTTCCTTCCCATTGCTTCTTTTTGTCTCTGAGGGCTGTAACAATGTCATGAACATCGAAATGCTTTTTTATTCCGATAGCTTTCAGAAACTTCCTATGTTTCGCTAATTCTGTATTTTCAAGACTGAATAGGGTCGGAGAGCACTTGTAGCTCAAATTAAAGGCAACTCTTGAAGCATCTAGCATTTGATCCCCGAGTAAGATGACTTCTTCCTTTGATAAATCTTTTAAACATGCACTTCTAAATTCCTCTGATTTTTCACACAGTCCATCTAGAAAGGAGTAGATCTCGACCATGATATCTTTACAATAGCTGTTTGCATCTTTAGCTGGCATACTTTTGTATTCTTGTGATATGGTCTTCATCTGTCTAATCACGGTTTCATATGGGACATCGCTCTTCTCTGATCCTTTCAATTCTAAGACTTTACAGACATCAAGAGGCCAGATACTTGACTCAGAGGCTATTATCGATGGTTCATCTAAGACTAACTCAACACAGCCCACTAGTCTTTCGGTACAATGCCGAAACAGATTTGCCGCCGAGTCTAGTCTGACTGATTTAGAAGGATAATGAATTTTACATCTCTTTGGGAATGTGTGTTCTTCTGTGCTTCCTTTCCACGAAAAGTTCCAACCAGATGGTTTCTGAAGTACTGGCAAAAACTGCATATGACTAAGGTTTTGATGCTCTTCCTGGGTTTGGTCAAGTTTTTCTTGAATATTGTGTCCACTGAGGTATTTCAATATCTTGGAGCACCGTTCGACTGCGCATTGTCCACATGTCTGTGCCAGTTTTACAACAGATTGGCACCTGTCTTCAAGAAATTCGAAAGGTAAATATTTTTCTATCATGCCTAAACCTATAAGAATTTCAATGTTTTTTCTGTGCCTAAAGGTATTAATTCCATGTGGAAATACCTCATCATCGTCACTAAACATATCACTCACATCACAAAGTGGGTTAACCAGTTCTGCTGGGCGTTTCAGAGTACCGTTAGGTTCAGATGGAATGCATTCTGTATTGGATAGAGCGGTTTTGACAGTTTCGTCCTCCAACCCCAAGGCATAAATTACAAGTTTGTCCCTCTTCTGAATATTTGTCTGTGATTCACTCCAAACCTCTTTACCTATGTTTGGGAGAAATACATCGACAAAAAATTGTGCCCTAGACACAATCCTATCTTTTAACTCATTTGGGTAATAGGCTTCAAGATTCTCCTTAACATGATCAGGCAATTCCATGATCACATAATTACCTCCAGAACGAAAAGTCAGAAAAGTTTCAAATGCAGTTTTGCCTATGTCCTCATCACTTAGGAGAGCTGGATCCAAAAATATACACTTGTCGAAGCTTTGCCAATGTAGATCCCGGTGAAATAGCATCGATTCAAGTTGTAATAATTTCTCTAAAAAATGTTTTATAATAGGAATTTCAGTTTTCTGGCATTCCAGAGGCCACAGTGAGTAGTATTTGTACTCCCGGGGAGGACCATTTTCTCGTATTCCTTCAAGCAAACAGACATATGCATTTACCAATGCATCTTGAATCAAAGCCGTATTCCAGCTGCTGCATTGGGTCTTCTTGTCATCTTCCGTCGATGTCATCAATTGCCGACGGTCGGATGTCACAGCAAAGCATCCATTAATGTGCACCGGTAAGCCACAAGAAACGGGAAGGGGCAAGAAACAGAACAAATGACCGCTTTTATAAAAGCCAAATGGTAAATCTATCAGCGGCACTGGACATAACAGCTTGTCTCGCATTTCGAATGGCACAGCAACAGAACAGAGAGGAAGTGCCCCGACAACACCTTGAAATGTTTCTGAAAGTGTCTCATTCGTTCCTGTAGCCCAAGAAATAAGCCAAGAAACGTTTACTGACACACCAGCCTCTTTTGTCAGGGATGGCAGAATAGATCCAGCATACTGCTCGATAGTTTCTTTTATGATAATTTTTTGCAACCTTTTCAATGGACGAGATCCCAAATCACCAGTTGATTTCAATTTTGATACTTGTGAAAGAATAGTTTCTTCATTTAAATCTTGTAATTGTCCACGACAATCCTCTTTGGTCATCGACAAAATCACGTTAGCTTCTTTTGGATCCTTGCAATCTGCGGGGAGATGAAATATTTTTATTTCCTGGATATGCTGTGTGAACAACAATAAATTCCCAGCAGCTTTTATTGTCATATGCAAAAGTTCTAGGCATTCTTTCTTCGAATAATACTTGTCACATATTTCACTCTTCTGAGCTTGGGATGCAGTTCGAAGTGGGAAACGAAAGAGAGTACCCTGAAACTCGCACGATATATTGCATCCGAAGACATTTTGAAATGGCTTGAATTGGTTTTTAAGCCGCTTCATCAGTCTCAGATTTTTCATCTTTGCGAAGTCTATTTTTATACCTGGACTCAATCCGTGTAAGACTTTTCTAAGATGAGATTTCTGTGGATCAAAAATGACAATATTGCTACCACTGATGAAACTTGGCACATCAGTCAGATTATACACTGAACAAAATCCTAAACCGAACTTTCCAATCTTTTCCAGCTCGTCTTTCTTCGTTGAGGCATTTAACCTTGTGATGCTCTTAAAGTCTTCCGTTCGGAAATATGCATCGTTATATGCCCAGAAGGCTGAACCTTGGCATTCTGCCATACCTTCGTCCAAGAGGTTGACTTTTGCATCCTCATTTTCTCTTTCGTCATAAAGAAAATATACACACTTTGCTCCAGCATCATCAGCATTCTGTATTATCTCTTTGGGAACCGAAAAACCGTCCTGGTATCCCTCCTTTAGCAGACAGTGCAATCTTGCTGTGAGCGGTTCTTCCTGACCCCACTCTATGACAAGTTCCTCAGCGTCTGATAGAAGCTGCTGGGTCAAAGATTTGACACCCAACTCTTCTGCTGTCATATTTGACACATCTTCATGAACATAGTATATATTTTCCCCATCTGTATCTTCTGATGTAAAATCACGGAGCCATTGTGCATCACAAAAGGTACATTCCTGTCCCGGCTTCAGGACTAGGATTGAGCTATCCCTACAATGAATGGGGAAGAGAATCTCGTGCAACCGGTCCTGAAGCTTGCTCTTTTCCTGTTTCAGCCTGTTGAGAATGCTGGTCAATATTGACAAATCTCTCTTTGTGTCATCATCACAATGTTTCCCTGATGCATACTTTTCTTTGATTATAACTTGCGTCTTCAAAAAGACATCAACATTCTGTTCCTTGTTGCAACCTAATCCTAAAAAGAAAGAGTGTAGCCTTTTAAACTCCTCTGGAAGTTTGTATAAATAAGGACTAAGATCAAGATCATTTCGCTTTGATTCAAGAAAGATTTCCTGCGGGGAGGAAAATCCGTCTCCTCTCCAAATACAGCCATTTCGAAGGAGGGTTTGAAAGGTTGCATCAATCAATAAGTCGTGAATGCTGTATTTATCGAGTTCCTGATAAATGTCTTTCATAATTGGTAGCAATTCTGGTTTGTAACTACTCTCGTAAACATTAATCAGCAATCTCAATTGATCCACAACGTTATCTTGTGGTGGGTCTCGGTTCCATCCAAATGCTTCCGCCAACTCTTTGCTCTGGCAATCAATCAGTGGCATCGTTGACCCAACTAGTGAAGAAAATTTTGTAAGTCGTAATTCAGAAGGTTTGCTCAGCATATGTTGTTGTCGGAACCACGGCAATACCCTTGGAAATCGTCGATCTTTCGTTTTTGCATGCAGCATACATTTCATATCCATGAGCTTTACCTTCAGTGTATGTCCGTCTATATTGGCATTTAGTAGTGAAGGTTTATCCTTCAAAACCTCTATAAAACGATTTGCCTTCGCATGTATTAAGTGTCTCTCTTTTTCGTTTTCGCACCAGTTTTCGATGAATCGAGCTACATCGTACGATTCTATAGCTGACAGGTCGCGGTATGTCTTTAAACTGAGTTTCTTTAATGCGTCAATATCCGTATTTGTTTCAAAACTGTTTTCCTCTGGAAAGCGGTCTTCGCCATAGAACAGTTCGCGCAACCGAGAATCCAGTGGGTCAAAGAGATCCGCAGGTGTACAAATAGCATGCTTGATGTTTGATTCGAGAAATGATAATGTACTAGCCATGTTCAGAATATTTATGTCGTGCTCAAACTCTTTGATATTTTGTAAGAAGTATTTCATAAAAGTTTGCTTCTCGGAAACACTGTAAGCTACGCCTTGCATCATTCGTAAAGTCTCCATGATCAAACTTTTTCGATCCAATTCTCTTGCCCCCAGTGCAAAAGCTAAGCAACATTCGTCATAACTTCCCGTTATTAATGGTCGAGGGAACTTTACCGGAAAGTCCGCAACTCTGGTGACGGTTGTATTCTCTTGAACGGACACAAGCCTAGTAACTGATCCATTCTCCGTAAATAACTTGAGACATCTCACAAAGCTTTTGCTATTGGAAGTCCAAGATGTACAACCCACCAGGAAGCAAACTAATTCTTTCTTGGCTGCCTCTTCTCGTGATCTGTTGAAATCAGAAATGAGCTTTTCCTTTTCAGTAGAGAGGTAAATATTGTCCAACAGTTGAATTACTCCATCAAGTGTGGAATAATGAATGTACTGTAATATCTGTGACCTCTGAAGCCACTCAGGAAGGGAGGGAAGTACTTTGATGGATAAAAGATCCAAGCATCTGTAAACACCCTCATGCAAGCTTGGTACATTCTGTATCTGTTTCACGATCAGAAAGTTTGTAAGTTGGTACAATTCCATTTCTTGAACATTAGACCAGGAGCCACTTTTAAGTAAAGGAATCAGTGGCATGTGTTGAAAGTATCCAACGTCGTATTTGTTTGAGAAAATATGTTCCCATACCTTTTGAATCCAGCTGGAAGTCAAAATAGAAAATGGCCTTACAGTCGGCGGACAGATAGGGCCAAGGTGTTCTTGAATTGCTTTCTCTAGCAGCGCCCGGAATATGGCAACCTCCATAAACTGTATCTGGAACAAACCTAGAAGAAAAACAGAAGGTACGAGGTTTTGCGTCAACGAATAGCTTCTAAATTTAGAATCTCTTTCATGAATCTAGATATATACAAAGAAGTTGCTTCAAGGAATAAAAAATAAATTACGTACTATTTCAGAAAAAACAGCATAGGCTGCTAAGTTCACAAATTCAGTGAATATTTCAAATAATTTTTGTAATCAGTCAATGTTACCTTAAAACACTGCATACATATAAAATATTATGAAACCGGAGAAACGTTTTTCAGAATAAAGTTTTGTTTCTCTCTGCTTTCATGAACTGAATTGTAGCAGAACAGATTTAAATATTTTTCATTATATTTCTCCAGTGATTTTATAGAAGAAGTAAAGCAACCAACCATTATTTGAATATTCTTATAAAAGTACAAAGTTTTTACTAAGGCCATCAATGTGTATGTAAAATGAGAAAAGTCATAAAAGCAAAATTGTACACGATACTTTTCAGACGTTTGGTGGCTTATTCAAATCCTAAGAAGTGTCGAAAAACGTTTTGAAATCAATGTCACTGTATCTGCACCTGGTATAATTAAAATAGGTGATATACTGATCAAATCAACACAATACAAGACATAAAATACCAAGAATGACGTGATAATTAGAATAAATGTTATCTAAATTCATGATATTCAGCAATATATACAAGAGTACCACACAAGGCACACAATAAACTTGTCTCGTGACAATTTCCCTACTAATGACCTCGATCTTTGAGCTAGGGAATTGACGATTGTACTATAAAGTGTTAACCTGTGTAAAGTTTCAACAAACTATCTATAGGGATAACACGTGACAGCCTGAATAATGAAAGAGGCCATCCATTTACATTATCCCTTGGTGTAACCTTGACCTTGAGGGCAGAGTGTGTAATTGAATGCGCGAGACACTTTCAAGTCAAGATAGAATACGTGCCAAATGTCATTAAAATATCTTCACTGGTTCAAATGTCATACCCATACAAGGATAGATACCACTGATTTATATTTTGCTCTGCTGTGACCTTGACCTTTAGGCAAATGACAGTGCTATGCTATGTGACACACAGTCTAGTCATAACATATAATTAAAATATCTTCGTATCTTCAAACGTCCAAGACAAGGATGCAAATTAGAAATATATTTTCCCTTATTGAATCTTGACCTTGATGACATAGCTATTGTCTATAAAACATATAACTAACTAAAGTTCATTAAAAAGAGAGTCAGTGCTAAAAACAAATCATACACCGGACAACAATACAAGTCACAGAATTACATTTTCTCTTTCTACGATCTTGATGTTGAGGCAGGTAGCGAGACTGTGATATGCAACACACTGTCGAGTCATGAATTTACTTGGCCAAATTTTCATTCAATTATTTTCAGCGGTTAAAATATTTTACTCCGAATAAGGATACAAGTCACAGAATTGCATGTTCCCTTGCCTAGACCTTGACTCTAAGACAGGTAGCGGGACTATAGTACGCAATTCATCATCTTCTAGTCATGATATACACTTGGGCAAAGTTTCATTAAAATGTTTTCAGTGGTTCAAATCTTATAGCCCGGAAAAGAATTGAAGTCACAAAATTACATATTCCACTTGTCGTGACCTTGCACTTAAGGCAGGAGGTGTGGTTATGCTACGCGACACAGTTTTCTAGCTGTGATATATACTTGGGCAGAGTTTGAGAAAAATATATCTAACTGTTATAGGTCGGACAAGCAAATGTTAATGGACGGACGGACGGACAAATCCATAACATAATACAGTCGTCCTATGAGGGATGTATAACAAAATCATAATCGCGATCACGTGATAACATGTTTATTAATCTTTATTTCCAAACAAGAGGTTTAAAACCTGTTTTACTCATTTGAAAAATGATACGAATCGAAGACCAACATGGATTTTCATATTTAGGACATTGTTTTAATTTTGTTAAACGTACTTGTTTGGAACTTTTTTTAACATATTTTATCATATAAAGAATATAAAGCTCACCCTTTGATAATGACATAAACAAATTAAAGATGTCTATTGTTATGTATATTAAATTTATAATATGTGTAGATGATTGTAAGTTGTACTTTAGTCAGATTATGGTCATTTTGTAAACAAAATGTTTACCTAGCATTTGAGTTCAAGGCCGGTTTTGTTAGCAGCTGGGCTGTTATTTCCATGTCTTGTTATGACAAAAGTCAGGTACACAAAGTAATTTTCCATAAACATTACTCATATTCTGATGTGAGAAATGTCAGGTAGACCAGTATTTTCATAGGCATTTCACAATTAGACTGATGTTACATTGGTAATGTAGGTATGTGTATTTATATACAGATTTTGGTAAACAAATTCATTCCTATTCTAGAATTTCGGTTCTAAAAGTTATGTCTGTAAGGAATCTATTTTAATTGTGTTGTTGAAATCAGATGTTACAGTTGTGAAAACCAGATATAATTCAGAGAGAGGAATTATTCATTTAAAATATTCATTGGAAATACTAAAGTGCTCATAGATTTTAGAACTTTTGGAGATTTATGTGAATTTATTAAAACATTCCGGATTACATCATTTTGGTACATCAGGAAATTCAAGACTTGTGGTACATCAGGACATTCAAGGCTATTGGAATTCATTCGGAACAATCTGTATTTTTGGACTTGTGATTAGGACCCTTTGGATTATTTGAACTTTAATTCACGTTATTGTAAGGCACTTTTGAATTTTTACTTTAATTGTCTACAAATAAATTGCTTGTTGATTTTACTTGATTTTGTTGCTTTCTCTTTCTTTCTGTTGCATATTTTTAGGCCATAGAGTCGTAACACTATTAAGCAACATTTATGTCCTTACCTTGTTTGAAAATAGCTTGCATATGCTTTTCAAGCCATTGGTTTTTATGTCCTTGATATACAAAATTTTTCTCTAACCCTGGGAAGAGTTCTATTTCCTCCTTGCTGCAAAGCAACACGTGTTCGGATGTCCTGCCTGTGGAAACAAATGTTATGAATGAACCGTCTTGTAGGGGGAGAAGCTCGAAACCTTCCAGGATATCATAGCGACAGTCTAGGGTAAGGAACTCGAGAACAAATAACTTTTCTTCCCTTGACAGAGACTTGTACCTTGTATCCTCTTTCAACACAGCAGCAAAACTTTTTGGACTCATGTCCGTGAGACGGCTGTTGAATTCGCAATAGGACTTAAACACATGTAACGGTACGTCGACATATCGCTTGCTATACATCTGTAAAACTTTGACCAGGGTAGATTTCACCGTTGGTGACAAGTTAGTGTACAGACGGAATGTGGCGAAAAAAGCTTCCGAGCAGTTAATCCAGCTCTTCTCTCCGGACATGTTCACAGTCATTAAAGTGGGTCTTGAAATTATTCTCCCGAAAAGACAAGGAAGTATGGGATTCCATTCATCGACAACCTTATCAACTCTTGGAATAGTTGCATATATACACTGAACAATGTCATCTGGATTTCCATTTTTCACAGCGTGATTAATCATTTCACTTATAAGAATTTCATATGCGTCCGGCAGTACCTCTTTCAGCAGTTTTTCATTCCACACCAATGATTTGTCCATATGTATGTGCATTGCATCTTGTTCAGCAGAAGGCCATTTGATGTGGCGTCTGTTTTGGCTCAGGGCAAAGAATCCGTTGACATGCACCGGTAATCCCGTCATGCTTTTTGTCTTCTGTGGCAGTGGCAGGAAGCAGTATACGTGACCTTTAAACTCTGCACGATTTTGACCCATGGGGGCAGCCACACCAGCAAAAGGTCTGTATCCCAAAGAATCATCCTGAATAAGTGCCCGAAGTTCTTCAGACATACTTCCTCCCTTGTAGTAATGAATCACCTTCCAGTCATTATTGACTTCCTCCAGGACACTGTCTCCATCAAAGGATTTTGTGCAGAAGGACAGACGATATCTACAGTCAATAAAGTTATGTGGGATAGATTTATTCAAATTTCTGATCTTCGTCAGAAATGCTTCTCTGCGTTCTCTCACTTTGTCTACATTGTTTACGATTTCAAGTGTAAATTGCAGGTTGGTCGTGTTTGTATGACTCTTTCTCTCATGCAAAGCAACTTTCGTTAAATGTTTTAGGAAGATCAAAATGCTAGAGGCTTCAGTTCTAAATGAAGTAAACAGATCCATCACCTTCTCTCTATTGTACACTGTATCTGACAGCTTCGAAGCCTTTGATCTTAAGGGAAACCAGAATAAAGTTCCGTTATACAACCCCGTCTTTAAAATCTCCCTGGAAACCACGAACGTTCCATCTAGAGCCACGAATAAATCCTCGATGTTGAACTTCTTCCATTTCTGAAGCTTGGACAGTTGAATTGTTAGACATACACAGTCTGGATTTCTATGGGGATCAATGAACAGAATCCTATCGCCACTCAACACAACGGGGTGATCTGAAACAAGGCAGACATAAATTTGGTGTCAAGAGAACCGTGAGCGTTACATTATACGCCCGCGCTGTATTTAATAATCCTGTATGTTGACATTAGCTGGGGTGGCTGACTCTGGTCAGCAGCGACTGATGGGTCACAATGACCTCGACCTTGACCTTTATGTCCTACAATTAAGAGGTTCCTTCCATACTTGCCCAATAGGCAAATCGCTTGTGAATTTTATTGCAAGAATATAATGTAGAAAACCAACGACCTTTGAGTTGTCTAACCCAACATCTGTATTTCAGTCCACTGTCAGAAAACGATCTTTAATGTTGGGTGCCATAATCTAGTGTGCAATTATGGATAGTTGTAGAAACATTCCTCGTATTTTGTGTCACAGTGACCTTGACATTGGAGTATTCTAACCACACACTCATTGGGTTTCTTTCTTGTCCCATGTGCAAGTCATCCACATAGCTTAGTCAGGGTATGTAGTCCAGAGTTAAACTCACTTTGCGATCACCAGTCATTTGTTATTCGGCTTATCTTCAGCTTGACAGTTGACCTTTCGGCCCAAAATCTAGAGTTGTATTTGGGTGAATGAATTTGTGTAGAAACCGCTTTTCTTAGAGTCACACTGACCTTGACCTTTGTACCCCAAAATAATATATTTCTTTCCCACCTATGTTCAAGCCTTTAACAAAGTTTGGTCAAGATATATGACAAAGGACCAAAGTAGCAGTGCAGAAAGCATAACAAAAGAACGGTTGGACCGATGAACAACACCACAGCATGATATCCTCCGCCTTACGGCCGACGTATTAAGTTCGAAAAAGGAATGAAATTTTCACCTTGTTTTAACCAATACATGTCACCTCTGCCAAGTTATCCACTGAAAGATCCCGATTAAAAGGACCACTCCTTTAGACGTTTTCCATGCAAAACCTTTTGCTATCAGTCCAAAAACAAGAATTTTCATTATATCGTTAACATCTCGTAAACAATTTGTACAAAAATTGCCTTGTTTCGACTTTTTCCAACAATAGTAAAGTGTCAGAATTCAAAGGCTGGCTAAATTTAACATTTAACGTTCAGTCGTAAATAATCACAAATTCCAATGCATATTATAACAGAAGCTCTGCAGCATCATCACATAAAACTTTTAGTGTGGTTCATATTTTGAAATACACAAAGACTGACACGAAAATAACCTATACCTCTCTTTTTTTTCACAAGGCGCATTGCATTCTCAAACATTGGAAAACTGCAAAAATTACAAGAATTAGAAATGTGTTCAAAGGAGAGGAATTATGTACCAACCCCACCCTTACTTTAACACCAAAAAGGGACATAACTTAAGTAAAAATGCACCAAAGCGACCTCAGAACAAATATGCATGCTGGCTTCATGCCAATAATATCTTTCCAAGATTCAGGGCAATCCATGGAAGGTTGTTATACTAGTTGCACACGCAGGAATAATTATATATGGTATATACATGTCACACAAAAAGTATCAGAAATGCACCAAAACATAATGACAGAATGATACGCGCATGTAGGCCCCATGCCAATATTCTGTGCCAAGTTTTAGAGCAATGCAACAACACATCAATGAGACCTAATTCTCATAAAATGCATCCGAGCATGATGACAACACGATTTGTGCTTGTTGGGCCTCATGCCAGTAATGTCGGCCAGGTTTTAGGGCAATTTATCAACAGCTGTGGGACTATATACACACACACGAATTATATATAATATCTACAAGTATATTTAACATATAGAAAAGCATCAGATGGCGGCGAAATAACGGAGTGCGCATTTTGGCCTCATTCAATAATGTCTTGCCATGATTTATGCCAATTCGTCAAAAGAAGTTGGACAAGTTTGACACACCAGAATTATCATGTATAGCATATACATTTTACACCAAAAGGGGCATAACTCTCGAAATAACTTGCCAGAGCGCGTTGACAGAGTGATATGTGCATGTTGACTCCATGTAAACGAAAAGTGCCAAGTTTCAAGAAAATCCATGGAATGATGTGGGGGACGTTGCACACACAAAAATTGCAGGACTTTATGTACGTACGGAGACGGATGGACACTCCTAACGCTTTGTGCCCCCGCCATAGCACAAATAGCAACAACAAAACACAAACAGCTTAAAATACGTCACTTTCCAAAGAGAAAAAGCGCGGATATCATGTTATACAAGATGTACTCACATGCGTATAGATACACATCGCCGAGCAAACGTTTCTCCTCCGACACATCACAAATAAAGAACAATAGTTTTGGGATGGTACAGTAGCATAAGCGGTATGTTAGGGAAATCAAATATGTTAGACTGGAACAGGAGAATGAGGAGGAAAGGAACGACTCAGTTGGAAAGGCATGAAATCAAGCTGCTTGGCTAGGATTTTTACTGTGAAAAAAGTTTAAAAACTTCCTTACCAGTGATGTGGAAAATAGACTTGAATCCCAGTCCGAATCGTCCGACTTTAAGAGGATCCTCTTCTTTGACACTGCTATATATCATTTTTATTCCCCTCCAGTCTGATTTTGTGAAGGTAGCGTCGTTAAAGCAGCAAAGAGCTGGTCCCTGAAATAATAATAATAATAATAATAATAATAATAATAATCAAGAAGAAGAAGAAGGTAATCTTAAGACTGATCAAAACTTACAAGCTCTCTGGTAAGTTACAATGAAAAAAAAGTTGTTAAACTTGTCAGTTGACAAATAAAGGTTTCAAATGGGATTCGGTGATGACGTGTGCAGACCGATACTAGCGCATTTTATGTAATGAGCTTGTGTCAGTTGCAATATTCTCTTTGTACATGACATAATTATGTTATAGTTCTGGCCTCATGCTACATACTGTCATGATTCCCCTAACTGAGACTTTGGGCAAGTTGCACACAATTATTTTTCAGTCATTGACCAAAAATCATATATCATTATATTCAGTAATAAAATTGTGGGCTTTGTTGTATTTTAGAATTTCTACAACTGACCCTGAAAAACTTCCGAAATTTGCTCTTATTGTCTTCTTGCGTATTGATACATCTGTCATCGTAAAGTATCTTGACCTCACTTGCACCACCATCCTCAGAGTTCTGAAGTAGTTCCTGAAAGTAGCAATACGTTAATTGCTGGCGATACCTTTACAAATATAAATATATATATATATATATATATATATATATATATATATATATATATATATATATATATATATATATATATATATATATATATATATATATATATATATATATATATATTACAGTCTCTTCGTTAAAGTTGCATTCCGTTTAGTTGTGCTGTGTGAACTTTACGAGTACATGAGGATGATTCTAAAGGTGTGATCCTGCTAGAGTTACAACCATTACAGCGTATTGCATCGGTTGTGGAGAAGCCATTGCGATGCGTTACAACTGTTTTGAGACATTAGAACTATTGGGATCTTTGTATTGAATTTCAGATTAAATTAATCCCTTTGATCGACACTTTCTCTCTACATTTGAATATACATTTTTTTATTTATACCTTAACAGTGATTATAAATTTGCAAATGCAGAATCTTTAAAGATTTATATAACTTTCATCAGGAAAAAAATTAGCTAAAACTTTGAATATTTTACAAATAGACTTAAAATTAAAACTTTACAAAATTAGGTAATTTATTTCAACCCCAGATGTTTGCAACATTTATTTATTACGTTTATCAACTTAGAATAATATGTATGGTATAAATTAATATTTATAGATATGTGCTTAAATATGTTCCCGTCAGCTGTAGCAATTAGTAAGCACGAAAACAAAAATAATTAAATGATAAAGCAGTATCAATGAATATAACAAGTAAGCACCTTAAAAATGACAGCATTTCCTCTACAGTATAACAATCACGGTCTTTCCTTTTCAATCGTTTCTATTATAAAGTGTTATTGCCCTCTCAGGAAGCTTCTATTACAAAGTGTTATTGTCCCATCAATAAGTTCTATTACAAAGTGTTATTGCCCCATCAACAAGTTCTATTACAAAGTGTTATTGCCCCATCAACAAGTTCTATTACAAAGTGTTATTGTCCTTACAATGTGTTATTGTCCCATCAACAAGTTCTATTACAAAGTGTTATTGTCCCATCAACAAGTTTTATTACAAAGTGTTATTGCCCTTACAATGTGTTATTGTCCCATCAACAAGTTCTATTACAAAGTGTTATTGCCCTTACAATGTGTTATTGTCCCATCAACAAGTTCTATTACAAAGTGTTATTGCCCTTACAATGTGTTATTGTCCCATCAACAAGTTCTATTACAAAGTGTTATTGCCCTTACAATGTGTTATTGTCCCATCAACAAGTTCTATTACAAAGTGTTATTGTCCCATCAACAAGTTTTATTACAAAGTGTTATTGTCCCATCAACAAGTTCTATTACAAAGTATTATTGCCCCATCAACAAGTTCTATTACAAAGTGTTATTGTCCCATCAACAAGTTCTATTACAAAGTGTTATTGCCCTTACAAAGTGTTATTGTCCCATCAACAAGTTCTATTACAAAGTGTTATTGCCCTTACAAAGTGTTATTGTCCCATCAACAAGTTCTATTACAAAGTGTTATTGTCCCATCAACAAGTTCTATTACAAAGTGTTATTGTCCCATCAACAAGTTCTATTACAAAGTGTTATTGTCCTATCAGCAAGTTCTATTACAAAGTGGTATTGTCCCATCAACAAGTTCTATTACAAAGTGTTATTGCCCTTACAAAGTGTTATTGCCCTATTAACAAGTTCTATTACAAGTGGTATTGTCCCATCAACAAGTTCTATTACAAAGTGTTATTGTCCCATCAACAAGTTTTATTACAAAGTGTTATTGTCCTATCAGCAAGTTCTATTACAAAGTGTTATTGTCCAATCAACAAGTTCTATTACAAAGTGTTATTGTCCAATCAACAAGTTCTATTACAAAGTGTTATTGTCCAATCAACAAGTTCTATTACAAAGTGTTATTCCCCTATCAACAAGTTCTATTACAAAGTGTTATTGTCCCATCAGCAAGTTCTATTACAAAGTGTTATTGCCCTATCAGCAAGTTTCTATTTATTTTAATTACGAACGCTTTGCTAGTCTATGATATGTGCAGGGCCTTTCCTCGATACATATTAATTTTATTTTCAACAATTTTCACTAAAATTAAAATTCTCAACCCATATATGTCTCATTTTCTCCGCCTGGCTATCAGAGAGAGAGAGAGAGAGAGAGAACAAAGAAGGAAAAAATCGTGCGTAATACTGGCATTGAATATGGGTTTTATATGTATGAACACTATAGAGTTTCGAAGTAAATGTATAGCTTAGCGGGAGCGCAATCTTGAAACACAAAAAATACAGATTCTTCTTTTTTTAATATAACTCTCAACCTTTAGAAAGTCTAAGACCTTCTCTGATGGAACATCATCACGTGACGCATCCCAGGGCAAAAAAGATTGCTTCCATTAGGCGCCTCATACAAAATAAATGAGGGCACATCGGCCTATTCAACATAAATGAGGGCACATCGGCCTATTCAACATAAATGAGGGCACATCGGCCTATTCAACATCACTAAACCCACAGTGCGGGGTGGGGTGGAGTGGGGGTGGAAGCGAGAATGACTGTGATTCTTAATAACATTCATTCTCCTACGTTACATAAATGCATGTTATGAATTTCCCATTTTTTTTCTCACTTTATATGTTATTGGTTAATATTTCATCCAGTCCACTTTATTTTGTATATCGATTCAGGTCTTCATCTTGTATATTGGCGCTAGCGATTGAGAAAAGAAACCAGAGTGTAATCAGTGATTAGATAGCACACCTGTACTAAGCTTTTAGTTGTCTCCAGTAGCCATTGTAAACGTTAATTTAAATTTAAATTTAAATAAGAGCAATACGAAAACAATTAAGAAATAAGAAGCATTTAAAAAATATTTGAAAATTAAAGAGCAGCAGATAGCTTATGTGTAATCAGGTTTTGTGTAATCATATAATATGTGTAAGCTTTTGTGTGATCATATAATATGTGTAAGCTTTTGTGTAATCATATAATATGGTCAAAATGGCCGATGGGTGACCTGAAAGCATCTTATTTCGTGTAATTTATGAAAGATAAACAGAGAGACGGAGAGACAGACATACAGAGAGACCGGTAGAGAGAATATGTGTATGTCCATGCTTGTGTGTGTGTTTGTGAAACATAATATCCTGGCTAATCATTTATTATTTGCAAGATGAAACTACCGACTTCTCTTCTTCGATCCGATTAAACTACTGAACGTTATATCTATTTATTGACATTGCATTTTTAGTTGATAATCCGAGTGTTAAATTATTGGCTGCAATAAAGTTATTATTATTATTATTATTATTATTATTATTTAATAGCAGAAAAAAGTACCAGTGAAAGTAGCAGCAACAGTCATAGTGCGACAACTACTACTATTGCAATGCTGCTGCTACTTTTAGAATAGTAATAACAATAGTAACTACTACTACTACTACTAATGTCACTGATACTATTGCTTTCTAACTTTGCTCTTTTAATTGGACATAATATCATTCACATCCTATGAACATAGTTAAATTGTTTGTTTCTTTGTTTCTTTGTTGTTGTTTTTTTCATTTTTTTTTTACGGTGCAGAAAAACTATATAATCGCCATATACGGGTATTTTTTAAAAACAAAAATCGATATATTTATGTCAATTAAGTCCTTATCGCGTCAACAATTCCGCATTAATATTTATAGTTGTGTTTAGCTTCATAAAAGTCGTAACAGCCGTTATTGAGCAATACGAGCCACCCGTATAAGAATTATCTAGAGTTGCGATTCGACCGTTACGGTGTTACTACTATCATCAATCTTTGTGACGACAATCTTTACAACCAGTCTCGAACGTTGAGGTCATCCCCTGTCACGGAGATGCAGAAATTCGCATCGTTGCGTTGCATCACCATTAAGAATGTTAAACTTTATGCTCAAAGCCCTGGATTTTTATCTATCTATTTATATACATATATATATATATATATATATATATATATATATATATATATATATATATATATATATATATATATAGAGAGAGAGAGAGAGAGAGAGAGAGAGAGAGAGAGAGAGAGACACAGACAGACAGACAGACAGACAGACAGAGACCGAGACAGACACACAGACAGAGACAGAAATAAATTTGTAAATTTAACAGGATATAAAATATAAATGTAAACATATACAAATATATGTAACTTATAGGTTTATCTTCAAGATAATCAGTGATAAACCGAACCAGAGATTCAAAATAATAATGAGAAATGTGAGAAAGCATCATAAATATTTTAAAAAGAAACTGCAATTCACCATTAAATGTTCTAGATTGAACACAGAACAGAAAGACAAATGCGCGCGCGTGTGTGTGTGTGTGTGTGTGTCCGAGTTGGGGTGGGGAGGTGTGTGTTGGTGGCGAGAGAGAGAGAGAGAGAGAGAGAGAGAGAGAGAGAGAGAGAGAGAGAGAGAGAGAGAGAGATTACTTTTATGATCTGCCCATCATCCAGGTACTCCGCTAGAATAGTCTTTAATTGTTTTATCAGAGGAGGTTGTTCCATGGAGGAATACTCCTCGATATCGGAGTCTGAATCCGTATCTGCTGAAAAGAAATAATTCTTAATGTTTATTTTCAGAAAAAGAAAATAGTCTTCATGTCTTCATTTATGTTTTTGACAAATACAGAATAAAATGCACATTTATTTAGTCCACATTGAAAAAAGGTGCCAATTTTCCATCTATTTATTAGTTGGCTAATTGAACAGATCATATAAATGAATGCTAATTTAAGCTTTGGACAAATATTTGATCATGTACTTCATATTAAGACTGTAATATCCATTAAAATGTGTCTCTGTTTGTGTCTTTGTTTCCCTGCTGATGGCACTCTTGCTAGAAATTAAGACGCATTCGAGTTAAATTCGCATTAAAATTGCCCTGAAACTGCAGAATTTTGGGCATATTATGTCACCTTTATTGTAGATCAGTAGCCGTTTATTTGACATTCAAATGTAACTTCTGAGGGAAAGTGGCTAATAAATATATTGTAGAAAGATTCGTACACTTGAAATTTCGGGCACCTTACACCAGAAACAATCGTGAAATTCGATGATAAAGAGAGCTTTATTTTCGATAGAACATCACAAAGGCGTTGAATATTTTTGAAGGGTGTGGGGTGGGGGTGGGGTGGGTTAAACAGAACGATCGATGAATATCAACTTCTCGCAAAACTTTGATCCCCGAACTTTGTTTACAATCTGCTTATGCAACAATTACTGCCGACAATTACCTATCAAACAGTATATAGATACGATTAAAGTCGCGAAGTACATTTTTTATGTAGGGTTTGTTATGATATTTTCTCTCCGTTACGAAAGGTAACTAATATAGCATCTACAGATAATAGGCTCGCTTAGATTATCTCCCTTGATTCAGCATGACTGTTGCACAGAGAGAATTATTTATAACTCCTTTTCCTACTGTCTAGTTCAACAGCGATATTGTTTCGCACGTTTACATACACAAGACTACACCGTATCGAGAAGAATCGGGGCACAAATTGGATGCTTTTAAGATGAAAAAACTAAACATTCCATATATCAAATGCAATTCAGAATAGAACATGTCATTTCTTTTCTTTGTATTTTGTCAGAGATGTTTTCTTAATCTACTCCATACAGAAAGGGTTGTAACACATGTGCAGCATGAGGACTCTGAATCCATAATTTCAAATGGATTAATCGAACTGTGAGTTCCTGGATGTACCTAAATATATTTGTCTCCTTATAAACGTTCCATTTATTCAAGTCTGTTGAAAGTAAACCAATACGTAAAGCGGACAGTGATTGGCTACGATCGGCTATGAGGTTTCATCCGGGTCTTTATCCAACCTAGCCTGCTTTTTAAAATTTTCAGAGAGGAAACATTTTGCATAATAGGGAATGAATGAGCGAAAGAAAAGTACACACATATATACAGTGAAGTAAATCCGGACATACTGTAACGAGTTAAATGATACAGGCGATCAAATACAGTAAAAGCCCGCATAACAACCACCCTATTACCACAGCGCTATAAAGATTGCAAATCTGAAGAACCTTTTGTATCCTTCAGTATTCTCATGCTTAACAATCCCGAAACTGAGACCACCTTGCTATTACGGATAACAACCAGTAATTATGGACCCGTGTGATGATCAGGTCCTTGTCAAACCGAAATTCTCTAGAAACCGAATCATGGTTATGGTCCCGACGTTATCCTCCTTTTATTACAATAAACTTCAACTCAGTATACCAATACCCCTTTACTCTGAAAAGTGAAATAAATTTTAAATCCCTTATGTCAATTTTACATTAAAATGAACCTGATAAAACCGAAACTTAATCAGAGCGTATTGCCTACCAATGGTATTTGAACAACCTACGGCCATACTGAGTAAACCAAAGCTTAATAATCTGAGCATGTGACCTGCCAATGGTCTCTGAACAACCTACAACAATGCAGAGTAAAACAAAAAATGTGCAGATGCTGTGAAGCCGTAATTATTACAGATGTAACATATGTCAGTTTGGAAATTGATTGTTTGTTGACGATTTGTCAAAAAAAATAAAATTTACTTTACATTTATATGAAGACAGCTCCAAATTGAAAACCCAAGCAACCTGAAAAACTCATGCAAAACGAAATTCGCGAGAAAATGTCTCTTTTCACAATGTGAAGTCATTGTAGCAATTAACGTCATATGGAGTTTTTAACGTCATAATGTTGTTTCATCAAAGAATCAAACTATTGCAGCTAAATTAGTATTCATAATATTGTTAAAATACATAATTGTTAATGCTTAACAATAAATTTTAGCATTATGCTATGTAAATATGGTTGATTGGAGAATTGACTGACAACAAAAAAGAAGAATTAGAAAGAGGTTAATAGATAAATGGTCGTACTACTCACCTCACTAGGAATAAAACTAAGTGTTGGAAAGCAAAGCCAAGTTTATAAAGTTTGCTTTTTCACACAAATATATGCTCTTGTTGTTTTATGTAAAATTACTGGAGTTAATCTTTGAATCCAACATCGTATTATGTGGATACATGATTTTATTTTTTTTAAAATTATACATAATGACACAAATATATTCCAACAGGTTAGAGTGTTTTGATTCTTTTCAATCAGAAATTAAACCCTCGCCGCCAGCAATACCACCCTATTATCAAACTCTCGTGCACCAGCGCTCTAATCTACACGACCATACAAAGTATATACATGAAATTACTCTCTAATTGGTATATAAAAACCAAAGCTGTCAAATTGTATTTTTAATTTCATGTATAGACTTTGCATTTTTAAATAGACGTCCAGCGGATTTGTGCATTTAGCTGAGTGCTAATTTCCGTTTAATTAGTGAGTTGATTCCCCTGCACATCAAAGCCATTTCATCTGATGTCATTTCATCCTTGTTTCGTAAATGATCGCTGGTTCACGAGAGCCAGATGATGGGTGCCATTACTCGTAGCGCAGGTTCAATTCTTACTTGGTTTCATTTTAACAAATCCATTCAATATACTCATTCTAACCGCCATGTTTCCTATGCTTAAATACATTAAAAATAGCGATCAGTATCCGTAATTAGCAAACACCCAATCAGAAAAAGACTAGAAGATTCTTGCCAACCTGGCACACATTGAGATCTAGTCGGTAAAATCATCGTACCTACAGCCTCTATCTGACAATTAAGTCAATTTAAACAAAATTAATCCATGGTGGACCAATACGCAAGTAATTAAAAGTGCATAGACCTGTTCGTTTAACCTGTGTGCCCATATTAACCAATATCTCCTGACCGGGTACAAATTGTCTAGGCCGCGTAAAACGTTATTACGTACTCGTCCCTGGGTAATGTAGATCCAGAATCGCACCTTGAGAATAAGTCTGAGTGCATTTTCTTAGCAAGCGCCAAAGTTCAGCATAATTTATACCTAATCTGCCTAATTTTTTTCAGTCTAGAACATGTTGCAAAGAAAACTAGGTGGTTTTTTTTTTTAGGGGGGGGGGGGGGGGGGGTGGTTGCACATGTACCTGACGTAAGCTTGATACTAAAATGGGTAAATATTATGAATACAGCCTTTCTTAATGGTGCTTGAATTTTTAGTGACACTTTTCAGTAATTTAGGCGTCATTTTGATGTGGAGAAGATTCCCTTTCAATGAGCTATAACGCATCTTTATGCGCCAGACATGTGAGAAGCTAAGAGACAGATAATGTCAAAATTTGTGTGATTTTTCATCTGTTCAGGCATTTTCAAGACTGAAGCTTTATTGATACATTGTCATGCCATAGTATTTCTGTACGCATGTAATTACTTTTCACAAGACAAATGTTGCCAACTTACATAATAAATGAGTATTTTAAGTGTCTCAGCCAATTCCCACCAACTTTCCTACAATGAATGCTGTTGTAATCTACGTATAAAGCAGATAATGTCGAGACAACAACCGATTGGTTGAAATCTAGTTGGGGTAATGACATATAAATGTTCAAATTCTTGTGGACAATCAGCCATATCCCTTTATACGGCGCCGTGTGTAGCTCTCTAGAATGGAGGTTTGACCAAAATGTATCAATTAGTACGAAATTTGGTGGAAATTGAGACGGTTGAAATTCTTCCTTCAAATGTAGGTTACTGATATTTGTCTTGTGAAAAGTAATTGCATACTTATATAAATATATGCTGACGTCTTTACAACGGCGTGACAGTGTATTAATAAAGCTACACAGTCTTGAAAATACTGGTGATCTGGGGCAAGCGTAACAATGTCTGACCAGACGAAAATCATAAAACGTTGACATTCTCTGTCTCTTAACTACTCCAATATCTAACTCATAAAGATGTGTGATCGCTCCAATATCTAACTCATAAAGATCTGTGATCGCTCCAATATCTAACTCATAAAGATGTGTGATCGCTCCAATATCTAACTCATAAATATCTGTGATCGCTCCAATATCTAACTCATAAAGATGTGTGATCGCTCCAATATCTAACTCATAAAGATGTGTGATCGCTCCAATATCTAACTCATAAAGATGTGTGATCGTTCCAATATCTAACTCAAAGATCTGTGACAGCTCATTGAAAAGGAAAATGATGACACATAGAATACTAAAAGGTTTCACTGTAAACGCGAATACCACTAAGAAATTAAGGGCTATATGTGCAGCTGCAATTTCTCGATTTACAAACCTGGTGTCCTATTATACGTTTATCTAAGAAGCCATGTATTAGAACATAATATTTTCATGATTTTGACCCATTTAAGTATCAAGCTTGAATCAGGTACCTGTGGTTCTTTAGTAAAATCGTTAGTAGTATAGTGGAGAAGTGTACTGTCTTGAGTATAATGACGACGGAGACGAGTAACTCTTGCAAACCACTCGTCCCAGGGACGAGTGCTAGGGACATTTTTTTCCTAAAGCACGAAGTGATAAACATGCTCTTGATAAAATCACCAGTTTGTGTTGATAATAGCTGATATCAAACCTGTGAAAAAAAGGCAAAACAGAGGGAGTGTTCGTGATTACTATCAATAAAGAATGCTTTCTTCTAAACAGAAAGAGGAAGAAACAAACACGAACCACCCGACGGATAGGAAATCGGATAGAATTCAGACCGATTCAACAAATGGAGGCCTATTTCTAATCAATAGTTTTAACTTTATACTACCAAGCTTTATACTACCAAGCTTTATACTACCAAGCTTTATACTACCAAGCTTTATACTACCAAGCTTCATACTACCAAGCTTCATACTACCAAGCTTTATACTACCAAGCTTTATACTACCAAGCTTTATACTACCAAGCTTCATACTACCAAGCTTTATACTACCAAGCTTTATACTACCAATACCAAGCTTTATACTACCAAGCTTTATACTACCAAGCTTTATACTACCAAGCTTTATACTACCAAGTTTTATACTACCAAGCTTTATCGGGGTTCACTATCCTTGACTTCCTTCCCAAAAACAAGTTCAGCATTTCTCAATGAATTACAACCAATCTTCAGCTGACATTTTCTTCCAACTTTACGATGAACACGAATAGCTAACCACACACACACACACACTCTCTCTCTCTCTCATACACACACACATACATGAATAAATATGGCACACCAAGACACTCGCTCACGAGATCTGAAGGGACTCTCGTCCTGCGATAATACTAATATTAGTACAAAAAATGCGGAACATTTGAGTACTTATATATCTATAAAAGTTTCACCAAACGAGCAAGTAAAGGAATTATTTAACCAAGAAATAAACAGTGATAAAATTTGAAATTCAACGACAACAAAATTTAAATATGAACAATTACACCAAACTCTATCAATTTACTATGTGCCAGAGAGATCAACTTGAAAAATCAATATTTCTGAATAGCATTATGAAATATATCGTAATATATCCATCTATTTATTCAGTACACTTTTACATGTATACCTCAGGCCTTATATTAAGGCCAGTGAAGACAATATCATTGATACACTTTAACATGTATACCTCGGGCCTTATATTAAGGCCAGTGAAGACAATATCATTGATATACTTATACATGTATACCTCAGGCTTTATATCAAGGCCAGTGAAGACAATATCATTGATACACTTATACATGTATGACTCTTATATCAAGGCTGGTGAAGACACTATCATTGATACACTTATACATGTATACCTCAGGCCTTTTATCAAGGTCGGTGAAGACAATATCATTGATACACTTATACATGTATACCTCAGGCGTTATATCAAGGCCAGTGAAGACAATATCATTGATACACTTATACATGTATGACTCTTATATCAAGGCTGGTGAAGACAATATCATTGATACAATTATACATGTATGACTCAGGCCTTATATCAAGGCCAGTGAAGACAATACCATTGATACACTTATACATGTATACCTCAGGCCTTATGTCAAGACTAGTGAAGACTATATCTAACTGATCCTTCTGGCCACTGAAGTGTCTGGAGGGTCAGTAGCTTTGAACTTGTAACCGTGTCTGGCTCTGCGTGTGTGTGTGTGTGTGTGTGTGTGTGTGTGTGTGTGTGTGTGTGTGTGTGATCTTTACATACCCATTTTGCGAATGGATTCTTATGAGTTCAGCGTTCAGTGACAAATCATGTAATATGTCCACTGAGGACCATTTTTATAGGACTGAAAAGAAAATAAAGATAATATAATTAAAGTTTTCTAGTACAACGTTTTGGTTTTTTCATCATCACCGTCGTCGTCTTTGTATTGGTAGTAGTAGTCGTTATTGCTGTTTTCATCCTTCTAAGGGTCCTTTGTGAAGGTAATAATCAGTAAAATGAAAAGGAGTTTTAAAAGTAAGAACCTCTAGAAGAGCACCAGTCACAACTAACTTGAACAGCTCATGTATATCTACGTGAGAATAGAACTTTACTTAAATGTATTTTATTGTCAAAAATGAGACGATTCCAGATCAGATACAAGTTAATACAGCTGATTGATGTCTTGACACTAGAAGAGCATTAAAAGCTCGATGAATGTCGATTGGACATTCACTGTAAAATAACAAAAACATATTAAAAGCTCGATGAATGTCGATTGGACATTCACTGTAA
Source organism: Margaritifera margaritifera (assembly GCA_029931535.1). Lineage (NCBI taxonomy): Eukaryota > Metazoa > Mollusca > Bivalvia > Unionida > Margaritiferidae > Margaritifera > Margaritifera margaritifera. Next base: position 1,983,228 of record JAQPZY010001544.1, read on the forward strand.
AATAACAAAAACATATTAAAAGCTTGATGAATGTCGATTGGACATTCACTGTAAAATAACAAAAACATATTAAAAGCTTGATGAATGTCTATCGGACATTCACTGTAAAATAACAAAAACACATTAAAAGCTTGATGAATGTCGATTGGACATTCACTGTAAAATAACAAAAACATATTAAAAGCTCGATGAATGTCGATTGGACATTCACTGTAAAATAACAAAAACATATTAAAAGCTTGATGAATGTCGATTGGACATTCACTGTAAAATAACAAAAACATATTAAAAGCTTGATGAATGTCTATCGGACATTCACTGTAAAATAACAAAAACACATTAAAAGCTTGATGAATGTCGATTGGACATTCACTGTAAAATAACAAAAACATATTAAAAACTCCATGAATGTCGATTGGACATTCACTGTAAAATAACAAAAATCAAAAAAAGACTGAAAAGGTTGAAAATATGGAAAGGAAAAAGAGAAACAGATTTAAATGTTAAATTAGTTAAGGTAGAATGAAATCTTTGAAATACACAAATATATAATATATAATGCATTAGTTACTACAAATGCATCACAAATCACTAATCACACTGGTAATTGAGAAACAAGAAAAAGGTAACGGAGACTCAATCAGCCAGTTCAAAATAATAACTATTATAACAAAGGTAAGGAAAAGACAACCAATGCACCGACATCATTTCCCAAGAGTAGAACTTTGTTAAAATGTTCATAAATAGTATCTAAAAATATCAAGGTTACAAAAGTATTAACAGACACGGATTCGTCGATACATGAGCCGAAACAAACGCTGTACACACTTGGGTTCTACTTAAAATCACACAAACACACACACACACAAACACACGCACACGCACACAAAGAGAGAGAGAGAGTTGCCATTATATATGGACCCGAAGTAAAACAGAAGGTGATAAACATACTCACCTTAAAACCGTCAAATAGAACCGACTTGATAAAGCAGAGTTAATAAAAAGTGATAAAGAAACCTTTGCCAAAAGCAAAGAATGGAGATGGGATTCTTGTGAGTTTTATCAAAACAGAATGGTTTCTCCAAAATAAAAATATAAAAAAATATAAAAATGACGTAATCGTTCCTTTTGGAAAATTCAACAACAACAACGTCTTTATTGAGTTTTTGAAAGAAATAATCCGGTTAGATTTTTAAAATATCGACTTCTCCGTTTTTTAAGGGATTTATTAACCTTTAATTTCTTCCAAAAATTCTTTATGAATCAAAATACATGCTTCAGCTTCGCCCAATTTTTCAACTACTACAAGGACAATTTTCACTTTTTAAGAAAGGGTGTCAACAAAAAGGACTACACTTATAATCTACAACATTTCATTCTTCAGTTGGGACAGATCAGAATATTTCTCCTTAATTTCAAGCAAACATAAAATGCTATAGTAATCACTGTACACATTGTGACCGTACAATTCAGCCCAGATATATTAATCAGTGTAACCACTATAATCACTATTTAGCCCAGCTATAATAATCACTGTACACATCTAGGTCTATTCAGTCCAGCTATCTTAATCACTGTACACATCTAGGCCTAATCAGTCCAGCTATGGTAATCACTGTACACATCTAGGCCTATTCAGTACATCTATTGTAATCACTGTACACATTGTGACCGTGCCATTCAGCCCAGGTATAGTAATCACTGTACGCATCGTGACCGTGCTACTTGTTTGATTTCTTTTTAAAGTTACAATGTAGTTCTATGTGTGAAAAATGTAACTTGCAGGAGAAGCCTGTGGAATATCAGGATTGCTGCCTCTCTCTCTTTCTCACTCTCGTTTAAATTGTTTATAAATCAAACTTTGAACTTTTAAAATTTCTGAGGTTTTCATATCGAATTAAGTGTTGTCTTTTCACATGATTTATTTCCTGTGTGCTGTACTTCAATACGCACGAGTTGCAACTTCGACATACAGCCATTATTGTCCATGTTAAAAAGAATGGCGTCATTAGCTCGCAATTTCTTTTACCAACAATTATTTGAGATTGGTCCAAACTCGTTGCTTAGCCAAATTATAATTTTTGGGGGAGTTCATACACATGTGAACCAATAAATTCAAAGGACCATTCAATCAGATTGCTTGAAATCACAATGATAACATAAAGAGAAAGTAATTATTTGCCTGCGACCTTGGTTAGCCAGGGGGTCAAAATAAGGTAAGTGGCAAGTCCTGGACTTATTGTGGCAGGTCCTCAAACCATAGTGAAAGGCCTTTCATCAGTATTTAACCATTTTTTATTATCCATATTTAGACACATGTATGAAGAGAAATGTACCTACATATCATTATCCACTATGACTTTTTCATATAAAGGTGATTTAATTATATACATAAAAACACGAACATCAACCTTTCATTTTTTTGCAAATCAAGACCTTTGAACACGTGTCAGCTTTCTAACACCACTGCTAATTACTGTCAGGTGTTAGCTAAATTTAGATATGGAAAAACGAACTTGAATAGATTCATGATGAGTCTATCACCTGGTGACATACACTGGTATTCGGCCGGAATTGGAAAGCCAATATTTATAGACCGGTAATTAGAACAAGCTGTGTCTCCAAGCTGCTTTGTTGCTGATGTCATTCTCACAACAATAACGTCATTCACATTCCCCTGAGCTGCAGTGATTGACTGGAAGTTTTACGTCGGCGCAGTGTATCATGGGAAAAAATCACAGAGATTCCATACTGTCACTAAAATGGAGGATAATAGTCATCTGGACTCAGATCACAATTATTACTACCGGGTCAGTACCCACGAATGTAGTCCCAGTCTATTTTTAAATCATTTTTTCTCATTTTGGTGATAATACACGAATTAGATTTAGGCATTCTTGGTATTGATTTAAAGGAAATCGTTTACTCTATAGAATATGAGCATCATGGCGTGGTTGTCTGTATGTATTTTGGAGACGGTACACAGTGAATAATGAGGCATTGTTGCTGGTGCGGAAGTGAAATCTGTTACCCACTGCACGTTGTTTTTTTTACAGTCCAGCCTCTCAAAACAAAAGGTCGGATAACTTATGACAAGAACTTTACCGTGAGTTCCTCTTTGAAGATATTTTATATTAACATATGATTTATTAGGATTTGGACAAAATGGAAAGTTCAGTACTGACAAACGAATGTAGGGACTATATAGGAAAAATAATTGTGATCTGAGTCCATCTGCAGTCTCACGAGCACCGGAAGTGTGACGCAGTTGTTAGCAAGGCAGCCAAAATTTTTAAACGTGTACACGGTTTACAATAAGCGAAAATATGCTGTTTAATCGAAACTCAAATAGCTTCGAGAAAATGGTGTATGCAAACGAAAACACCACGAATAGATTGAAGGCTGCATGTGAAACTGCAATTTCTTGAGTTACAATTTTGACATTGTCTGGCGTGTAACTTCTCACAATTCCAACAAATCCATACGGCTGATAGCTGATTGGAACGGAAACTTTATCTACTTTAAATAACACCATTCATTAGTGAAACTAATGTCTGCAAAAGCAAACAGCGTTATGAAATTCAAGCTGCGTGCGAAACTGAAATTTCTCGAGTTACAAACCTTGTCCCTTTATATATATATATATATATATATATATATATATATATATATATATATATATATATATATATATATATATATATATATATCGTAGGGGAAAATGTGTTAGAAGGATTTTATACCAGCGGTCTTCACTCGGAACATTCTGTTATAACGATTTTCATCCATTTTAGTATCGAAATTCGTCACGTACATGTGAGCATGCCCTGCACTTGGTAACGTATACATGTTTTGGTAGTGTAAAAATATATAGTGTATGTTCTGCATCAGTTGTCATAGGGAACCGATTGCCGCACGTATACTGATTCTTGATTTTCTGCAGTACTATTAATGGTAGCAGAGCTATAAAGTATTTCATGTAACAGCTAAGTATTCTCTACTACCATACCAAATGGCTGCACTTAATAAAGAATAAGCAGACATACGTATACCTTCTCCTTCAATTGATGTAGGCCATCTAATAGTGAACAGAGTCTGCGAGATTTTAGAATAAGAGCTATAGGTCGAAAAAGTTGGTTAATAGACAACTATTATCATAGGCGAATGACATTAGAAGTTGCTACCTTCTAAATTTTGCGAGAAAAGTTATTTATATTTCTCGGGAAAGTGAATAAATAAATGCGTTTGCACTGTTGGAGGGAAATATAGTATTATTTACCGAATCAAAATGATCTGAAAGAGTATAGTTTCGGAACCGGTTCTTCTTTGAAACTGCATAATTTTTGGCATACGAGTTAATTATTTGGCATATTATTCTATCATTCTTTCCTGGTAAATAAATACTAGGGGCTGCTTATTTGACATTTGGAAAGGTAAGTTGCGTGTGGAGCGGCAGGGTGAGGGGAAGCTGGCTATTGCATTCGTGGAGCGAGAAACTAGAGGATATTTCAACAGGAAAAACTCGTGAATTTCAAAGACAACGGCGGGAGGGGTGTATAGTTGGCAAAAATTACAAAAAGGAATATCTTTCAAAGCAAAATAAGGGAAAATTTAGAGAAAAGAACGAATAAAGCGAATATGGGTATCACATGCAAGTAAGAGTTTCACTCATGATCTTGTCCTAATAATGCAATTATCCAAGACGACAGAAAAATAAGATCTCTCAAGTCAGAAAACAGTTGGACACTCTATAGTGACCATTCTTCTAAAAATAAAATGACTTCTGTGCAGGAAGCATGCATGGCTATGGACATGGTGTAGTCCTCAAAACTATCGTTTCTATAGAGGATGTGTGTGTGTGTGTGTGTGTGTGTGTGTGTGTGTGTGTGTAAAACATGTGTTTGAGTATATTAAACTCAATCTTTTGGAAAGACATTTTCGGCATTTTCGATCATACAAAGAAGACAGAAGGACGGAGTGACACAGGACGTCCGACAGGTTCTCGACTTTAATCTTAATCACGACCAAAATACATGGTTAGGATCAACTGTCAACGACGAGTCCGGATACCGACAGTTAATAGTGTCACTGGCTATCAATCACATTCTCGCGATTAATTTTAAATATATACTGATTAGAAATTATCTCATTATGGCGTTGGACTCGTGATCAGAAGGGGTGCGAGTTCTATTCTTGCCTACAGATCAGCCCAGATCGACTATCACGGTGTATCCTAGGGCTAGGTTCTTTACTTCCTTTGATTCGAAACGATGTAACATTCAGGTTTATCTGTACTTAAAAACACTGAAATCAAGCCAGACCTCATTATACAAGTAACGCAAATTAACAATTTCCCATCATAAGAGAGAGAGAGAGAACGTGTGTGTAATTGTGTTGCCTTCTTGTCTTAAAAATTATAGGCAAGAGATAACCCCATATCTAATATTCCAGTATTGCTCACTGTTCAACAACGGAATAGATATTTATTGAATATGTTGCGATCTATCCACATCTATTTTTTTATGAAAGTGTATGTGTGTGAGCAGTTTTCAACATTTTACAATTTCTTTACGTGGTCAGATATACGATAAGAAGTCTAATGAGAGAGAGAGAGAGAGAGAGAGAGAGAGAGAGAGAGAGAGAGAGAGACAGAGATATCTTACCTGTGTGTTGAGGTAGGTGCACGTGACAAATGGGAGACATACAGCAGGAATATCAGTTGTGTATGAGTGCAGGATCGTCTATGTCGCGCCACAATCAATAGACCAATGGGAGAAGGTGCACACTGCATATATTGCTTCGAGAAAGCTCAATTGAATGTAGAAACAATTTTTCGCAAATAGATTGACCGACTTTATTATTGACCATTGAAATGTATTCGGTCTGAAGTCCAAATACGTTTATGAAACAGATAAAACAGATAATGCTTTATGGTTGCATACATAGAAAAATTTAGAACGACGACAAACGGAAAGACGAACTGATAGACTGCAATTAACAAATAATATAAAACAAAGAATATATATATATATATATATATATATATATATATATATATATATATATATATATATATATATATATAAGCAGAATGAAAGACAAACATAAATACAGACAGACGGACAAACATTGTAGGGTAATAGAGACGACTAGCAGACGATAACCAAAACATTTAAGCTACATAATTTAAGTACACATGGAGCTCCTGTCCGTGTGGGTTTGGGCGCTGGAGCATGAGAGCTGGGCAATATGCTGTTACTTGCGGCATGGGTTCTTCTTTGAACGAATTTTAACCCTCTATCTTGTCAGATTATATATATATATATATATATATATATATATATATATATATATATATATATAGAGAGAGAGAGAGAGAGAGAGAGAGAGAGAGAGAGAGAGAGAGAATCTTGCAAAGATTGACACGCTTGGGGTAGGTCTTCAATGCGCAGTGGACTATGGGTTTTTTTGTGAAACGGAACGAAATGGAGCGAGATGAATTTACATTTTTAACAATTAGGAAAAACTTGAAAAAAAATATTGATAAATTAAACTTAAATAACGAAAATAATTTTAAAGTTCATGATTTTACTGACTGAGTAACTTAAGAATCAGCAACTATTAATTGTCAATGCTTCGTTTCGCATGCCAATTTTCCAGTTCGCAACACAAATTAATATGCAACAGCATTGAAAATGATGACTGCAATTTTACCTTTAACAATCCAATAAACAAATGTTTGCATGAAGTTTGAAGTAAAATAGTTGTAAATAGTTGCACAATTTAAGAAAAAGGTATAGTTTACGATGATTCCATTCCTCATTAAATTTACGTAATGGGTCGTTTTCATATAATGAATGTCCTTTTCGCCAAAAATAACCTTTATTTCCATTGGAGGCAATATGATCAAAACATGTAAATTATTACAAACTCAAGATTATAATATTTATATTTATGTTATTATTTCAAAGGTATACAATAAAAAGAATATTTGTATGTTTCCATTTCGCTCCAGTTCGTAAAAAAACTCTATTGCGCATTAAAACCTACCGACACAAATGGGGCCTTATTTCAAAGTTTCCAAAATCACACAGAAACGTTTGAGTTTATCATAAACCCTTCGAAACTTTGGAGCTTCCCATAACTACACCAAATGCACCACATTTTTTGTCATACGTCATCAGTGCAAATTCTACAATTTGACGCAGTTGAGGGGTTTGATTATAGTTAGTATCTGTTACAGTTTTCTTTATTTTTCTCCTCAAATTAGGGACGCAAATAGATAATTTGAATGCCTCCTTGACAGCAAATAGTGTTTGTACAGAAATATCTTTGTACTTGAACAGCATGCAGTTGTTTATCACATTTCTGAGTCCGCTATCTTTGTTCAACATGGCATCCTATTTTCTGAAAAAAACACAACCTACTTGTGTACTGCCCCAGAAAGTTACATAGCAAGTATAATGGTATCTGAGGACGTCCTGCCTAATTGGGCCCATGGTCCATTTTGGAAGCATTGCGGTACATCAATAGTCCTGGTAAAGGACTGGACCCTTATCTTATGTTATTAAATGCATGAATTAATTAATGGTTCTAATTAAATCAAGTAATGACGATGGTAGTAGTTATATGGGGGTATTGGTACTATGGGATCAAAACATATGTGGGGTCATAACGGGAACAGGACATGGAAATGGCACGCACTATGGGGTCATAACGGGATTTTAACATGGGAAAAGTTTATAAGGTTACAATACCCAATTTTTGAGTACTATCAAGCACCCATTTTTTAGAGTACTATCCAACACCCATGTTTTGATATACTATCCAACATCCACTTTTTTAGTGCTATCCAACACCTATTTTTTATTACTATCCAACACCCCATACATACTATCCAAAAAGCCTTGTGTAATGTCCGAAAAACCCACATCTACTATCCGATGAAAAGAGTGCGATGTGAAAGAAAGGGGATGAAATCACACAAACATACTATCCAACACCCATTTTTTGTGTACTATCCAACATCCACTTTTTGAAAACTATCCAACTCCAGCCTTTTGACTGCTATCAAACACCTACTTTTTGATTACTATCCAACACCCCATACATATTATCCAAAACGCCTTGTGTGTTTAAAAAACCCACACCCACTATCCGACGAAAAGGGTACGATGTAAAAGATGGGGGATGAAATCACAAAAACATACTATTCGACACCCAATTTTGAGTACTCCCCAACACCCACTTTTTGATTACTATCCAACACCCACTTTTTGAGTACTATCCAACACACATTTTGTATATAATATCCAACACACACCTTTTGATTACTATCCAACTCCCACTTTTTGAGTACTATCTAACACACACCACTAGCATAGTTGTCAATATATCTAGTTTATAGGTTATAATTAATAGAATTTTACCAGTAATATCCGGGTTTTTTTTCAAGTGATACGTGAAATTGTGATTTTTACAAATTACTTGTATTATTGAGAAAACCTTTTGATAGTTGGATATACCTACGCTAGAGTTTGTGGGTAACATGTTCGCAACAATAACAAAAACGTTTCACGTTTGTGAGGCTTCAAAATTCACTGTTTACAAGAAGAACAATTGCATCATCTACGACATAGATGTTTTAACCATTGGTATCTGAATTCTATATATAAAAAAACAGCCTGATTAGTTTGAAAATGTTCAAATGAATAAACTGCGTCCGAAATGGCACAGACTTTTTAATATTTATCTGGATGTTATAAGAAGACTAATCACTTTGAACATGTTCAAATGATTAGTCATTGATCAACTGTGAAGACATTATAAGATTGCCATGCAACGACTTCTGTCATCAGTACTACACCAAGTTCCATGGAAGAAAGTCAATGACACTGTTCAAGACTTAGTGGATTACCAAGTATGTTTAAAAGAACTAATTCCACAAGACGAGAAGATTTCTTGGAATTTTGGATGCCATGTCGTGTGTGTGTGTTATCTTTCGTTTATCAACAGATTCTTTTTGGTAAATTTATGAACAGTACATGCAAAGATGTGATAACGATTGGGACTTCAACTGTTTATATAACAGTGTAAGTGTAAGCCGTCGTTCTAAAATCTCTGTCACAATTTGGTTAGTTGGAATGTGACAAAAACATTTAGTAGCTACCGAACGACTTTCTTTCTTGGCTGATCTTGAGTCTCATTCTTCTCTGTGGGTAGATGGTGTTTGATATGGGTCAATCATGTCTGCTTCAAAATCGCTAGCGTGAACTTCTACCAACACGTCTTGGAGAGTGTTGGGTGACACAGAACGTCGTCGTCGATTGGTTTCTGGTTTCTACTTGGAAATATGTGATAGTTAATGACAGTAGAGTATTCAAATTTAATTTGACTAGATTACATCTTTCTTCCTATTTATATTGAATACCCATCGAACAAAGAGAATATAGTCATTCAGTTTTCAATCTGTGAAGCTGGAAGAGTTACAACAGATGGTACTTCTGGACAGAGATTTATAGACAGTCATTCGAAGGTGTACTTCCAACAAGACTTTTGACAAAATCGTCTCGAGATAAAATTCATGACACCTGCTATGTCTGTTAAGAGAAAGGATATTGGGCTCCAGACTGTCCACATCGTCAAAAAAAAGAACCACTAAGACAGGAGAAAAAAGAGACAAAGGTAAAGATTTCTGCTTTCAATGTCAAAAAAGGGCATTGATCTTCAGAGTGTCCCAAGAAAAAAGAGAACAAGGAGAAAGAGCGTTCTTCAGAAGCAGAAACAAAAGAAGAAATCATGTCCGTCAAGAAATTCAAGAAGGCGTGACAAGTAGAATAAACAGTAGAATGGGAAGAACCCATACCAATAAAGAAATTCAAGAGAAAGACAGTGAAAGAAATAAAGAAGAAAATGAAATTTTCTTCTTTGTTATGACATTTTATTGTGATTCTGATTTCACGAGAATATACCAAACAAAACGTAAGGGTCTCTTTGTCTTGATTTTTTCTATTAGTATGGATAAGATACTCTAACACACTTTTATGGCGTGTTTTATAGTAAGTGTAGGGTGTTGGATAGTAGATGAGTGGGTATTGGTCACTCTATCTTTCTTGTTTGGTTAGTAAGTGTGGGGTCTTGATCTCTCAAAACAGTTTGACATTTTTTTTTACGTATCTTTCACAATTTGTAAAAAAAAATATTATTATTTTAGCTTGTAACAATTTGAAGCCAACATTAGCAATTTTTAAATTTGTCTGGACATTTTTCAGTCTTCGTTAATTTTGTATAATTTGTTTCTTTTCTTATTTGTGAATTTTTAAAAAGTTTTTTTTCAATTTCTCAATTTTAAAATATTCTTACAATTTGTAAACATTCTTTTTAACAATTTTACATTTTGGGAAAATTTTCTTTGTAATATCCACAATATGCCGTGTTAGCCTAGAAATTTTAGCAATACTTTTTATCGCGACCATTATTTTAAATATTTCTGGACATTTTTCAGTCTCCACTAAAGTCCGTATGAGATTTGGAATTTTAGTACTACTTTTAGTCTAAGCTTAATTTTTGTTTACATTTTTCCGGATTTGTATTCAGTCTGAGCTAACCATATTTTAAGTACTACTTTTAGACACGTCCATAATTGTATTTCACATTTTGTTCTGGATTTCTACCAGTATACGCTAAAGTCCGTCACAGTTTCGCAATTTTGGGTATTACTTTTATTCTAAGCCATTGTATTCTTAATGTTCCGGACTTTTTTCAGTCTCCGCTAAAGTATGGGCCATTTTCGTAACTTTGGTTCTACTTTTAGTCTAAGCCAATTTAATCCAATGTTCCGGGTTTTTTCTAGTCTCCTTTAAATTCTGGGACAGGTTCGTAATTTTAGCATTACTTTCAGTCACATCCATTTTAGTGTTGGTCCCCTCCATTATAGGCAACGTGGGTATGTGAGAAAGCTTGCCAAGTAGCTTCCCTTAGGTCGTTGGTTCTTCCCGGAGTTTTCCCGGGTTTTTCCTCCACCAGACATACTGGCCGCCATGTATAGCCTATCACGTGCTGAAAAATGACTAAAAATCCACAAAACTACAATCAAACTTTCATTATAGCTATATATAACATCAGTACAATATATGCAAATTTACCAACACCGCTAACATAATCTAAGGTATAGGTAATACTTTATATATAAATTTTGGTTATATGTATGTAGCCCCTAGGCAGTAGATAACGACACACGGCGTGTTGGATAGCATGTCTCCCATTTGAGGTCAACGACTTCTAACAATGTAACAATGTAGCCCCATTTAAGGTCAACCACTTCTAACAATGTAACAATCAAGCCCCATTTAAGGTCAACCACTTCTAATAATGTTACAATGTACCTTATGACCCTATAATGTCCCCCGCATGTTAAATTCCCGTTAGATCACATACATTGAGGTCAACCACTTCTAACAATGTTACAATGTATCCCCAATGTGAAACCTGTGGACAATGGTGACATAGTATTGTCCGTATGTCCCCATACCGCCCCCGCATGTTAGCCTATGGGCGCCTATGTAATTATCATTTAACTCTCATTACCCCCATATAACTACTGATGGGGTCGGGTGGGAGAGGGGGTGAATTGCAAACATTGTTCATCTGCTTTGAAATAGATATGCTCATATAAAAAATAACCATATATGGTCATAATAGCGAGGATACGGGTATCTATGTAACACTGTATGGTCATAACAGCGAGGATACGGGTATCTATGTAACACTGTATGATCATAACAGCGAGGATACGGGTATCTATGTAACACTGTATGGTCATAACAGCGAGGATACGGTTATCTATGTAACACTGTATGGTCATAACAGCGAGGATACGGGTATCTATGTAACACTGTATGGTCATAACAGCGAGGATACGGGTATCTATGTAACACTGTATGGTCATAACAGCTGGGATACATATATCTTTGTAATACCGTATGGTCATAACAGCGGGGATACATATATCTTTGTAATACCATATGGTCATAATAGCGAGGGTACATGTATCTCGTATTCCGACGTATCCTTGAATAGCTATATGAATTGATATTTATTATAATACATGATTTGGTATTTTTCTGGTACCTTGGACTGCACATCCCTATCCAATATATTTTGGAGTCCCGATCCAGTAATTCTACTAACCTTCCTTCAAGGCATATCCTATACAATGTATGTCATTATTATTATGATTATGTTACTTTGTATACCTTAACTTTACTTTCGCACAAAAGTTGCTTAGCCATAATTTTTGTGCGGAAAACTCATAGCATGGCCTGAAATAAGACCAACATCGTCCTCCATTGGTAAATACTGGCCATTACCTTTATCACAGTGAGACATATATACATATATATATATATATATATATATCTATATATATATATATGTATATATATATATATATATATATATATATATATATATATATATACTGTATTGGATAATCTGCAATATTCGTAGAATTTTTTTTTTTTTTATTTTTTTATTTTTTTATTTTTTTATACTAATATTCACGAAATTATATGAACACGAAAATTAGATAGTTTTGTTTATTAAACATAAATAAATACAATATTAGGAAATGTGACACAGAAATACAACAATACAAATTCAATCAAGACATTTTTAAAAAAAGTAAACCAGAAATGTGTTAATGAAACACGGATGCCCCACCACTTTGCTTCAAATGACCTACACGCAAAAGTTAATCAAAGTGTGACTGGCGGACGTACAGACAAGGGTAACTATATATGCCCCTACCACTGTCATGGTGTGGCATAAAAAGTATTACTTAAATACAATAGTAAAATTATGAACCAATCAAACAATATAATTATATTTTTCGCAGATGTTTATCTTTCGAAAGATTATTACACAGTTTGGAACATAAAGTAAACATTAATATTTAAAGTCTTGCCAAGCTCATATCTAACTTCAAACGGTATTTTAGAAAGAAAATGAATTATGAACAATGTTTAACAAGCAAACACTAAAGACTAAAATCGTTGTCTATTTGTCTTGTGCATTTGTACAGTGTGAGTTGACACACAATTTACTTCAAAGATATTATTTGTACTTTATAAGGTAATAACTCCTGACAATTTTGACAGTAACCATGGGAACTGGGCACCCGGAAGTCGAAGATCATGTGACAACTTCTCGCACCTGAAATTGGCGTCCGGAAACACACACTTGAACCTGGGGTTATGAAAGCAAATCAACGTTCAACACAAGAGAATAAGAAGAAAGATTACTGAATTGGTTTGTTTGCAGATTTGTGTCACTTTGACATTTGTCGTGCTGAAATGTTTACCAGTCTGCGTACAGTTGTAAATGTCGGGGAAGGGGGTTGGGAGGTATTGTTGTTGCTGTTGTTGTTGTTGTTTTTCATCCATTTGCATATTTTCATGATAAAAAAGACGGTTTCGACCATTTTCTCGTCGTTTGTCAAGGGAGGTCGAAACTTATTGACAAAATAACCGAACTTCAAACCCGTTTAAGAAAATCCGTTCCAAACACGCCTCTCAGTAAGCGATACAACGGGTGTCATTATGACAGACTGTTTAACGGTAATATAAAGATATAAAGCTTCACAACCGTAAAGAAAGTTATTTTCTATTTTAAAAATGTAATTATTATACCTACATGACATTATAGAATAATAATAAGACATATCTTCTTAAATTTCTGTATTATGTGTACCACAAAGAAAATATGTTATTTTATCATTCCAATAAGTGTATAGTAATAAGAAGACAAACAAATTTTATATCGTAATTTCATTTTTTTAATACTGCAATGATTATTAATAATAATAATAATAATAATAATAATAATAGGCAATGATATTAATTTTAATTATTGTACATTTTACAACGATAAAGAAAAGTATATACATTATTATTGCTATTATTATTATTATTATTATTATTATTAAACGCTGAACAAATAGCATATTGTCTTTGGAATTTTCCACGCAAATATCATACATATTTCTACTTGTTCCACGTTAGATTGGATATGCCCAAGTATTATTCTAAAATGTCATGTAAGTATAATAATTAGGCGGTTATGATGCTTTTTATTGCCGTTAAACAGTCTGTCGGACAGCTCCCTTAGTAGCGCGCATCGGTCAGCATGTTCAGGAATGGGTCTTGAGATTAGATTATTTTGTGAATACTTCACGATCTGTGTTGAAATGGTCCAAAAAGTCGTTTGATTTATCCCGAAAATCTGCAGATGAATAAAAATAACGGGCATTTACAACTGCACAGCACTTGCTCAGCAAGTTTGATTGGTCAGCAGACTGGGCACTCCTTCGATACGGCTGGGACTAGATGTGAAACAGCAACACGGCTTTACAATAAAAATATTTCTGAAAAGCTTGAACCAAAACCTTAACAAATTGTTTACGCTGCCAGCAGAAACGTGATTTACCATGAACTTGGGCTTCACAAAAGTTGCAACGAGATCCATACAGCCGGGCTGATCTTTGGCAGAGTTCGAATTAGTGAAGACGTTTGCCTTGTGTCATTGTATGCGCCATGATACACTACCACTCACCCCATAAACCCTCCCTCCCCCCCAAAAAACTTAGAAACTCATGTCAGGTTTGAGTATAATCTTTGTTAAACTCCGACTCCTGACTTTTGTAGGACTTGGAAGTTTGCCCTGGCTTATTGAATAAATGTTTCTTCACCATACTGGCGAGGGCATTCCTGTCGTCCGAATACATTTTCTTTTATTTTTGTTTTTACTTTTTGGAGATGGTTGATTACTATTCAAATCGAATCCTGCCAGCAGATCAGCCCGGGTCGGCTGTCGTTATGTATCTCTGTGCAAGGCACTTTTAATCCAATTACATCTACATGATATAACCTTCATGTGTTGATTAGCCGTAAAACACCAAACAAACACTACAGTCTACAAGGGCTTGCTTCTTCTCTCCACTCCTCACGTCCTCTACTTTGTACCCTGATAACTGTACACTTTCGCGCAACACAGACACTAGAAATGCAGCAGATTGTTACTGCTTGGTTATCAATAGTAAGGACTCACAGTACTAATTATATGGAAGAATGGGAACCAGTCTAGAAATGGGTGAAGATAAAATAGAGTATATATGCGTCTTGCTGGCCATGATTCGTTGATAATGAAAAGTAATATTTTAGTAAAAAGGATCTTTTGAGAGCTTTTCCTATTTGTAACTGAAAAAAATAGAAACAATGGTTTATTGATGGAATTTCCATCCTTTTACAGACTTAACTTTGGAGCAATCATTACTGAAATTAGCACCTGATTCTTTTTAGGTGCGTAATTGATCAAACACGTGTAAATAAAAACAAAAATGCCGCGGGACATATCGCTTGCATCAAGGATGGGTCTATATTGGGAAATATAGGTCTGATCATGAGCATTCAGAAATTTAAAGTTATTGAATTTTTAATATCATGGTGTTTCCATAGGTATACTATTGGAACCGAATTAGTACCGTGAATCCTTAAAGAACCCGCCAAAGCTAGCGATTTGACTGATATCTCATGAACTTGTGCAGAAAGGATAGATTTCGTAAAAATGACCAGATATTGTTGTAACTGCAAAACAAACATATACTTCGTGCACAACGTAAAGCGTATTTTGTGTGTTAGATGATCACACAAATATTAATTTGAAAAATAAGTTACAGTGAACCATTTTTGTCAGTGATAAGACTAACATGATGGAATGTTTGAGACTTTAATGTGTCAGACGTAAAAAAATATTCATTAAATATTTTTGAGAAAAGTAAGGTCAAAAACCTACAATAATTTTCTTTTATGATGAAATTAAAGTAACAAGTACACTTTGTCTTACGTATTCACAACGATGTGTTGAGCAGTGTCGTTAACCCTGATGCGGGGACACGATTGGCCAAGTGGTCTAAGGTGCTCGCCTTTAGAGATCACTGACATCTCACCTCTGTCCGCGTGGGTTCCAGTCTCTGGTCCGGCCAACGTGGGTATGTGAGAAAGCTTGTCAGTAACTTCCCGTGGGTCAATGGTTCTTCCTGTGGTTTTCCTGGGTTTTTCCTCCACCAGATATACTGGCCGTCATGTATAGTCTATCATGTGCTGAAAAATAACGTTAAACCAATAGAACCATAAACCATAACCATGTTGCAAAGTGAAAGGAAACACGCTTACAAAACACCAAGCACCATTCTTTATAAACACTTTTAACCTCAGATCCTGGGGCTTTAGGCCATTGTGTGATTCCATATAATATTAATAGCAGGAAGAAATCAAGTTTTGTTTCTGTAAAGAAAAGGGACAATCTCTGAAAGAAAATAACTTATTTAAAAAAGTGCCCCTAATCCATAACTAGTAAGTCTATTTTGGCTTGGATACGAGTGAATTGCGATCCTGTGTAGGTTTGATTGAAGTTGTTTGTTTGCTTCAAAACAAATGAAATAAATACAAGTAAGGAAGTCATTCACTGCCAGACAAATATTACTATTTAGAAGTTAAGGGCAGTTACAATCTTACCGGGATCTCATTAAGACCTTTACTGAAATTTGCAATAATAATTTTTGGTGAATATCATCATTTGGACAATATCGGTGTGTGTGGGACTGTGTTTGCAGAATATTGAAAATATTGTCTGTAATAATCAATGCATCACAAGTTCGAGTTGCTGTGAGGTTTCGGCCTGTTACTGGTTTGCACAAGTATATAAACCAAAACAAGATCATTTTATCGAACCGGAGTGATGGTTGTACAATGGAGTACACCTAAATAACCGCAATAAAACAACATCTGATGCTCACAATTTGCAAGTGTTTACTCCTTCCTCTTTGCAAATACCGATATCTACACACTTGACACATCGCACCAAACTGAGATCCACAGATCTTTGTATCCAAGATAACCCTAGGCCCAGCTAGTGTCCTCGTGGGATGCTACTGGGCTAGAAATTGAACCGATATCTATAGGATCTGCACAACAAAACTATGATCTGCCAATATGACTCGATATTTCCTGCATTTAAAATCATGCCTTTTCTTCGCACGACACATTTCAAAGTAGAAATCTGCAGCTAAGCAATATCATTATTCATTATGACTACTTGAAGCCCCTCTTCCCCATGCGCTTCAACATATCACATCCAATTATATCTCAAGACTTAATGCTTGTTCTTGTTTTGTTTGTTTTATATTTTTTCAAATTTTGTTGTTTGTTTGCTTGTTTGCTTATTTGTTTGTTTGCTTGTTCTTTCCTTTTCAAAAACAATAAAGATATTGTTGCGCGATAAAACATTACTTCAAAAACCTATTTCTTTTAGACCAATTTAGAAATTAAAAATAATAAAATCACGATTTTATCATCATTTTACTAATGTACTAATCAAATTTAAGAGCTTTTGAAAGACTGTGTAATATTTTCTTTTTAACTTTCTAAAATTACAGTGATTTTGTATACATAACATATCGTGGCTATATGTGTTGTTACATTAGTTTATAGAATTACAATAATATTGTATACATAACATTTTGTGGCTATATGTGCAGTTACATTAGTTTATAGAATTAGATTTTGTATACATAACATTTCGTGGCTATATGTGCAGTTACATTAGTTTATAGAATTAGATTTTGTATACATAACATTTCGTGGCTATATGTGCAGTTACTTTAGTTTATTGTGATGAAATATAAAACATTTCAGGTGCAGAAGAGTCAAGCGTTAATTGTGCTGACTGAAATCGGCAGGAGTCCACAGATCAGATGGATGTAATTGTATGCTGACCGAAAAATAAAGAAATATGGTTACATTTTATACTTCTTCAAAGACAAGTCCTTCTAAAATAATAGCTGGACTTGCCGTTGAGATCGAGCTATCAAACATATTTCCAAGCATTGCAGATTCATAATGAAATACTTTTTAATGAAAGGATAAATACGGGTTTTGAATTATCATATCTCTCTCTCTCTCTCTCTCTCTCTCTCTCTCTCTCTCTCTCATTTTAACCAACTAATCTATGAGTCACGTGACTTCATCGTTACTTCATGATTTGTGAACAGAACGAGACGCTGACTGACACATAACTTGGGGGAAGGTTTTGAAATGTCAACTAATTTACCTGTGATATCGCCTTGATATTTAACCGGGTGGTATGTACGCAACCCAGATATTTAGCGATCAATGTGAAGAAGTCAAGAGAGTTTGCTTGTTAATACAGACGGGTATTCAGGAAGGGGCGTGCGGATGAAGGGGATGCACCAGCACGTGGCAGGAGGTCATTTGAGGGTATCGTGATTCTAGGTCAGATTGGCTCTGGGTGATGCAGGATTGCGGTTCCCGAAATATTTACTTTTTTTCGTGTTTATTGTGTGCCCTAAAAAGCCGTATTGACTGTCTTGTTCATCAATATCATGAGCAGTAGTATCCAGGAGAGGGAGGCCATGATGTGTTTTTGTTGTAATTTATCCACACGTTAAAATTTTAACCTACTGGAATTCAATTTATTTATGGACTTATCTACATATCTTAACATGAAGTGGAGAATCAAGTCCATCCGGTCGGTTGCTAATGCATGCGATTATAAAAAAAAAAAGTTTTAACGCTATACGTGGTCCTATCATTTATAGTATGCGAGAACACTGTAGAGTTCAAGTACAACATTGTAAAATTAAATAAATTGATTTAGTTATTTAGTTTTCATGCTTCGCTTCCGAAAAGTAATGGTATATATTTTCTGTAGAAAAGGCTCAACAAGTATCCCCTATCATCTATTATCAAGTAATTCTGCATTATATCTACATGAGCCTCTTGACCAGAAGTCATTCTAAAGTGATTTGGATAGAACTAGTAGAATTGTTTATAACCAGATCACAAGTACCATCCGTGACCAAACAAGAGTACAGAACCCATCCTTCTATCAGATGTACCTTTTAGAATAAGACAGTGTACAACACGTTTATCTCGGGGAATTCACCATCCGGGTTTTTAAATGCTGTTTTTTTTTTTCTTCAGTTTTCAAATAAGGTACTACTCGTCTTTTTATTGTACCGATGATGCTTAGACTTAGGTGATAAAATTAAAGAAACAAAAGACAGAAAACAGAAAGAATAGTTCCAAATGATAAACTCGCAGTACTTTGATAACCAGCGAGTATAACAGCGCTTAGGTCCTTCCATACAAGTCCTCTAATTGTAAATACAAAAACTGATACATTTCATGTTACTTCATTTATGTGCAAATTCATATTTTTCATCAAAAAATGACAAGAGCCCAAAAATGTATTTACTCCTTACCGAGCACTGTACATAACAAATAACATTGATTTGGAAATCAGCTTAAGTATGCCTTGTTAAAACATGTTTCATTTGTCTACGTGATCAAAATGGTTTGTGGCGATAAGTTTTCATATCATTAAAAGGAGACGACCCCTTCAAAGTAGACAGCAAACAGGGAAAGCAGCAAACATGTATACCTTGATAATTGTTTAGATTAGTACAAACCTAACGAAAAGAAATGAGAAAAAATCGGTGCTTTTAGATTAAAATAATCTCCCCCCCCCTCTCTCTCTCTCTCTCTCTCTCTCTTGTTGATCATACAATCTTTGGATCACGTAACTTACTGATTTGTAAACCTGGTAGGATGTACATAACTTAGATAGTTGCTGATTAATATGATCAAAGTGAACAGAATGTACCAGTACTTAGTGGTAGGTCATATTAGGGTATCGTAAATCCAGATCAAAGTTGTCCTGAGTGATACAGAATTGCCATGCCCGAACGATTGACTGATTTGCTTAATCAGTTGTTAAGTTTTTGATTATAATATAGGGTATTAATTATACTGTGGTGTACATACTCATCAGAATTAGGTAAATGAATATAAATTAATATAGAAAGGTCATTTGAAGGTATCGAGGGTAAGGTCGCAGTTCTTAAAACCCCAAAGGGTCGACAACTCCTACTCTGTTGAGCCATGCAGAAATATCGAGGTGGTTAAATTGAACTTTTTTTGCAGATTTATCATGAATTATGACAAATTTAAATAGAAACGAAATTGAAGAAAAAAACTTAATTAATTCACCCCATCAGTTTACTAATCCCTAAAATTAATAGTGTATGTATTCAATATCAAGAGTACAGTTCTGACAATTTATGCAACATACTCCAGACGGCTCAGCTGTTAACATGAGGTGATCGTTAATGTGAAGGAAACCTCAGAAATTCGAAGAAACTATTCACTTTTGATTTCAATCAATAGTGAAATAATTGCGCAAATTAGAGTATTACAACATAATTATCAAGGACAGTTCAATGAGTGGTTGCAGATTAAATTAAACTAAGGTACATGCACCCTAAACAGATGCCCGTATACCCGTTTATAGGAGCTTATGGATTTATCAGAGGGGTCTGTAGCATACATCTAACTATATAGTTTGATTCACATCCATTCTTTCTGTCAAGAGACAGAGCTTTAATAAACTAAAATAAAGATTTATATTGAAGTACGGGCAAACAGGCAAATAGAGGAATGACTAAATGGATGGACAGCACATTGAGTATGGTTAGATGAATTGACGGATGGATACAGATATACATATATTGGTCGATAGATAAATAAGTAGATAGATAGAGAAGGATAGGTGGATGTGTACATGGGTGGTTGGATGCATTTTCCAGAAAACATATTAAAGTGCTAGTCCACAACAAGTAATGCAGTCACCATAGAAGGTGTGATATATAATATATTGTTCAAACCATTTTATCAAGCATTGTACCCAAGTAGTGAAAGATACAGCCATCATTTAAATTGCATATATGTAACATTTACATTTTGCAGTGTTTTTCACACAAAACGGAATTCTGTACAGGAAAACATGTGTCTTTTCATCCACTTTTGAATGTTACATTACAGGCACGCGTGACTGATGAGAGCGGATCAACACAGCACCTCATTACAAGTCAGCACCTCATTTACAACTAAACGAAGACGCTTACCGTTGAAACAAAAATAGCGCATCATTTTATTTTATTTTTTTTTTTATTTTTTTTTTTTATTTTATTTTTTTATGTTAAAGAAAATATGCCGATCTAGATATTCTTGTCTCTTAAAACATGTAAGGTTGGGTCTTATTTCAAGGATTTGTGTTTCAGATCGGAAAAAATGGTCGATATTTCCTGGAATAATGCTTCTGGAACTTCGTCTATAATCTATTTTGTATTAATTCTTGACGCGTACATCTAAATACCAGTAACCCTGTCAACCATGAGATCATTTTGAAGTGGTTGGAAAGAAGTCGTTAGAAGTGTTGATACACAGAAATGAGTGTCACTTTTGACCGATAACGATGACTATTCCCTTCCCTCTATCAAACTTTAATAAAATAAGACAGAGTGCAGCAAATGACTCACGGGGAATACAACATCTAACTTTTAAGCTTCATCCATAGCTCACGCCCTGTAGGGAAACAAAAATTGCTAAAAAAAATATCAATTCTAGATAGATAGTTGTTATGTATGTACAAGTGAAAAGCAAGCGAAAGGGCTCATATTACACAACTATTGTATGTTTGTTCGTTGTTTTTGTGTTTGTTCGTTTGTTTATATATTTTTTGGAGGTGGGGTGCAACACCACCTATCTTTAATTTTCATAGCTTTCATTCACAAAGTCAAAATACTTACCAATACTTTAGTAGGATTTTCAACTGAGATGAAATACAATAAGTTTATCTGCATGTAATCATAAAATGTACTGACGGAAATAGATTAAATGAATAAATGGATGAATAAAGAGAATACAGATGGTTCAGAAGTTAGAGGGGATAGGTAGACCAATTAGACACATACATACATACATACATACATACATACATACATACATACATACATACATACATACATACATACATACATACATACATACATACATAGATGGGTGGATAAATCCATGGATAGATAATTGGATGGAGAGAGAGAGAGAGAGAGAGAGAGAGAGCTAAGCAAGCATCTGTTATGTAAATGAAGGAAGAGAAGATATCCAAAACTTAAATTTCAACATATGTGTTTAGAATCAAGGTAGGACCTACAACAAAGAACCGTCAATGACGTATGCGGATTGAAGTGGGGCGTTTTTACGTCAATGTAACAACATCTGAATACATATAGCTCAATGAGCGTATTACATGTATATTACTGAATGGTACATAATGCTTAAAAAATTAAGAACAGTGCAGGCTCAGACCTCCAGTTATATAATGAATACTCAGGTCATAGATCCAGAGACTGTGTTTTTCTTTGTACATGTGATTGCAATCAGACATCGTAGATACTGATCTGCAGGTGCCTTTTGTAACGGCCGATCTGGGTCTTCGCTGTTTGGAGCTTTTTATGAGTTATATATAAGCATATACGATAATCAGCTCTTTAAACCTTCAAGATCATAACACCAAAACCTCTAGCACAGCACTAGACAGACATATTTAAAGATAACTGCTTGTTAGATGTAATACAAGTTATCTTATCAACGTATTGCATAAGAGTCGATGGCAACAGGTGCGTTGGAATTTATGTGTTGATAACATCACTAATTCGGAAAATCGTTCTTTAGGCTTCATTAAATGAAATATAAGAATTTAAAAAAAAAAAACGTTCATAGACAATTCTTACAAAAACATAAAAACTAAATAAAACCAAAAGTGGAATATTGTTCAACTATTTTAGATCCAAGTTATGAAAGAAACATCAAAAAGATAAATGCCTCACGATGGATTGCGAATGATTATTCACACTACTCTAGTGTGTCCGAGATGCTGGGTAGCATTGGTTGGCTTAGTCTCAAACAGGGACGATCTAGTTCTAATTTACAAAAGTGTATATGGTCTTTTGGCAATACCAATGCATCGATACATCTCATTAAACAACAGACTTTTGAGATACAATCATTCCTTAACTTTTAGACAAATCCATGCTACCAAAGAAATCTAAAAGTAGGCTCTTTTCCCAGACGTGTAAGTTGTTCGAAATTCCTTCCAGAGGGTGAAGCAAAATTATGCAGATTTAATTATTACCGCGGCGTGTAGTTACATTTGTGTTGTTGTTAAGATTCTCACACACTACATACCACCATTCGCTTTGAAACCCCCCCCCCCCCCGCAAAAAAAAGCAAAAAACAATGACTGATGGAATCCGCAGTATCATATAGTGTAAATATTCCAACGTCGGAGGATTCAGAATACATCTTACGTCAGAGGCTCATAACGCCATCGTAAGCTCTACATTTGTATACTCAGCATGGTACTGTTTGCTACCTCAGTCGTTAGTTTATCAATAGTCGCTAGTCCCCCCCCCCCCGTTGATTTTGTACCAGAATCGGTATGCAGTTGTGTGATTCCATGTGTTAAACAGACAGTTGGTAATTGTACTGACGTTGATCGACAGGACTCATCAGATCGTACAGATTTGTAGGCTCACCAGTTCCAAGAAGATAAAGAATTTAAATAAACCTTAGCCTTGAAATCTCCAATAACTTGTGTTGCTGTATTATCTTTTAACATTTACTTTTTCCTTCAAATTATCCCCCCTCTCTCTCTCTCTCTCTCTCTCTCTCTCTCTCTCTCTCTCTCTCTCTCTCTCGTTTTTAATCTACTACCAGTACGATTTTATATTTATTTCCTGAACTACACTTTGAATCTGTAGATAGCGAGACACAAGCTGACCATATTTTCCTTAAAGGTGATGGAATGCCATCTATCTTCCTGATTATCTCTCCCGTAACTACTTCAAAATGATCTTTAACTAGATGTCACACCCATACCTCATATATTTACTGATAAATATTGACATCAACAATATTTATATCAAAATCAGTTGACAGGTCAACCGAGTATGTAACGGATTGCTAGAAGTATACCCATTTATTAGAACTGTCATTTTTATTTCATAATGTTTAGTTTAAGAATATTTTATTGCCAAAATTGTAATATTACAAGGTAAAAGGATTGGAAACAAACTGTACAATTTACACGTTCCTCTCCCCTATAACATTATATATCCAGCATGCAAGATACATATCTAGTTATCTGATTGCCAGGTAGCATTTGATCATATAGATGTATTCCATAATTTCTTGCGCTATTTATAAGGTTGCGCTCCACAGTTTTCACAGAATATTGGGACTCAAAATTTAGCATTTGATCATATATATGTATTCCATAATTTCTTGCGCTATTTATAAGGTTGCGCTCCACAGTTTTCACAGAATATTGGGACTCAAAATTTAGCATTTGATCATATATATGTATTCCATAATTTCTTGCGCTATTTATAAGGTTGCGCTCCACAGTTTTCACAGAATATTGGGACTCAAAATTTAGCATTTGATCATATATATGTATTCCATAATTTCTTGCGCTATTTATAAGGTTGCGCTCCACAGTTTTCACAAAATATTGGGACTCAAAATTTAGCATTTGAATATATATATGTATTCCATATTTTCTTGCGCTATTTATAAGGTTGCGCTCCACAGTTTTCACAAAATATTGGGACTCACTTTTTCTTTAGAATCTTTAGAATCTTGTTCTTAGATCAAATGAAACCGTTCTCGCACTAGTCATAATCCACGAATTAAACTTCTTTAGAGACGACTGACATTACAAACTTACTTTAGAAGCCATCAAGACTTTACTGCTTTTGCTAGAAGTAAAAAAACAAAAATAAAACGTTTGTTTAGTATTACTAAGAATCATTTTCCAGCCCCGAAATGATATATTTTGTCATTGTATGTAGTTCTTGTATGTATTTCGTGATTACCTACATCTGCTTTTACATTGTTTTACTTATTTGCTGTAACTGCTGTTGGTATTGTGTTAATTTTCCATAAAATTTTAGCTAAATTCAATTCAATTCGGTTGATACTTATTAACAGGATCAGTCATCATCAATAAGGATCACAATATATTTTGGGTACGGTTATATCTTTTGGGATATTCGCACATGAAAGCTGTACTAAATTACTATGAAATCCGTGGATTGGCAGACTTCAACCATCTAGACCTTGTATATGGGAAACATTTCTGCTCAATTTTATTTGAAATTACTCACGTGACTTTTACATGTATTACAAATTTTTAACCTTGTGAAGACCTAGATTCATTCCTCAGATTTGAAACACTAAGATTTCACGACAATTATTAATTGTTAAAAATTCAAACAATTAAATAATTGCCCAAAATACGATAGTTAGCTTTTGGCATAAGTTATTGATTATTTTCTAATTAAAATAAATTAGGGTGATCTGAACGGATGCCCCTGAACCCGTCTATGAAAGCATCTGGAAATATCGAGAGGTAATCTAGGGATATTACCGATCATAGCCAGTAACTACTTCGTTCGTTAACAACAGGTCAAAATCATAGCATTTGTGTGAACATTTGCACTCAAATGTTCACATTTGTAAAGCGCAGACCAATGTCTGCGCTTTACAAAAATCGTGCTCAGTCTAAGTAGCCCTCCTGCTCCCTCTTTGAGGAAGCAGTCGATTCAAATGATTTTTAAAAAAAAGACATTTGGATCTTTGACTAGGTTGTTTGCTGTTTTCCTTATACCAATAACTCTCTCTCTCTCTCTCTCTCTCTCTCTCTCTCTCTCTCTCTCTCTCTCTCTCTCTCTCTCTCTCTCTCTCTCTCTCTCTCTCTCTCTGCATTTGAGATACATCATTGCTCAATTTTCTATCTATCTATCTAAGAACCGCTGTATCTCAGTTGGTCGGAGACTCGGACTCATAATTCAAGGGTGGCGGGTTCGATGCCCGCCCACGCCAGGCCATGTCGTCTGCTTCAGTGTGTCTTTCGGAAAGGCACCTAGCTCTATTTGTCTCCACATGATATAACCACTAATGTGTACCATGTGGCGTTAAAACCAGCACAAAGTTTATATCTCCCTACCACACTCTATATTCTCTATATCTATCAATCTATCTTTTAGTTGACGAGAGAGTGAGGGGGACACTGTGCAACGTTCCATCACTGAAATGCAACTCGCGCGAAAGTCACACCCTCCCTCCCTCCCCATTCCCCCGCCCAGATACCTCAATGTTTTGTGGCGATTGGCGAGCTGCAAAGCAACAGGTGTGCATACATTGGGAGCTAGCTGTAGCTGGATGCAGTGGGAGCTGTGGTTGCAGACCTGCACACAGACGGCTCAGGGCATATGGTCGCTTTACACTTGACCAAAGCAGCTGTGGAACTCGGCAGCCCTATTTAGCATTACACTGCTCACCTCCGTAGCATGAGGAAGGGCTAGAGTTGGTGCCCTAAACATTGCCTGCTTCATCTTAACCCTGATGGGGATCCCACATTAGCGGTCGAAAATCACACAAGAAGACAATGGTGACGCCGCTCACTATCGGTGCCTAAAATGTGCGTACACTAATGGACAGTACATCAATAGATAGACAAGAGAGAAAAACAGTTCTAGTTGGTAGAGAACTGGCCAGAGTCAATATCCAGACAGCGGCCCTGAGTGAAACACGCCTAGACGAGGAAGGACAACTTACTGAAGTAGAAGCCGGCTACACCTTCTGGAGTGGCCGAAGTAAAGAAGAGCGACGTGAAGCTGGCGTTGGATTTTCCATCAAATCGCAGCTAGTCAGCAAGCCCACAAATTTCCAAAAGGGCGTGAATGACAGACTCGTGCAAATGAGACAACCACTGTATGGAAAAAGACATGCAACTATCATTAGTGCCTATCCACCAACCATGACCAACCCAGATGAGATCAAGGTCTTATTTTACGAAGACATGGAGTGTCTTACTGCAGAAGTGATAAAGGCAGACAAGATCATCATCCTTGATGATTTCCATGCTACAATTGGCGCAGAACACTAGACATGGCCAGGCGTCATTGCCAAAAATGGCTTTAGCAAATGGAATAACAACGGACTCCTTCTGATGAAATGCACAGAACACGACATCCTAATCACCAGCACAGTCTTCCGCCTGCCAAAGCACAATAAGATGTATTGGATGCACCATCGTACTGGCATCTCATCTTAAAATGTCAAATTAAAACAGACTTTAAATTAAGTCGGTATGTTGTTCTTTGAATACGCTGGATTATGAATCCATAACATCCCTATCTTCATGTGCAAAGTGTTAAATAGTTTTCATCTGCCTACGATTTTCTTCCCTTTCACTCCACCTGATACTGTACCTCGTTTGTAGTCGGGATCTTTTATTCCTAACTGAACTTGGAGAAGACTATTAATTGATATAAACTTTGCGGAACTAGCAATGCGTAAATTATTTATGATTTTCAAAAATGTTTTAGTTTTGGTTATGAAAGAAAAAGAGGAAATGGAGTTTATTAGGCAGAAAGCATTTAGTAAATCTACTGTGTCATTGCAGTGCTAGCCATATATATACTGTGTGCATATGTTTGACCCCTGGTGTTATTGGAGTGACATCCATAACCTTCGTAAGTGACAAATAAAACATTGGATTACCAAAATAGACACCTGGCAAAACTATGTGTCTCCATCGTTTAACCCACAGTTTGCATTAAAGGATTTTGTAGCTCTCGTGCAAGGGACCTTTTCGAACTTAACTCTTAGCTCCACCGTTTACATAAGAAAATCTCTCCTACCGTATCATCAATACAACATTTCACAAATGTATTGCATCAACTGAAAGAAAAAAAGGGTTTTATAATGTTCCGAAAATGTAACATGATACAACTTGTAAACAGTAGCTTCATGCTGATGGCTCTTCATAGGTAATGAGATAAGCAAGTACTAAGCAAGGTAGATTGACATGTCTGAAAGGTCTTGAATACGGTTATTTCTTAGATGACTTCTATAGCGACCATGTCTAAACCTATTTCTGATTGCCAAAAATAGTTGTGAACAGTTAAAGAAAATTTACAGAACCGTGTTTACAGAACGTAATAAGTTTCTGTGTCCAACAAGGCTGCTTCTCTAGCAAGAAGAAGGGTGCCATAACGCAATGTTAAAAATGTATTGATCATTTCGACACACACACACACACACACACACGCACACACACACACACACACACACACACACACTGTATAGCTGACACACTTTACAAGCCATACATCAGACTGTTTATGGCATTGTTACTACCCGACTACTGACACCAAAGTCCCCTATCTTTCTTTTCTAAAATTTTTCTTGTTGCGAAATTAATATGTATGAGATCATCACCTATTCTACAATGTTTTGTCGCAGTAATAGTCTCCTACAACATCCAGGTCAATTATCCACTGCAACCGAACCCCCTCCACCGGCAACACTCTGCACATCAGTATGATGATGGTTTTGTGTAAACGATTTGACTTCCTGAAGCTTTCAAGAGATAAAGTTGGGTTAGTTATTCATGTTTTAGTTTGCGAAGTACCGTCGTACAACATAGTTTTCAAGACATGCTGAGAATGTTGGAACAGCTATGGCGGCTTGGTGCTCTTTCCAGTTTGTATAAGTTCCCATATCACCACTGATTCCGATCTCAGGATCCTCATACGGTTCCCATTGTACATCAAGAGGATGGTTTCCACAATCGCGTTTTGGACGGCTGATCTTAAGTTGCTTTTAGTATCGATTATTTCATCGTTTTCTCTTCTTCTTCGTTAGATCCTTTTGTTTAACCGTTGCTTGCAACATAGTCTTACGATTTTTATTTATTTCCTTTTCCTTTATTATAGCCGCATTTCTTATATTCCACTCCAATTTAGTTGTTTTTTTCCTAATTGCTAATTTGACAAGTGCATGAAAATTGTTTATTCAGTTACTTGACGTCATATTTAATGAAACAATTTAGATGCCTCTGATGCTAGTGTTTCGTTCCGATCATAAGAAAATTATCGTCAGGTACTGTTCCTTGTAAACACTCTCCGATCATAAGAAAAATATCGTCAGGTACTGTTTCTTGTAAACACTCTCCGATCATAAGAAAAATATCGTCAGGTACTGTTCCTTGTAAACACTCTCCGATCATAAGAAAAATATCGTCAGGTACTTTTCCTTGTAAACACTCTCCGATCATAAGAAAAATATCGTCAGGTACTGTTCCTTGTAAACACTCTCCGATCATAAGAAAAATATCGTCAGGTACTGTTCCTTGTAAACACTCTCCGATCATTTAATCTTGCGTTAATTATTTCTTGCTGACATAATCCCTCAGTTGTATTCATTAGATATTCTTTCTATCACGGCAAAGGGAGACATAAGACTCCACCAATAATCCATATTAAAGGTGGATGTTCGGGTGCGCGAAGGTGGGGGTGAGTCGTGTCCGGTGGTGTGGAGTGGTGTATGGGGGGATGGATTTCGGTCTATGCTATCTGCTTTTACACTTCATTGGAAAACCCGAATGAAAGCAAAAAGTAAAACAAATCCTTTTGAAATAGGTTAGCAAATTATAATTTGATCCAGACTTCCAATATTTTGTTCTGAATACTTCTAACTACATTCAACATATGTAGTAATATTAATTGCGACAGTATGGAAAATGTTCAAGATAATTTGATTTATGATAAAATATCAAGCTAAAGTTTGTATTTCGAACTCAGTATTTTTGGATTATAATATAAGAACAAACCAATAATGTAGAAGAGCCATTGAAAGAATGGTAATGGAAATTTTGATCTCGTCTAAAACGACGATAAAGATGGATAAAAGGATAAAAGGATAAAGATGCAAATCAAAAAACGCACTGTTACTTTTCTTGCTCGTTGTACTTTTAAATTATTCATTCCCAACCCTTCTTTACATGGAATCTCAGCTGATACAGCATTGTTACTTGTCTTTCTCGTCGTACTTTTAAATTATTAATTCCTGACCCTTGTTCAGATGTAAGAAGTTCCAGCTGACGGTATAACTAGAATTATTTAGTGTACTTAGAAAACAGCATAACCTAGTATCAAATGTATTTATCGCTGTGTACATTGGTATTATTAGTGCAGCAATATCGACAACTGTGAGTTGTTGACCCACCTTATTCCTAGTTTCAGTGCAGTAGTATTACTCTCGTTTTTCAATACCCACTTTGTTTTAGAAAGTAACTTATACCTTGAGATTGCTATAATATTTGTTAATATTTATCATAATAATAATCTATTTATACAGTGCATTTATTAACGTTACAAGTCAATACAGATTTATCTTTTCGAAATCGATTTAGTTTAACCCGAAATTAGGATTTTCTTTACAGCCTTTGTTATATTTGAATGCACTTGCAACTCTTAAGTAGATGCGGGGGAACCGCGGTAGCTCAATTGGTAAGACGTCGGACTCGTAATCCAAGGGTCACTGGTTTGATAAACGCTCGGCCTGATATAGCCAATATGTGTTAAAAGTGCCGCTAAATCCCCCCAAAATAAAAAAATTAAAATAACAGAATAAAAAGTTAAGTAGCTGCTTAATCGCAATCCAATGCACGTGCTATGAGTGAAAAAAAGAAAATAGTTCCATTTAAGAAATATTCATTGATTGGAACGGGATATTCCTCATACATACATACATACATACATACATATATATATATATATATATATATATATATATATATATATATATATATATTTATATATATATATATAAACATTCACTTTAATCTTTATGTCACAGTTATGTGAAACGATGTGAAAAATATTTTCCATTGAAATTGTTCAAACCTTTTATCTTGGAGAATTTATCCATTTTGGCCATATGACTTAAAAAGAACACAATAGAAACTATACATTGTGATTGATTCTAGCTATCCATTCGTTTCAAGTATTTCGTAGACACCTCTGCTCCATTTGACTGATGGATAAGTCAATCTATATTATTATAATTGATGGGAGTACCTAGATTACATTATTGTAATAATAAAGAGGTCAACATAGTTAATAACTGTCACTAGAATACGCAATTTTTTTAGTTTCCAAAACTTCAGCAAAACTTGACAAAAATAATGTAATCTATGTACTTTTATCAGTACAAAAGATTCGTATTCAGGTTTGAATTAACCCCTTAAATATGTAGTTATAACATTGAGGCAATTCACTCATTACATCAATCACTATGATTTGAATAAGGTAACCACGATGGTGTGAAGACATCTGTTCATGTGCTCTCATGTACATTATTAGGGGATGTTTGAAAATGTCTTTAAAATTTTTGAACTTTATCAGTTATAAATAAAGTTTTTGAAACTAAAAATAAATAAATAAATAAATTTACCTTTCTATCGGTCAATTGGAGCATGGGTGTTTACGGAATGTTTGAATCGAATGGATAGGAAACAATATTGTGGAATGACAGCCTCCTCTTCAGAAAAAGTCTCCTTTGAAAACTCCAGGTATCACACATACATATACACACACACGAGAGAGAGAGAGAGAGAGAGAGAGAGAGAGAGAGAGAGAGAGAGAGAGAGTCTTCATATCTGCGACTAAGGTGTGAAAACTTTGAACAAATAACACCAAGAATAACTTTTTGAAGGATACATAAACAAGCTAACATTTGCATGGGGGCTACACAGATCAGATGATACATCTGAGTTCTTTCAAAATGTAGGCACTTTTTTACGTCAACAGAGCATGCATAAATAGTTCGCGAAAAGGGTGAAAAGCTTTAATTACTTGTGTCAAATGCCTAATTTTGTACGTACTCTCGTACAATGTATTATACCTATGATTACATCATTATGCTTCTTTATAACGTTGTTTATGAAAATACATTTATTAATTTAACAGGTGAAAATACTTGATTGCAAACTGTTTATAGAACAATTTCCCTGTTTACAAAAAATTAAATTCGCAGTGTTTGAAAAGAGTGATTCATCGCATCTGTGCAGACGTATCGCAAGCATGTGTCGACATACATTTAGTATAGGAAATCACCATAAATAAACAGATGATGACAAATTAGTTATGATGGAGTGGGAACGTACCCGTGCACAATATACCTGTATGCCCTACTTCACCGTCCCGCCGCTATATAAAGTCTTCTTGTGAGTGTGCTACTCACGTGTGCGTTGGCCAGTCTCCTCGTCACGATGTTGATGATCATACAACTTCTGCAGCTCTTACTTCTTTGTAAGTCTTCACTGACTTTTTAAGTCTGTTATATGGCAAGGAAACGTCAGCTTTCTAATGTGCAACCAAAATAATGTATGATAGTATCAATTATTATATCTTTCTTGTGATTGTATGGTTTATACTCTCTCTCTCTCTCTCTCTCTCTCTCTCTCTCTCTCTCTCTGGCATATTAACAGAAGTACACGAAGGGAAAAATAGTTTTGCTTCTGATATATTTTCCTTCTTTAAAAGTCTTTTGGGGAGTTACACTCACACAGCTAAAAAGATATAAAGAGAAAAGTTGAGTGCCAAGTTAAAAACATCCTTCCAAATCCCTCCAAATTTATTTATATTATTATCGCCTATGATAAGTTATTTGATACATTGTATTATCTTCCGTGATTATAACATAATGTAATATTTAACTATTTACCTAAGTTTCAAGAGGCGTAAAAGGAGAATCTCACTCTCTCTCTATATGTATATATATATATATATATATATATATATATATATATATATATATATATATATATATATAGTGAGAGAGAGAGACAGGGGGGTTACAAATTTGAGAGTCGTGTAGTTGGTAGGTATACATTTCACCTTATGTCCTGAAAATAAAACAAAACAACAGTCAAGGAAAAATCTACATGATGTTAGATATTCAGCCGATATTTCATGCTGATATCTGCGACTGCCGCGTTAACTTTGGGCATTTTTACTAATTTATGCCGCAAGTTTTCAACCTAGTTCATCTACAACAAACTTTATGAAAATATGTAGAGTTTGGATAATGCCCTTAGTCTTTGTACAAGCTCATTCATTGGCACTCTACGGTATTTTATATTCATCCATCTTCTTTGTGTCCTGTCATATCTACCTGGTATAGAAAAGGCTTTAGCAGGTATAGCTATCAAGGACATATACAGAACATTGCTGCCTGTGTGTTTTCAATTATTCCACAGACATGGAGTAAATTGTAAGCTTCCATAATATTTGTTGTCAAGTGGCTTTCTTGTTGCCAGGTTCATTACCTTTGTTGTGTCTGTACATCTTGAGATATTCATCACCGTCTTGCCACTTCGACTTGTTCTTTTTTGCACGTAATTTGATGCCTATATGCACTCACGGTATTTAATCTAACACTATGTTTATCCATACTTCGCAGGTTGTATCCGTCATATGCAATATATGTAATACGTTTTTATACTACGACTTCCGATGCCTCTTTTTTCAACTTATAGCTTTCTACCCATGTAGATTTACATGAGACTGCCCTTAGTATACACGACATTATCTCCAAATCATTATACTATCATTTTATTATTATTATTATTATTATTTTATTTGCTTATTATATTTTTTAGCTGCTGCTGCATCGTCTCAGTTTCAAAACCCAAACTGTGCTGAGGGCCGTCATACAATTACTCATCTGTTAGAGTGGAAGTGGTCAGACATCGCTGCGGAGTGTGAAAGATTTCTAGGTCCTTATGGATATTGTGGTGTACAGGTTGGTCACTTCAAACACTCACCAAAAAGGTGCAAAGAAATGCTGTATTACAAAATTAAAAGTACAGAGACACTTGAGACTGAGATTCGTTCTCTCAGTGTTAGGATTGTATGGTCCGTTCCCAACAGAATATCGTAAGGAATCACTAGTGTGGTAGAACTTATAATTTAGTATTATTTTATATTTTTTATTTGTTTCTAAAGTAGGACTTGCAAAAGATCTAAATTATTAGCTCGTTTCATAACGTTCATATGAAATGAGCCCTTAGAGGAAAGATATTATAGTTTTATTATATGTAGCAAACTGGGTGTTAAACAAAGGTACACTATTTTGCAAGGAAATAAGAAGATTTTAAACGAAGTGACCGAACATGTAATGTCTTATATTTCTTCTAATTTCAAGATTTTGTATCTAAATGAGAAAAGGAAAGAAAAACTACTACTTCTCTCTCGTAAATGCGCAATGAAATGACCTAGTATATCTTGCAGGTATCCCCTCCAAATGAGAATCGTGTGGTGACCAGCCCGAACCGACCTTGGTGGGAGCGATATCAGCCTGTAAGTTATAAGCTGGTGACCCGCAGTGGAAACGAGCAACAGTTCCAGGATATGGTGGATCGATGCAACAGACAAAATATCAGGTTCAGACCTCTAGTCTGCTTAATCTCCACTATTCTGTCTAGCCATGATCAGCCAGGAGAATCATTCTGTCTAGTCATGATCAGCCAGGAGAATCATTCTGTCTAGTCATGATCAGCCAGGAGAATCATTCTGTCTAGTCATGATCAGCCAGGAGAATCATTCTGTCTAGTCATGATCAAGCGGGAGAATCATTCTGTCTAGTCATGATCAGCCAGGAGAATCATTCTGTCTAGTCATGATCAAGCGGGAGAATCATTCTGTCTAGTCATGATAAGCCAGGAGAATCATTCTGTCTAGTCATGATCAGCCAAGAGAATCGTTCTGTCTAGTCATGATCAAGCGGGAGAATCATTCTGTCTAGTCATGATCAAGCGGGAGAATCATTCTGTCTAGTCATGATCAAGCGGGAGAATCATTCTTGGTATAAATGTTCAATTTTAAGTTATGCAGTTAAACATATATCAATATTAACTCCATATGCAGTTAAACATATATCAATATTAACTCCATATGTAGTTAAACATATATTAATATTAACATCCATATGATATCAATGTTAACTTCCTATGTTGCTAAACATATATCAATATTAACTCACTGTGTTATGCATATATCAATATTCACACACAGTGTATTTAGACATATATCAATGTTAACTCCCTATGTTAGACCTCTATCAATATTAACTTCCTATGCAGTTAAACATATATCAATAGTAACTTTATATATATATATATATATATATATATATATATATATATATATATATATATATATATTAGCACACTATATTAAACATATATTAAGGCCCTATGTAGTTAAACATATATAAATATTAACTACATATGTTAAACATGTATTCATATTAGCTCCCAATATTAAATGTTTATAATCAAACGTTGAGTCCAAAAATCTGATTGACATATGTTCCTGCGTTATTCTTAGCTATACAGACAAAGGTGCGTTAAATTTATGTCATAAGCTTTGTCTTTGGTAGCGCTCTTTCTGACCAAAAGAGAGGATAAAAAAAATCCTAGAGCGTTTTTGCTATTTTAATTGGGGCTTTCTTATTTGAAAAATTATGACTGTTGCTAATTTGGCTTCTGTTTGTTAAAGTTCGATAACTTAAGTGATTTCTATCCATCAAAGGTCAAAGTAAACCACAAATGAACGATATATGTGTGAATAGTTTCCGGATTCCTGACGTACCTTTCGCATCCGGACGGAAAAGAAAGTTGCTTTCCAAATTGGAAAAAATAAATTCGATGTGTAAGAGGAGTATTAAGAAGTATCAAACATTATTTCATAATAAAACGTGTTTACTTTAAGCATTTTGCCCCTTAATATCCTTTTCTCGCCAGAATATATGTCGATGTCGTCATGAATCATATGACTGGATCAGGAGGTGCAGGGCAAGGTTCGGGGGGATCCCTCTGGGACGGGAACAGTCTGAGCTATCCCGGCGTGCCTTATTCCAGCTGGGACTTTAATGATGCGTCCACTTGTA
This sequence comes from Margaritifera margaritifera, assembly GCA_029931535.1. Lineage (NCBI taxonomy): Eukaryota > Metazoa > Mollusca > Bivalvia > Unionida > Margaritiferidae > Margaritifera > Margaritifera margaritifera. The sequence continues at coordinate 2,019,011 of JAQPZY010001544.1, forward strand.
GCACGTGGGACCTCAATATCCATAACTACCAGAACGTGCAAGAGGTTCGGAACTGTCGTCTGACCGGTCTAGTAGACCTCAAGCTGAGTAAGGATTACGTCCGTGCCAAGGTGGCTGAATACTTGAACAATCTGACTGACATCGGGGTGGCCGGGTTTCGGTTTGACGCTTCCAAACACATGTGGCCCGAAGATCTCAATGCTATAACTGGACAGCTAAAGAACCTGAGTACGAAATACTTTCCGGCAGGATCCAAACCTTTTATCTACCAGGTAATTGTGACAAAAGGTGTATCTCGATATGCTTAAAATATCATAGTTTGCAAAGCAAATGCATACAGCAAAAAGGCTTGAAATCTTTCAATTGACAAGATACCACCTGATAGACATCGGAGTGGCCGGCCGAGTTTTTAATTGTAAGAGAGCAGACAAAGTTTCCATTTGATATTTTTTTATGTTTTGATTTTAACATCAGTAAAACTTGAGTTTTCTTATCGTTTAAAAATATAATATTTGTTTGTCCAATGGAAACAAATTTGCATTTTGATAACCGTACTTAGACTAATTACAAAGGCCTTACTGTCTGTTACAGTAGTATTTAAATTTGTTAGATTCGTTATTATTACACTATAATTCACCATATATTGTAGGAAGTAATTGACATGGGAAACGAGCCAATTAAAATGTCTGAATACTTTGGGACTGGGCGAGTGACAAACTTTATCTATGGGGCCAAGCTGTCGACTGTATTCCGTAATCAGGACCAGGCGAAGTGGCTGGTAAACTGGGGCGAGGGGTGGGGCATGCCGAGTTCTCCTAACGTCATTGTTTTCATCGATAACCATGACAATCAACGAGGTCATGGGGCCGGAGGTACATACACTGTACTTTATATCCAAATTAAATTTGGTATAATGCTTCCTTTTGTTTTAATCGCCAGAAATAAATGTTTAGGTAATTATTTAGTTTTTCACCATTAAATTTCAGGCATTATCCAAACAGGTTGAACCTGATTAACCAGATGAAAACCGTTATCCAAACCGTTATCCAGTTTTCTTCCTAGAAGAAATAAATTAATATTCATGTTTCTCGTAATCATTCTTTTGAGTGAGAGAAACATACTTGGATATATTTTCAAAATTACATAATTTGTGTACAAATATCAATCGCTAATTGAGTACACACTGATACATTTATGACTCTAAAAATAAATAATTATAACACCAAATAATATCTTCAGCTTTGGCTTGGCAAAGTTGCACCTGTATCTCTCTCATTTCTAAAGAGGAGAAGCTATGAAAACTTCGTACGTGTACTCCATACACTGTAATGAATAAAAATGTTTTCCAGGTGCCGTGTTGACGTTCAGAGATTCCCGCAGATACAAGATGGCCACTGCCTTCATGTTGGGCCATCCTTATGGATTTACCTGCGTAATGAGTAGTTACTACTGGGACGTCTAAGTTATTTTACCCCTTTTATGCAAAGTTCATACAAATTACATTACTAAAATTTTGCTGTCTGCACCGGCAGAATAAAATCTATCCACACATATTGAAAGATCTACGATGTACAGTCTGATCATTTACTTTCGCAGCTAATTTATTACTTTGACTTACATTCCCACTTACCTACCTACGTATCCACCTACCGACATTGTATTTGTCTCTCAGTTTATTACACACTCATTTAATCTTACATGCTTGATCGGGCATTCGATACAGCTGTTCAGTCCGTATATCCGTATCACACACACAGATTCGAACTACTTAGGTGCGTTCTTTGACGTCCGCGTGTAGATATTTTTAGACGCAATGAATCAAACTTTTATAAATCCCAATTCGTTTTGAATTTTATTCATACAGTAAAGCTACAAATATTTAGAAAGCGTAGAAGAGGGGGTATGTAAAAGATACAAACCACATTAGTGTTTTGTTCTGAGTCGGGGAAAGAACTCGTTTGATATGGCTAATGAAGACGTCTCGGTCTGACGGCCTCGACGTATCCATACGCCATATTAAACTCGTTCTTTCCAGCGACTCAGAACAAAACACGTATACACTTTTGTTTACACATCTCCAATTTCTATTTATGAGTTTGCTTACGTGTAGGGGTAGTCATGTGTGAACCAACTTCGCACACATGAATGTAAGCAATAAAATAGAAATGCAAACAAGTACATTGTATATTGAGATGGGGTATGTAATAAATTAATTTAATAGCATTTTAAAAAAAAGGAAAGTAATTCGCCTGGTAAAATATGCCAAATAAAGTGACATTTCAGATCGATCGGAGTAGAAAAACTGTTGAAATTTAAACCGTATCCTTTCGATAACCATAATGATTGTATTCAAAATTGTTCCCCTTTGATATTCAAATGTGTTGCACAAAGGCAATGAAAAAATAAAAGCCGAAAAACAACTGATGCAGATAAATTCCATTGAATGCAATATTTGACTCAAACGTATTTTCTGCTTTCAGTCTGAACATAGTGATTCTTGTTTCAAAGACACACGACTGTTAGTTGTTGCTGCTGTATTGCAATGAAAACTATATATATATATATATATATATATATATATATATATATATATATATATATATATATATATATATATATATATATATATATATTCCAATACTTCGGGGAATAAAAATGGTTGTTTTCTTTATTGAAAGGAACTATGTAAACGGAAATGACGTGAACGGCTGGATTGGACCTCCAACTAATGAGGACATGAGTATTAAAGATGTTATTGTTAACAACGACCTCACTTGCGGAAATGGATGGGTATGTGTAAGACCATAAAACATATTCAAGTGCTTAAAGCGTCTTTTTGCAACATGCGAAACGCAACGCAGTCGATCAGAAATGGTACAGCGAAAAACGGGTACAACAACCAAAGTATTCAAAGTTATACGCAAATGCTATAGAACGGTACCCGCCTGTTGAAACAGAGAAAGTGAAATGCATTAGAACGGCCAGGAACAAAAACTGTTCAAGAAGTTGCGCAAAATCGGACGGTCAAAAAACGTTGAGTCAGTACAAAAACGGAACTGTACAATTGTAAAATAATACTCAAACGGTACATTAAGCAAAACGTACACTAAATCGGTTGCAAATGACATGTTGTGTACTATATGTAGAAATACTAATGACGTATTGTGTATAAGTTGTAGAAATACTAATGACCTGTTGTGTACTATTTGTAGAAATACTAATGACCTGTTGTGTAATAGATGTAGAAATACTAATGACGTGTTGTGCACTGTATATATAAATGCTGATGTCACAATTGTAGTTATTATTTAAATCTGCAAATTCGATACCGTCAACTCCGGTCTTTTTACCACCATAATTTATATAACGATTTTAATTACATTCGCTAGCCTAAGCCAAATTTTATGTCTTAAAATTTGCATGCACCTTTCAACTATATGTATCGGCAACAACAAATAACAAAAGGTGGCATATTAAGAGTGTTTGCCTCGCCCAATCGGTCTTTTGTCTATCGACTGAGGAAAATCTTTGATGCTTTCAGTTAAATAAAGTGGCATATTTTAAATTTGTATTGCAGAATGACGATATATTAATGATACATTTGAGATTTTATGGAAATATATTAAAATTAAGATTGACACTTTCATTTTCGGACTTTATCTTGCATTCCCTGGACATATTAGGCTATTTTGAGTCACTCTCAACATATTTTCCCATTTGTCGTATACAATGAAGCAAACTCCGAATATAATAATAATAATAATAGTAATTAAAATAATAAAAGCAACAGCAACAATGACAATAATTATATCGTCATCTTCATTATCATCATCATTATCACCTTCATCATCATCATCATTTGAGATGACATATATTGCATAAAGATAATATCCCAAGTGACCTTCTTAACAATTAATTACATTGTATGCAATTGTTTCAAACACGAAAATCCTAATGCAAAATTTAATTAATTTATCATAACTATTACTAGTTTATGTTATATTGATGAGAAACACAATAATTGACAAGATCAGGGTAACTTTAATTGTACTTAAATAAAAAACGAATAATCTAAATTGTAAAATTTTTTAAAACATTTCTTCAGGAATATTCAATTTTGTCAGAATCCATTGAGCAGACAATTTTTTCTTTATCTTGTCACCAGAAGACTTAGCGAAAGACTTCACGTTACTCCACGGGATTTAATAATTATCTCCCTTGATCATGTTGATCACTCTTTAATTAGATATGTAATGATTGTGACTTTTGGGGTTTAACGCCATTGTTAGTACATGCTAGGCCATATATGGCGGCCAGTACATTTGGTGGAGGAAGAGCCCGGGAAGAACCACCGACCGACGGGAAGCTACTGGCAAGCTTCTCACATACTCACATTGGTCGAGCTAAGACTCGTACCAACGCGGACGTAGGTGTGATATGAGAGATATGTAAAGGCGAGATCCTTAGACCACTTGGCCAGCCGGAGCCCCAATTAGATATCTATTAAAAATTGGATTTCCGATAAAAATAAATAAATTTATAATTGTCTAAAAATATGTACAATGATAATAAATTGGTAATTAAAATGTTTGGCGAATTTTTTCATTATTTCTGTTCTTAAATAGTATGTGACAAATTGATTAGGAAATACAGCGTATATGGAAGTATTTACAAGAAAACGGCAGACACATTTTTTAAAGTAAATTTGACAAGAACTAAAAATACCTAATGATGAATTGTCTATTTTGTTCAGATATGCGAACATCGATGGCGACAGATATACAACATGGTCGCCTTCAGGAATGTGGTTTCCGGAACATCCTTGGAAAATTGGTGGGACAATGGGAACTACCAAATTGCTTTCTCCCGCGGAAACAAGGGTTTTATTGTCTTTAACCTGGAATCATATGCCCTGAATACCCGTCTGCAGACGGGCCTTCCATCTGGGGAATACTGTAACATCATTTCCGGAAATTATGAAAATGGTGCATGCACGAGTTCATCTATATTTGTCAATAGCGACGGGACAGCAAATCTTTATATCTCAGCCAGTGCGGAGGATCCCATGATAGCAATACATATAGGTTTGTATGGATTACTGCAGTCAGGTAATTCTTACTTTTTGCTTTAAAGACAGTTCGATGCAAGTTGATTGATGAGGATTCAAAAAGTTTTAATCCTGTAAATTTAAAAATGGTTAAATAAATTATGTCGTATCTAACCTTTAAGTAAACATATCGGATTATTTTTTAAATTTTTTTTTTCCTTTGCTTTTTTTTAGTTCAATGTAGCACATAGCCAATATAATTGTCTTTTTGTCTCATTTGTAATATATATATATATATATATATATATATATATATATATATATATATATATATATATATATATATATTAATCTTTGCAGAAAAAAAATATGGTGCTCTCAAATAATTTAAAAATGAACTTAATTTGCTTTTGACACTATCAATACGGCATTGGTTCCGTGACGTTACATGAATCAATTCAATATCTAATCGTTCTGTAATCCAGTTCAAGGTTTAGGATCTGGTGATGCTTTCTCAATAGATGATTGAATTTTTTGACAATTGTGGTTTAATATTAATTTAATGCTATTACCTTTATAAAAAGTACTTTGAAAATAGATTTCTTGTTTCAAAAGACCCTGAGGCAAGCAATTTGTCCAGTTTATTGCTCAAGTCACTAGGGTCTCGAGAATCTACAGGAATCTACAGACAATCAGGAATACAGATGGGCGGATAAACTGATAGATATAGATACCTTGATAGACACATAGAAATATTGAAGGAAGGAAGATATATATATATATATATATATATATATATATATATATATATATATATATAGATATATATATATATATATATATATATATATATATATATATATATATATAGAGAGAGAGAGAGAGAGAGAGAGAGAGAGAGAGAGAGATTCCTACAATTCTCTGTACGATTCAGTTTTAACGTGACTTACAGGAGCTAAAGTTGGTCAGCCAAAGAAAGTTACAACATAGAGAGACCACTACCAGGCTGGTGTACAGACATGCGTTCTCCAGGAATATCTCCTCTGTACTGCTCCTTTTAATTGTTGTTAATAAATACTGCCTCCAAGCTGCCTCTGTTGACTTTGATTTACACCGTATCTTGCACTTCGCTTTCATGTTTCAAGAGTATGTTCACTACTTTGAAAAGTGTAAGTGGTGATGACAATCAGTAACAATTAATACTCGTATTCCAGTATGTAACTCCTCCTCTGTGAGGAGTCTGAAAGGCGTGACATGGTCATGTGATTTACCAAAATTGTTAGGCATAGCGATTGCCGGTTTATCAAAGTAAACATGGAGCAAAAGTTTCAAAATCTTCTTGGTGTAAAGTGAAGGGTTGCATGGCCAACGGACGAAAACGTAAGAAATACCCATGGATAAAAGACGTTGATTTCTTTTCCACTTGCAACTAAAAAGAAGAACCCCAAATGATGAAAAGTGTGGCTGGATTACATACATTCTTTCCATTCAGTAATGTCAAGTAGTAATGGATATATCCCATCCTCTTTTTCAATCGTTCGGCACTCCCTGTGAAAAATGGAATAATCGTCTGATTCCTCCTTATGAAAATGAATTTCCTCCACAGCCTGCTAAGCCCCTGTTTGTATGAATTTCCTGTATTGCTAATGCAAGCCTTCTAAGTCCCTGTTTGTATGAATTTCCTGTATTGCTAATGCAAGCCTTCTAAGTCCCTGTTTGTATGAATTTCCTGTATTGCTAATGCAAGCCTTCTAAGTCCCTGTTTGTTGTATTTGGATGTCATTATACCTCGCGCTTGCAAATATTTCTTCAATTCCAACACAGTTAACGTGGAAATATCATCGGTTTCCATATTTCCAAAAGTCCAAACACTTAACAAAATGTCACGTGATGATTGAAGTCGCGTTGTTTGGTATATAGGAATGCAACTATTGTGGTAACATGTCTAGAAACATCTGACAAAATGTCACGTGATGATAGAAGTGACATGACGAAACTGGTTTTCTTTGGTATATCGGAATGCAACTATCGTGGTAATGTGTCTGGAAACATCTGACCCTCTCCGTCTTTCTCTCTTTATGCTCACTCACACGATATGTCTCGAAACATTTTACCCTTTCTTTCTCTCTTCATACTCTCTCACACGATGCGTATCAAACGTCGGATCCTCTTCATCTTTTTCTCTTCATGCTTACTCACGTGATGTGTCTCGAAAAATCTGACATCTCCGTCTTTCTCTCTGCAAGTTCATTCACACAGACCAATGTACAAACACACAAACCTACATACACAATGTCACATACAAGCCATGGTATGTGATGATGAACATGAATGTAACACAAGTTAGCTTTATTCTTAGTCAACATTCCAGGAGTGATAAGATGTGTAGTTATCAGTAAGCGGTGTTAAATGTGTATGATAAAGTCAGTAAATCTGGAGAAGAGAGCACCATTCTAAACGTGTATGACAAAGTCAATATTTAGAAAGAAGCGAGTCCCATTCTATATGTCTATGATGAAGTCAATAATTTTGGAGAAGCGAGTCCCATTCTATATGTCTATGATGAAGTCAATAATTTTGGAGAAGCGAGTACCATTCTAAATGTCTATTATAAACTCAATAATTTTGAAGAAGCGACTACCATTCTATATATGTATGGATAACGTTAATAATTAGGGACAAGCTTGTCTCATTCTCAATGTTTATGATAAAGTAAAAAAAATTAGGGAGAAGCTAGTACCATTCTAAATGTGTATAATAAAGTCAATAATTTTGGAGAAGAAACTGCCATTCTAAATGTGTATGATACGTTCATAATTATGGGCAAGCAAGTACTATTCTAAATTTCTAATAAAGTCAATAATTATTGTTCTAAATCCACCAAGAATTCCTAAATTTCTTATTTTAAAGATCCTCAGACGGTTCCAAGCATCATTTCTGGGCCCATAATAGGTATATTGATACTATTACCAAGAGAATCTATTCATTATGATTGGTCTAACGATTCTATTACCAAGATAATCTTTTCATTATGATTGTTCTATCGATGCTATTACCAAGATAATATATTCCACATAATAAGTCTATCGACACAATTACCAAAAGAATCTGTTCGCCATAATAGGTATATCGATACTATTGCCAAGAGAATCTGTTCGCCATAATAGGTCTATCGATACTATTGCCAAGAGAATCTGTTCGCCATAATAGGTCTGTCGATACTATTGCCAAGAAAATCTATTCCTCATGATAGGTCTATCGATACTATTGCCAAGAGAATCTATTCATTATGATAGGCCAATCGATACTATTGCCAAGATAACCTATTCCCCATAATAGGTCAATCGATACTATTACCAAGATAACCAATTCCCCATAATAGGTCAATCGATACTATTACCAAGATAACCTATTCCCCATAATAGGTCTAACGATACTATTACCAAGATAACCTATTCCCCATAATAGGTCAATCGATACTATTACCAAGATAACCTATTCCCCATAATAGGTCAATCGATACTATTACCAAGATAACCTATTCCCCATAATAGGTCAATCGATACTATTACCAAGATAACCTATTCCCCATAATAGGTATAACGATACTATTACCGACAGAATCTATTCCCATGATAAGCCTACCTTAACTATTGCTAAGAGAATCTGTTCGCCATAATAGGTCCATCGCTACTATCACAAAGAGAATGCATTTCTGGTGATAGATCTATCGACACTATCACCAAGAGAATATATTCCCCGTGATAGGTCTATCGATCATATTACCAAGAAAATATATTCCCCATGATATGTCTATCTATACTATTACCGAGAGAATCAATTCACACCCCATAATAGGTCTATCGATACAGTTACCAAAAGAATCTATTTACAACCCATATCAATAGCATTGCCAAGAGAATCTATTCCGCATGATAGATCTATCGATACTATTACCGAGAGCATCTATTCACATGTACAAAATATTTTGTCGCTTGTGATAAACTTAAATTGCTAAGTTTTTCTATTAATTTCTCCTCAGCTCGATTAAAAAATTGACAATGAATCCACGTGTTCTAGTTTATATACTCTACTTTTGCATGAACACAACTATGTACTCTCCAATTAATGATATAATTTTGATACAAGCCTTCCATTTTTAAGGAGGGGTAGTCTTAATTTTTAAATTTTATTTTATTGTATTTTGTGTTGGTTTGTTTGAAAGGCGTCTAAATTTAAGCTTCCAGTCTTCTTTTTCCTGCATGAAGTCGACATCTTTCCCGGATGAAGGTAGAAATGACGTCAGATTCTCTTGGCACTGAAAACGTTTAATTGATTTGAAATTGTAAGGAAAACGTTTTGAAAGCAAACACGATAGGTGAATAACATGACTAACATGTCGAGGAAATAATATTTTGCTGAACTTTCCAAATACCGCCTAATGTAGAATAATAAAGAATTCAATAAAAGATAAGAATTTTGTTTTCTTCACCCAATTCGATTAAAAGTACTTTCCTGAATATATGTCCAAAATATAGAGATCGAAAAAGTGTTTTTCAGGTCGAAATATTATGTATTGAATGAAAGACTAATTAAGTAAGATATATAACATAATCATAAATGAGAACATGTTTACATGAGCATTAATTGCGTGATTTACCAGAGCATGGGTTACGTGATTTATCTGATTGAGATAGGTCTAAGCGAGAAAACATTATTTTGAAATACAGTTAAATTATTTCTTTTCCACAATGCAAAAATCTTCTCACATTAGCAAAAGTCTAATAATTTGAAATATGTGGTAAAACATGTGTCGCTTGAAATGATGATGTCGTATAGTAATTATCTAAACTAAAGAAAGCTCTTTTACACTCTAGAAAAAGGCATGAATTATATTAATCCATGATATGTTGATCAATTTGGGGGTGGGGTTGGGGTTGGTGGTATATAGACGGTCACATATCCATAGCGACTAAAAATAATAACAAGAGGTGGAATGAGAGCGCATGCTCCATATGATCCTCTTCTTACAGACGTAAATTATGAAACCACTTCTCTGATATTCATGATATTCATGGGAGTGTCAAAGGTCAAAGAGATATATATATATATATATATATATATATATATATATATATATATATATATATATATATATATATATATATAACAGACAACACGTAGTCATAGCAAGAGGAAATATAATAATATATTGTAATGGCTGTTGTGTTACAATGCCTGAGTCACTGTTGGGAAAGTAGGTCAGTTTACAAGGCGGTGATGTATACTCTTACAAAGTAGGTCAACTCTCTTCCATGTCTTGCGGGTATGAGACTTTACCTCAAGATAGGGAGAAGTGCTTGAAAAGCACATGAAAGTTCGTAAACTTCATTTCGTTTTCTCCACTAACATGAAAAAGATGAATAACCAACGTAAGATTGTCTTTAAAAACCAGTGCTAATCTTTTGAAACTTTTATCATTTTCTGGAAAGGATGCCTTCGATTGATAGCAACAATTCCACGCGTATTGGATGAAAATGAATAAGGGATTTACAACTTAAATGTATAAATATTATATAGTACAAACTAACAAGAAAAAGATGAATAACAGACAATTGACTAACGGTTAGAGTATATAGGTAGAATTGGGTTATTAGTCAACTACTTGGTTCATACAAAGTTCCAAATGAGTCGTATAGGATTGACACGTACTCTATTTTTATATGTGTTGATATATATTTTACCTATAATTGATTGAAAATAAGAGAAAGTGCCTCAGATCTGCAATAGTTTGGAAGATCAAGAAACACCCTACAAAGCAAGATCGATATGTACATTGGAACGGGTCAAACTCCACACAGAAGTTATAGGAGGATCATAGGATTGTGTTCACTTTTCTTTATTCGCTGTAAGATGTTAAGATCTATTAGACATACAATCAGTTTCGCAAAAGGTCAAATCCATGAAAGATTTGTGCACGTGAATGAAAGATTACAAATAGCATTCCCCTTTCATATCCTAAATAAACTGCTCGTAAAGAAAGAAGCAGTCAGTACAATTTGTATAGGTGTCATTACCCACCACCTTTCATATTACATGGTATATGCATACGTATCATTAAATGTGGATTGCTTTTCAGAACGACAAACAAAGTACATGTGGCGAATTTGTGATTGCTAAATTGTATACAAGTTCTTACACAAGCCAAATTGTATACAAGTTCTTACACCAGCCAAAACAACAAGCCAAATTGGTATACGAATTTAAGAGGGGATAAGAAAGGCATCGTCGGTAGAAATTGTGATCTTGCATATATTTTCATATTGTACTTTACATATACATGCATAATAAAATAAAGAGAAAATAAAACTGTAGAAATAAAAGTAATTTACTGGGTTAAATGCATCCAGTAGCAAATATTTATCATATAAGTACAATACATGCTGTTATTTAATTCACTTAGTGCCTGGTTTGAAACTTGAGACTAATGCATGAATGTTTTAGTATTGGTTTTGGTGGTATATTTATTCAATCATCGATCTACTTAAAACAACAACAACAATAACAAAAATTAGGCACACAGCCAGTCTGACAGTCAGACAAGACAGACAAACAGACAGGCACAAGACATATGGACAGACAGAAAGAAAGAAAACATACTGAAAGTAGAAATCGCTAACTCTGTGTAACTATAAATATATGGAATCGACTCTATTTTAAGTTGATTAGTACATTTATTTCTAAATATATATGTACCTATAAACATATGGAATCGATGCCATTTTTAAGTTGATTAGTACATTTATTTCTAAATATATTTAATAAACGAACGCACAACGCATCCAGGATATAAGAAAGTAATCGCTTTACAAAGGGACTTGTATATATGGTGGTTGTGGTGAAGAGGGGAGGTAAAAGTATATAAATATGATACCCTTTGAAAGGCAGATGTTTGCGTGAATGGGTAGAGAATTACATAAACCCTTCACCACTGCCATCACCATCAACACCAGCTTCCTACAAGAACAAGGATCATTATCTTTGTTCTGAAATGTTCATGTAGGCTTACACAATTGCAGAAAGATTGTTGTTCAAAACTATTGACGAATTTTTTTTTACAATTATGACCTCTGATCAGAGCTACGAGTTCGAATAAGGAAGTTAAATCTGAGAGTGAACGTATTGCTGCTCTTTTGAGATAGAGAGATCGATAGATAGATTTACAGACACATGGATACACAGATCGATTCGGTCATGATGGCCAAAAATAAGACTCACAGAACACAATGAAGAAGGTATGAAATTCTTTATTAATTTTTCTATACTAGAACTTTGGGAGTTTGTTTTGTATTTGATTGCACTTCATTTTAAAACAAGATAATGCGAAATGAGTTCACCATATCAATACACATGCGATAAATGTAAACAGCACGTTTATAGTTCATAGTAGGTGTGTCTTTTTAAGACATGCTCTCGCCGTGCATGTATTACAATCGATTGGTTTACACGGTTTTTGATGTAAGGCACGAAACTGCATTACCCATGGGGTGTAATTGACTTGATCAAAAATTAAAATAAAACATAAACAACGCGCATCCTCGTCGTGGACGCACAATAAAACTAAATTTCCAGCATGGTACGGTTTCTATTTTGCTCTGAGATTGCTTTTATTTTCAAATCGAATTTTAATTAAATTGATCATATTTACCACTATGGTGTAGATGTCTACGCGGCAATAAAAAATACCCAATGTGGATTGCTTTTATCGATACATTGTATTTAGTATAATCTTTATTTTGTTTCGTCTACTAAATGAATAAATTACTCCTTTTAATCTAAATCCAGTTTTGACCAAAGGTCTGCTTATTTTAGCTGACTCTATACAAGCAAATAGCATATATGTTGCCAAGCCAAAGACCTCAAAACTTCTCATGTGACTTTAATAGGAACCTAATTCTTAAAACGATTGAGAAACTTTTAATCAAGACTGGTAGAATCGTCTCTATATAGAACAAATGTACAACTTGCGTCCAAGGCAGATTCACAATCAACAACATAGCTTCCAAATAAACCAGGTTGAAAATTCATAATTTCTGGAAGAAAACAAAACACACACACACAACTGTAAAAATCTTATAAAAATAGTAAAGTATATGAATGATGACGTCAATAAAACATATTCCTTACAGAAACAAAATTCTTAACATAATGGCAGAACCATCGAAGACCTGACATTTCTGAATACCATAGGTGGAAAAGATTGACTCATTGATTTGTCTTTCAGAGAATGTATCAGGGCATTTTCCAATTTATGCATAAGTATGCATTAATCGGCCAAGTATTTACGAGATAATGACCTTTTCCGGGCATGCATACTGCATGCACACCAGCTTTTTAATTTGTGCAACAGACTTGGTGCTAAGTCATATTGTACAGAAAGATAGCCACCAGGTCACTTGGACGAGCAAAACATGGTGCAACTTGACACAATATTCAAGCATAAACGCACCAATAATCCTGCAAGTATTGTATTGTAAAGGAAGTATTGTATAGTAGAAAATTTCTACAATGCATTTATACCTCTATTTTTGAGATTTTGTTAGGTGTTTGCAAATAAAATGTTCGTTAAAACCTTAAGAATAGTTACATACATATAAAATAATGTCTCGAAGGGCATCATCTCTAAAGTACAACATCATGATAAAAATATTTTAAGACCTGCAAGTTGAAATTTGAAAAATAAATTTAAAAAAACATTCTGTAGCATATTAAGCACCTCGTGATTAATTAACATGAAAAGTTTGAACATGTTGCTCAGAATTTAAGAATGGTTAAGATATTATTATGGTGGCTATTTATTACATCTACAGACTATTTTATCTGTGCCATAAGGCTGATATATATATATATATATATATATATATATATATATATATATATATATATATATATATATATATATTTGAGTGAAGCTATAACAATGTTTTCATGGTAATATGTCATATTTTTTTTTATCACTAAAACAAACACTAATAAAACATTTGCAATACTATTTGCATAAATATGTATATATGTAAATAAATATAATCTGGAATGTAATACATTATCTACCATAAATCATGATATGCAGAAAACTTAAGGCAAGCTCGGAAAGAAACCTTATAAAATGAAATGTCTGCTCTTGAGCATAAATATTGTGGGTAGAATCATTAACCTTTTTTTGTAGCAATTTCCTCCAATATCATCCAATATAAATTCAAAATCTTAATCTTACAAATACAAAAAATATATCAAATTTATATGCAAAAGTATTTTTAAAAATGACATTAAATATTGATGCACGGGCCGTGCTTAGTTTTCTCGACATTTTCTGGGATTACTGGTATTCACACCTTTAAGCATAAAATGAAGATAGCTGACTCAGACTAAACATGCCCAATCTGAAACAAACGTACAGTTCATTTTTATGTAATAAACAAACGCACAGTTAATTTGTATGTAATTAAAAGCCAAACGTACAGTTAATTTGTATGCAGTTAGTTTGTATGTAATACGCAAACGTACAGTTAATTTGTATGTAATAAACCAATGTACAGTTAATTTGTATGTAATAAACAAAGGTACAGTTGATTTATATATAATAATGATCTTGCAGACATATCTGAGAAAATAGTGTTCTTAGTCAATAGAAGATAAAGCACAACATAAAAGGATACAACAACATATATTACAGGCTCGTGTCTTATGATCTGTGTATAGCGGAATTATTATAGCTATGTTTTAATTGTTAATTATTTTACTTGTGCATACCAGCAATTTGTGTTTCATAATTTTGTACCAATTTTAGTGGATTTCGTGACTGCCTAAAGGCATGAAGTTTAAATTCTAACGGATTATCATCAATTTAAGTATTAATGGAAATATAATCCATTTCGAAAACCATTAAAGTTATACTTAAAAAAACAAATGGATTAGCGGCATTCATTTGATTTCATTTTCTGAGTTAACAACAATTCGTGCAAGATACTATTGCAATAAAATTGCACGGGAGAATTCTATTTTTTTAAATTTATATTTGTCATAGAATGTCATCAATTGTGTGCATTTCTCCAATGCCTACACATTTTTGTGACTAAAGTTATGATTTTCCGGATCAACAGAATTACAAGCATGATAGAAAAGAATTGGTAAACAAGACTACATATACAATTTGACCATTTGCATGTTATGGATCTTGCAGAGAACATGTGCATTACAAGCAAATCTTACATATTAACTTCCTTAAGTGCACAAATTGTACAGCCTACTGAAAACGACCAAAAGATACATGTGACAAAATAATGTACGTACACATTTTAATCTGCATTGTTTTAAAGTAATCGGGTGTGAGAGGAAAGGTACATATTTGAAAACTTGAATAATTATTTGACTTTAATAAGAAATTGACTGAGTTAAACTAGACATAAATACAAGACAGCAATACATATGTACATATATCTGCATCCGGCTAATCATGTGTATTAAATGTGATATAAAAAGGTGCACAAGTTAGAGAAGCATATTTTGCACAAAAAAATCTTTGCATATTTATTTGACATAATGAACAATTTTCCCATTCATAAGTAAAAAGAAGTTGAAAACAATATGGCAATAAATTTGTACATATACTTTTTCATACTGTCTGTTGAGTGTGATATAAAATAGTGCATAAAACACACTAAAAACACATTTAAAAAACACATTTTGAAAATACAATCATGCATATTTGTTTTACTTAATAAAAAAAATCCCATTCAAAAGAAGTAAAAGGAAGTAGAAGCAAGATGTGTCTGCGTGTTTTAATATTTACATAGGCATTTCTTTACAACATTATGTAGACATTTGTTTGCATGTTTTAATATTTACATAGACATTTCTTTACAACGTTATATAGATTTGTGTCTGCATATTTTAATACTTACATAGTTCTTTAAAACGTTATATAAATATGTGTTTGCATGTTTTAATATGTACATAGACATTTCTTTACAACGTTATATAGACTTGTGTCTGCATGTTTTAATATTTACATAGTTCTTTACAACGTTATATAGACATGTGTTTGCATGTTTTAATATGTACATAGACATTTCAGGAAATTATACAAATGATGAGTATATAATACCACTTTAATTTATTATTTTACTATTTGGACTTCATAGATAAATTTCAGGTCTGTAAAATAGTAGCATGGATAACCTCAAGGAGTCTTTATTTTATTATTTGCAATGGGTTCAATATCAGTTTGTTGAATGTTATCACACACAAAGTATTTTACATATGTTATTCACATTTCAGAAAGTGAAATTTGCGATACAACTCCACCAGGGGTAATGGTTTATTTACAAGCCCCCTATCCACCCAGTCATCACCCTACCCATGATCATGTCTGATTTCAAATTCAACAATAACATACACCATTTCTTTTGTTCAATACGCAGAAGAAAATGAAACTTCGTCTGCTTCATCTAATAACTGATATATTTACAAACAACATTTAACACACAAATTAGGCAAATATTTATTATAGCCAATCTATGCATGTGTGTCATATTCCCAAAAATATACACTTGCACCTATATATGATTCAATAAAATACAACCCCAGTATGTGAGGCTTTGAGCTTCATTATTAGATTTTACCATCTGTCTTTGTCTCTTCCAATTTAATGACACAGGGAAATATGTGATATTCTGACGATCTCCATACTCATTAAAATGATCAAAAGAGGTCATACTATCACACGTGGTTCTTCGCAGGGTCAGTTCATCACAAAAAGTCTATAAAAAGACGATATAAAAAGATATTTAAGATGATTTTCTTTCCTGTGATTCATGACATTGACCGTGACTTTGAAAATTAGTATTAATTGTTACGAAGTTCAACTAACGCTCCATGGTTATTTCCTATTGTCACTGTCTAAAAAAAAGAATATTGTATGTAAAGCCGTATATATATATATATATATATATATATATATATATATATATATATATATATATATATATATATATATATATATATATATAAAGGTTTTTTGCCATTATTGTCTATGGTAAATTATGTGTGTGTTTTAGATAGTGTCTGGGTAACTGAACATTAATTTTTACGTAATTTTATTTCAGACTAATTAACATTTAAATCCTAGATAATTATTTAGTTTTTGATTTAAATCCCAAATGACAGGACATTTTCTTAAATCCGGAAAATAAAGATCATGCAAAGTACTTTCTGGACAGCATAAGAGAGTTCAGATGTCAGGAACGACAACCGTGTACGCATGGAGAATACAATAAGGTTGGAAATGAGAGACTTGTTTCCGGCTTTGGTGTTTATGTTGGTCTCTTTAAATAGTATAACGGTTTAGTCAGAAAAACATAATATATTTGACTGGCCAAATTTAAGTTGATTACAGATTTAGATAAATGATCAACATAGCTTTTATATTCAAAATGGTCTTCTATATGAAAGATGCAAGTGTCGGTTACCAATATGGAGATACCAGAGATTTACAACAAATAATACATCCTAGAATACCATAAAGGAAATCTACTGAAATTGGACATGGGTTTTGAGAACTAAAATATAATCATGCAAGTAAACTCAGTGTGTGTCCCAAAAGCATGCCAAATAGCGATCAAATAGCGAACATTGCTTGTAGCATCTTGTCTTAACCAATACCTAATTTAGAATTATAACCAAAAAGTCTTAATTACCTTTCATATGCCCATTTTTAGATTAGGTAATTGTCTTCTGCCATTTGAATAACTCTCTCTGCTATTTTAAGAGCAGTTTTAGCATGTGCATTTGTAAACACATCTGCTGGAATTTTGTGTCCTGGAAATGGAGTCTGGGTACCTCATAGTGGTGTGTTCTCCCAGACATTCCTCTAGATCCATGGCTAAAAGGACAAGGTCATCGTTAAACTACCTTTTGAAGTAATGCTGGCGAGCTGGTGACTTTTCAGAACCACCCTGTTTGCATTGTTTGCATACACAGCGGCCTTTATAGCTTTCTTAGTTGCCTATTTTATGAGGATATATGATATGAGTACACCTTTATTAAACATGTGATCATTATATAAAAGTAAGACTATCCAGTTACACCCACACAACAATATATATATATATATATATATATATATATATATATATATATATATATATATATATATATACATATCAACAGACTAAATGACAAACAGACATACAGACAGGCAGGACAAACATTGTAGGGGAATAGAGACGACGGGCAGACGATAACCACAACATGTAACTATATAATTTAAGCTTATATGGAGCAAATGTACTGACTACAAAGTAAATCAATTTTGTGGGACATCCACTCTCAAACACCCACCCACTCACACACACACTCGCACAGAGAGAGAGAGAGAGAGAGAGAGAGAGAGAGAGAGAGAGAGAGAGAGAGCAATGGATTATGAAATAATAAAACAAGTTCTCTGCAGTTGCGTTGTGATGCCACGTCTTCTTCTTGGTTACACTGACAACACAGGAAATGCTTACACATGATTGTACAAACTTTAGGCCTATTTTAATTTTACAGTAAAGTTTTAGTTGAATACAGCACCCAATGCAGAAGATATATGACTTTAAAAAAACTTCAGTACAAAATGTTAACTTTATGACTCTGTCACCGCCGTCGCCATCGCCAACCTAAAAGTGGCGACACTTTTTAATATATGGATATTGGTCTTATTTTATGTCAATTTTACCCGTAATTTACTTGAAATATAAGTTAAGAGTTCTCATCACTATGATTGACTCCTTGCAAGACAGAAGTGGTTGAAATCCCAAGGGACACAAGATGGGAGCCTAACCCAGTCGTACCCAGTTCCCATCTCCTTCTAAATTTATCTGGTACATAAGTGCTAGGCGATCGTTGCCGTTACTCGCGACACGGGTTCGATTCTTGGTTGGAACCAGTTATAACTCTCTAACCTATTAGATTTTATTTGTGTAATTATATATAAATTTATTTCATATAATCGTGTGTGCTAACATGTTATGTGGGATCCAGGGATAAGCGCTTTCCTCTCTGATTGGTGTATATGTGTCCATTTACAATTATAATTTAATGTATATACCTTTCTCTTCTCAATAAATGGGTTTGATTCATGCTTGGAATCACTTATAACTCTGTAACCTTTTAAATTATATTGGTGTGTGTGGTATATATATATATATATATATATATATATATATATATATATATATATATATATATATATATATATATATATATATATATATAGAGAGAGAGAGAGAGAGAGAGAGAGAGAGAGAGACAGACAGACAGACAGAGAGAGAGACAGAGACAGACAGAGACATAGACAGACAGACAGACAAGGAGACACAGAGAGAGAGATAGAGAGAGAAAGGGAATCTTGCAAAGATTGACACAACAAATGGAATCTTCTTTTGAAGTTCTCCAAAACCCCACAGAAATGTTTGAGTGTTTGTGTTTGAGAGAGAGAGAGAGAGAGAGAGAGAGAGAGAGAGAGAGAGAGAGAGAGAGAGAGAGAGTGAGTCTTGCAAAGATTGACACAAATCGAGCCTTATTTTAAAGTTCTCCAAAACCCCACAGAAATGTTTGAGTTTAACATAAACCCTTTCGGAACTTTGAAGTTCCCATAACCACACAAAATACATAACATTTTTGTTATACATCATCCGTGCAAATTCTACAACTTGTCGCACAACAGATTCTAATTCAGCCAGTATTTGTTAAACTTCAATTCGCCGCGTCTCAATTCAATTCAATTCAATGGAGTCCTTTGTGGGTTTAACACCATTTTTCAGCACATGATAGGCTATACATGTTGGCCAATGGAGTTCTCTATTTTACAAAAGTCTATATGAGTGTAGAGTATGCAAATATAAGATCAATCGAGCACAACCCAGTGCCCAGATGGTTAATGATGATAAATATGACCTGTTTTGCCAAAGGAGAAAAAATGATATAATAGTTTAGTAACGAATCCATCAGTATTATGAATTATGAATAATGCTTCGTGACAGATGCAGTATGTATTTATAGTTGCATTGAGGATAGCATATATCTTGTTTTCAAGGCATCTCTATCTATCTCTCTCTCTTTCTCTCTCTCTCTCTCTCTCTCTCTCTCTCTATATATATATATATATATATATATATATATATATATATATGTGTGTGTGTCTTTATGTGTGTCTCTGTGTGTGTGAATCCATTAATTTTTGAGGGACTTAATTATAGTTAGGACCTATTATAATTTCCTTTTTGTTCTCATTAAATTAGGGACACAAATAGATAGTTTGAACACATCCTTGGCACCAAAGACGGTTTGTACATAAATAGCTTTGTACTTGAACAAGGGAATAATTAAAGAGTCTTCTTTATCACATTTCTGGGTCCGCTATATTTTTCCAAAATAGCATTTTATTTTCTGAAAAACCTAATATCTAGTCCCCCATAAAGTTACATAGAAAGTATAATGGTATCCGAGGACGTCCTGCCTAATTGGACCCAGGGTCCGTTTTGGAAGCATGGCGGTACATTAATAGTCCTGATAACGTACTGGGCCCTTATCTTATGTTATCAAATGCCTGAATAGATCCGTAATATTACTAATTGTACATGTATCTATGTAAAACTATATGGTCGTAATAGCGAGGGTACAGGTATCTCGTACTCAGACTTATCCATCAATAGCTATATGAATTTATATTTATTATGGTACATGATTTGGTATTTTTCTGGTACCTTGGAATGCACATCCCTATCCAATATATTTTGGAGTCCAGATCCAGGGATTCTACTAGCCTAATCAAAGGCTTCTCCTATACTATGTATACCATTATTATGATGATTATGTTAATATCTATATATATATATATATATATATATATATATATATATATATATATATATATATATATATATATCTGTAGTAGTGAAAAATGTTAGTTCATTTTGAATACCCAGTTCGTAATGATTTATATATCGAGTTTTATGAAAACCGTCATGTCTGCATTTATAGTCATTATGGATGTGTATAATGGCAGTGCTTTTCTATGTTTGCACCAGAATATGCATGTGGACTAAGACCACAATTCATTTTCCTATATAGTCTCTACATTTGTTTGTCAGTACTGAACTTTCCTCTGTGTCCAAATCCTAATAAATCATATGTTGCTGTAAAGTATCTTCAAAGATGAACTCACGCTGAAGTTCTTGTCATAGGTTAACCGGCATTCTTATGAATGGCTGGACTGTAAACACAAGCAACGTGCAATGAGTCACAGATTTCACTTCCGGATTAGCACCAATGTCTCATTACTCACTGTACACTGTCGCCAAAATCCACGCAGACAACCACACTATAATGCTCATATTCTAAACAATAACCAATTTCCTTTAACTCAACACTAAGAATGACTAAATCTAATGAATACATCACCACCAAAATGAGAGAGGAAAAAATTATCTAAAAATAGACTCGGACTACATTTGTGTACTGAACCGGAAGTATTAATTGTGGCCTGATTTCTATCAGGGTCAGAAATTTTCACCTGAATGGAAAAAAACTAAAATAAATGTGTCTGAAATACTGCTGCAAAGTTTCAATGAATTTGATGCATGCATATAAATTTTATCTGACACCATTGTATTACAAACACTATGAATTTCAAAATGGCCGACTGTGAACAATGCACAAAACTTAAAGTTGAATGGTGAATTTATTAATTAAGATAAACACTTGAAATAAACTGTAGTTAGTTTTTAGTCCTCATACAAATCTGGAAATTACAAGAAATTAAACCTGTTTGCTAAACTCTCTGTGGAGAATCAAGTTTAAAATATGATACATATTTAAAAATTTGAATTTAAATTAACTTTTCATGAAAATGTAAAAACTTAAGTTGACATATTTTGTTCTTTTGCAACATGTCTCCATTCCTTTATCGCAAACATCAATGGTTTTCCTTATCAGGTGTAAAGTAATTAAACCAGGGCCTGTCAATAATAGGTAGCACCTGAAATCTGGTAGCATCTGAATACGTTAGTTAGGGGTAGTAACTATGGTAGTGATGTCATTTTCACCCCTGAAGGGGAGGAGCTCTTAGATATTAGGCTTCCAATAGTATTGAAGATTTGCTGGAGTTATATGATACCAGGGCAGCACACCTTTTCCTAGTTATATAAGAGGGAGAGATGATAATTCTTGTACTTTTACATGCAGTTATTTAAACTGAAACCATGAAAGGTAGACCAAGAAGAAGAAAATATTTTTTAAATCAGGAAATATTCCACATAACAAAGGGGTCAGATTTCTGACTGATGATACCGTACCAAGTTCCAGTGCTGCATCTGCTCAAGTGACCAGAAGAATGGATGCAGACAAGTTCTCTCTCATGGCAGTGACAAAGCCAACAGGTGGGGTTCTCCAGTCAGTTGTGGCACCAGAATGTAATGGCACACCTGGATCTGCTAGAATTCTATGGCCATCGTCCAAAGCAAGACTGACCCTGAAAGAGACAGAAGTGAATCAGCATGAGGGGACATGTATGATCTGTATGAATAAAAATGTTGAAATGAGGAATGATATCATCCATCGTCATGGCAATCAAGACAACAGATGTGAGGACCTGATTTCAAACAGTGCAGTTCTGCAACTTTTAGCCAAAAATATGTTTCCGGGAATAAGAACAAGAGAAGGAAAAAAGCTGAAGCAGAAAATTCTCAGTCAAGATGTTAGAGCCCACTGCAGTTTTGATCTTCAAACGAATGATGGAGGACACCGGTGGTGATGTTAGAATTATACAATGTCAACTCCCCAAGTACTGGATGCTGCTCTGCAGTGTTATTCTGGGGACTGCAACAAATGTCAGCAATATTCTAAGGTTTGTGGGGGAGGAAGTACTAACAGTTGGTGGATATGATCTGCATTTCTGGGACTTCATCAAGTGACTCATCTAAACATGACAGAAAGTGATAAGAATATTCTCCTGGAAGTGCTGAAAATGAAACTTTCCTGTGATGTTGTACAAAGACTTAACACAAACTCGCAGAAATGTGAGGTTGTGAACAGATCAATCAGTGTTTCCTTACCTAAGTGTTTCCTTACCTAAAAATGCTAACTATTCAAGAAACTTTGAGGCAAGAGTGCATTCAACAATACACAGACTCAATAACAGACTTGGATCATCTCTGAAAACAAAAGTACAACACTTCGGAGGTATACTTTCACCAAGTACTCTGAGATCACTGGATCAAAACTGTACCTACCAACATTTGTATCAAAAGTATCCGGAAAATAGGAAACGTGTACTGGAAAAACAAGGATATATGATACAGGCTCATCTGAGGTATAGAACTCAGCCCGGCAACAGGAAGTCTGAGTACTGGACAGTCATTCCAAGGGCGATCACTCCTACGCACAGGTTTACCAGGAGCCAAGGACAATGCAGACAAAAAAGATGATCTTAGTCCATGTACAAAAAAGGACAGTGCCCAAAAGAGACAATGAAAAACACATCATACAGAAAGGAAAACTGTCGTGATGAAATCCGTAGGTTATGTTATGTGCAGTTGTGTTACCTACTACCACCCGATGAGACCTATGGAGAGGTCGAAACAGTTTTCTCGGAATATCAAGACATAAATAAAGAAATAAACAAACAAACACATATTTTAACATATTCTAAAATAACACGAACTGACTGACTGACTGTCTGACTGAATGAATGAATTGATGAATGAATGAATGTAGCATTGAATGAATGAATTAATGAAATAGTGTATGTATGATTTAAGATAAAGCTGTCATAGTCAAATGAAGTAAAGACCAGTTATTCTTTCTTTCTTCTATCCTCCTTACTTTGCCCAAACAATCATCAATGCATATATCTATTTATCAATCAATCAATCAATAAACTAATCCCATTTTATCCATGCAACCAGCAAGCCAGCCATGTCATGCTAATGTACATTTCTATATGGATGTAGGTGGGTGGGTGTGCAGGGCATATCATTATACCTGTAATTATTCCATATCACAATTTCAACTGTAGCATGCAGTTTCGAAATTCACCATGTCCAAAACAATTCCGATATCGTATGCAGTACTGCCTATTTGTTGTTGATATGATTGGGTTCCAGGCTGAGGTTATCCGCATTCACAAACAAACTTTTGTGGCATAAATGCGATGCATCTAACTCTTTTGGAATGTTTACACTTCTCATCTTTATCATGAATGCAGTCTATGGACAGGTTTCTTTTTCCAAATGTTAGTCTCAGGGTCCCTATATGACAATAGCCTATATAAACTATTTGATGTTACATTGCCTGTCCAAAATATGCAAATACTGTTAAGTGCTGGCACAGAATTGAACAAGATTTTCTCTGACAGAATTTCAAAAATATCCACCTTTGTAACTTGTATAAGATGTAGAAATACATACATGGTGATAATAATGAGTATCAACCCCATAGGCTCTATACATGTGCTTTTTGTTTACAAACATTTTAAAATTTTAATTTTATTTTAAAAATTAATTTAAATTTTTAAAACTATTTAACTTTTTTAATTTTTAATTTCATAGTTCTATTTTTAAAATCAATATACATAAAATGTCAAAATTTCATGCTTTTACCTTGAATAATAAACGCAGGATAACAATTTAAACTTTTATAACCTTCCTACTGACAGGATTAAGACCACAATTAATTTTCCTATATAGTCTCTACATTTGTTTGTCAGTACTGAACTTTCCTCTGTGTCCAAATCCTAATAAATCATATGTTGCTGTAAAGTATCTTCAAAGATGAACTCACGCTGAAGTTCTTGTCATAGGTTAACCGGCATTCTTATGAATGGCTGGACTGTAAACAAAGCAACGTGCAATGAGTCACAGATTTCACTTCCGGATCAGTACCAATGCCTCATTACTCACTGTGCACTGTCGCCAAAATCCACACAGACAACCACACTATAATGCTCATATTCTGAACAATAACCAATTTCCTTTAAATCAATACTAAGAATGACTAAATCTAATGCATACATCACCACCAAAACGAGAGAGGAAAAAATTATCTAAAAATAGACTCGGACTACATTCGTGGGTTCTGAACCGGAAGTATTAATTGTGGCCTGATTCCATGTGGACAGTTTTTCAGTTTTAATATTTTTCCGGAGTTTTTGTACTTCGCATATTCGTTAGTCATGACAACGAATATGGTAGAAGAATTTTAATGTAAATCATATAAATATTACATTTCCTTTCCTTATGAATCATTTTCAAAAGCTGACCAATCAGAACGCATCACCACTCTCTTGAGGAACTGTTACTGAAGAGTTTCTCAGGCTGTTCAGGCTGTTGGACAGGTTGCATGGAGGCACCGTAAGTACACATTATGTATCGGAGTGCTAGCTGGCATTACATTCTTTACTGAGTATATCTTCAGTAGGATGTGCTCATGTTTCCTTTTAATATGATAAATTTTCATACAAAGTTATTCCTTCTTATACTGAATTGCTTTCATAATTGTCCTGGTAAATAAGTCAGAGCTAGTGAAGCTACACGGCGTTTGTGCTGTCCCTTGCTGTGGGCGAGTGTTAGCTTTAGTACGTATTATTTTAATAGCTGCTGTCATTTGCTTATATATTTGCTTATAACGTTTTGACTTTTTAATTATTCCCCTAATAAACCCCATATAACCATATATACACAAATCTCGGATAAAACTAATTATTGCACATGGTTTTAATGTGATACTTTTTTTGTAAATTGATATATAAATAATCCACACATATATTACTTGCAGATATTAGTCTTTCAGATTAGAGTACGACGACTACGTAGAAATTGTCTTTTCTTCGAGTGGTTGGTATGAGCCACCCAGTAAATAAGTGCCAAGTACCTGAACTTGAACTCCTTCATGTGCACGTGAGCGCGGGAAAATTATTGTTTTGCGCATTTGCCCTTCAGCCATGTGACAACGAAGATGTATTTTTTTGCGATGACGAAAACTAGTCTTGTTTTTGTGTCTACATTTCAGGTACATTGTTTTATTTTTCCTGGCTACAAATAATGTTTAATTCATTACTTTAATTGTCAATTTTATCAAATAATATTCCAGGGAGAAAGTGTAACGGGTAGGACTGGGCTTGTCGGCTCGGATAGCTCAAGTGGTAGAGCGCCCGTCTAGAGTTAAAGAGGTCCTGAGTTCGAGCCCCGGTCTGGCCATGAATTTTTCCCTGCTACATTTGGTGCTGTGAGCAGGGACTTCAAAAGGTTTGTAAAGGGCTATGCTAAAATAGTGAGACACCAAATGACTTTCTTTTGGGACTATGCATCAAGTCAAAAAAAAGCAAGCATTGCTTGGAAATGGACAGCGGTTGAACAAGAAACGTTTGATGCCATCATAGACCGATTGATATCCCCACCTATTCTTGCCTATGCAGATTATGCCGTTTCATTCATTTTAAATGTAGGTAATGAAGCCGATAATTAAATGGGTAATCAAAAATGTCGATTTGCAAGGCTTTAGTCAAATGCTGATCCGCGTAGTGTTTGTCAGCAAAGATACTGATTAAATTTGTAATTAATATTTTAAATTGTTTCATCTAAAAAAATCTATTTATAACTTGGTTACAGATTTATGAAAGTATAGATGATGTGAAGATCTGAAAGACTGCATTTGAATGTTCTAATTTTACTTTTAAAGGGTATGAAATAATAACATACAACTATGACTATTTGTTTCTGAATGGCATTTTAAACAAATTAAATCAATATGTGGAATATGGAATACATTAATAAAATTGCTCCTTGTATGACAGATTGAAAAATGTCATTTCAGTTATTACCGTTTACATCAGTAAAAATGTACACGATTATTTTCCAAGGCTTCCACGATGGTGTGTCAAGTACAAAATGGCTTCATTATCGAACGATTTTACGAAAAATTATTCTTTTGTTAAACATTTCATTCTGCTTTATGTTATGTGGCAAATAAATACAGTAGAGTACCTTGGATGGTTTATACCAAAGGAGAAAGTACAGTCGATTCAAAATGCATGCTTTGAATTGTGAGTACTAGGTACGGAGCCAGAACGTTCTCTGTAATAATAGACGAAATCATATAGGTGAGTAAGAGGACGTCAGAAGAGGACTCGATATTGCGAATGCTCAGGCATTAATAAAAAGAATATTTTTTATATTATTTATTATTACTATTATTAGCTACCTAAGCGTGTGTCTGTGGGTGTAGACGTACGTTCTTCAAGACATATCATATGCATGCATTACGGGTGGATAGAGAATTGGACGGATGAACATAGAAAGGAAATTGGTAGATTGGTACATATATGATGATGTCAGGGTAGGCAGGTAAATATTAGCTTTCTGTTTCTCCATGTGCATGGAATATGACTGAAAACATTTTTAAGACTTGTGCCTGATACGATGATATGCCAAGAAGACAAAAGGTTCAAGATCTAGTGTTAGTTCGATAAAGTATTCTTTTGTTAAAAATATTGCCTTCTCTTTACGTTGTACAGAAAATATAATACAGTACCATACGTTAGATGATTCATGCCAACAACAACAGTAGAGTCTCTTGAAATGCATCTTTTGAATTGTCGATGCCAAGGTACGGAACCAGAATATTGTAATATCGAGGGAGGAGTAAGGTATACAGCATGCAATTAACAATCATTGTTAGTATCTAGGGCGGAGTACGACTATGGCGAGCTATTTCAAAAACACGTTTTAAAAATCGAATATTGCGACAGCAATCAAACCCATTGCCGCAACAATCAAAGAATTCTATCTTTGCAGGCGTGTGTTTGTGTGTGTGTGTGTGAGAGAGAGACAGAGAGAGAGAGAGAGAGAGAGAGAGAGAGAGAGAGTCTTGCAAAGATTGACACAAATGGAGCCTTATTTTGAAGTTCTCCAAAACCCCACAGAAATGTTTGAGTTTAACATAAACCCTTTCGAAACTTTGAAGTTCCCATAACCACACAAAATACATAACATTTTGGTAAAACGTCATCAGTGCAAATTCTACAACTTGTCGCACAGCAGATTCTAATTCAGCCAGTATTTGTTAAACTTCAATTCGCCGAGTCTCAATTCAATTCAGTGGAGTTCTTTGTGGGTTTAACACCATTTTTCAGCACATGATAGGCTATACATGTTGGCCAATGGAGTTCTCTATTTTACAAAAGTGTATATGAGTGTAGAGTATGCAAATATAAAATCAATCGAACACAACCCAGTGCCCAGATGGTTAATGATGATAAATATGACATGTTTTGAAAAAGAAGCAAAAATTTAAATAATCGTGTAGTACCGAATTATTATGAATTATGAATAATGCCTCGTGATGTATTTATAGTTGCATTGAGGACAGCTTAGATCTTGTTTTCAAAGCATTTCTCTCTCTCTCTCTCTCTTTCTCTCTCTCTCTCTCTCTCTCTCTCTCTCTATATATATATATATATATATATATATATATATATATATATATACATACATACATATAAGAGTGTGTCTGTATGTGAATCCATTAATTTTTGAGGGATTTAATTATAGTTAGGACCTATTATAGTTTTATTTTTGTTCTCTTAAAATTAGGGACACAAATAGATAATTTGAACAAATCCTTGGCGCCAACGATGGTTTGTACATAAATAGCTTTAGTACTTGAACAAGGGAATAATTAAAGAGTCTTCCTTATCACATTTCCGGGTCCGCTATATTTTTCCAACATGGTATTGTATTTTCTGAAAGACCTAATATCTACTCCCCCATAAAGTTACATAGAAAGTATAATGGTATCCGAGGACGTCCTGCCTAATTGGTCCCAGGGTCCGTTTTGGAAGCATGGCGGTACATTAATAGTCCTGATAACGTACTGGGCCCTTATCTTATGTTATCAAATGCCTGAATAGATCCGTAATATTACTAATCTCGGGTTTATTACTCGAGTAGGAGTCTGGTTCTAATTAAATCAAGTAATAGGGCTGGTGGTGGGGTGGAGGAGGGGGTCAATTGCAAACTTTGTAAATCTTCTTTGACATAAATATGCTCACATAAAAAATAGCACTAAATGGTCATACTAGCGAGGATACAGGTATTTGTAACATTACATGGTCTTAGCGAGGATACATGTATCTATGTAAAACTATAGACTCGTAATAGCGAGGGTACAGGTATTTCGTATTCCGATTGTCCATCAATAGGTATATGAATTTATATTTATTATGGTACATGATTTGGTATTTTTCTGTTACCTTGGACTGCACATCCCTATCCAATATATTTTGGAGTCCCGATTCAGTGATTATACTAGCCTACTTTTTAAAATTAAACATCAGGGCTTTGTTAACCAGGCACGTAACCTATCTTTTGATGCTTTGCCGACGGAGACCGACAAAACAGTATTCTAAAAGTCAGCTTCTCAATGACATATCCTGAAGTTTTAGATCTTATACAGTGATTTGAAACTTCGTAACTGCTAAGGATGAGCGTTATTTGGCTTCTGCACAAGGAATAGTCAGTCATTAACACCAGCCACATTAGTTACAGACAGTGTAAGAAAAAACAGACACCGCTCAACGCCTTCTTCAAGCTAAGCTCTTGAACTGTGAACATTATGAATTATACCGAGTATTTACACATTGTGAAGTATCATCCATAATCCTAATGGACTTATAGTAAAGTTATTAAAGTGTCTCATTCCTCAGATGTTTCTTGTGACTAGGACTGTATTTCTATGTGGAACAACTGTATTTATTCATGTGACAGAATGTGATTTTTGGAAGGAACTTGTATTGTTCAGCAAATTCTTCATTAAATACATGTATTTAAAAAAAACACCATCTTAATTATTGCATTCTTACACACACAGACACTGATGCTCTCATAATTACACACACACTCTCTCTCTCTCTCTCTCTCTCTCTCTCTCTCATCACATAAGCGGTTAGAAAAAAAGACATTTTTTTTCGCATCTGCATAAACCTCAGAAAACTGAAAACTTTTCAAAACCAAACGTTTTGGGGGTCCCAAGGGTTTTGGGTTTTAAAGGGTTTCACTGTAAATAAAATTACAAATATACACCAAACAGAGCGGAAAGTACTATCCCTGGATCCTGTAGGAGAATGCTTGATAACATTAACATAATTTTTAAGTACGAATAAATAATATTATCATACAGGTCAGAGAATTTTAATTCGTACTCTACGGAGATTCACGGCACCCATCGCCTTGCCTGTAGGCACCAACCCCTATACCATCTCAGAGTGACTGTGTACTTGGATGAGAAATAATTGCTGGGTCGACATGCGAGTGTCTGCTACGCACGAATGCCTATACCACCGACTTTTTAGCCTCATTTTTTGGTGATCTGTGCATTTCTATGTGGAACGACTGTATTTATTCATGTGACAGGATGTGATTTGAATACCTTTATTTAGACACCTTTACTTCCGTATGTAAAACATTATTTCGATACTTTTACTAACGTATGTAAAACATTATTTAGATACTTTTACTAACGTGTGTAAAACATTATTTAGACACCTTTACTAACGTGTGTAAAACATTATTTCGATACTTTTACTAACGTATGTAAAACATTATTTCGATGCTTTTATTAACGTGGATAAAACATTATTTCGATACCTTTACTAACGTGTGTAAAACATTATTTAGACACCTTTACTAACGTGTGTAAAAGATTATTTCGATACTTTTACTAACGTGTGTAAAAGATTATTAAGACACCTTTACTAACGTGTGTAAAACATTATTTAGACACCTTTACGAACGTGTGTAAAACATTATTTAGATACTTTACTAACGTGTGTAAAACATTATTTAGATACTTTACTAACGTATGTAAAACATTATTTAGACACCTTTACTAACGTGTGTAAAACATTATTTAGATACTTTTACTAACGTATGTAAAACATTATTTAGACACCTTTACTAACGTATGTAAAACATTATTTAGATACTTTACTAACGTGTGTAAAACATTATTTAGACACCTTTACTAACGTGTGTAAAACATTATTTAGACACCTTTACTAACGTATGTAAAACATTATTTAGATACTTTTACTAACGTGTGTAAAACATCTTTTAGACACCTTTACTAACGTGTGTAAAATATTATTTAGATACTTTTACTAACGTGTGTAAAACATCTTTTAGACACCTTTACTAACGTGTGTAAAATATTATTTAGATACTTTTACTAACGTGTGTAAAACATCTTTTAGACACCTTTACTAACGTGTGTAAAACATTATTTAGATACTTTTACTAACGTGTGTAAAACATTATTTAGATACTTTTACTGACGTGTGTTAAACATTATTTACACACCTTTACTAACGTGTGTAAAACATTATTTAGATACTTTACTAACGTGTGTAAAACATTATTTAGATACTTTACTAACGTGTGTAAAACATTATTTAGACACCTTTACTAACGTGTGTAAAACATTATTTAGACGCCTTTACTAACGTATGTAAAACATTATTTAGATACTTTTACTAACGTGTGTAAAACTTTATTTACACACCTTTAGTAACGTGTGTAAAATATTATTTAGATACTTTACTAACGTGTGTAAAACATTATTTAGATACTTTTACTAACGTATCTAAAACATTATTTAGATACTTTTACTAACGTGTGTAAAACATTATTTAGACACCTTTACTAACGTGTGTAAAATATTATTTAGATACTTTACTAACGTGTGTAAAACATTATTTAGATACTTTACTAACGTATCTAAAACATTATTTAGATACTTTACTAACGTATGTAAAATATTATTTAGATACTTTACTAACGTGTGTAAAATATTATTTAGATACTTTACTAACGTGTGTAAAACATTATTTAGATACTTTACTAACGTATCTAAAACATTATTTAGATACTTTTACTAACGTATGTAAAATATTATTTAGATACTTTACTAACGTGTGTAAAACATTATTTAGATACTTTACTAACGTGTGTAAAACATTATTTAGATACTTTACTAACGTGTGTAAAACATTATTTAGATACTTTTACTGACGTGTGTTAAACATTATTTACACACCTTTACTAACGTGTGTAAAACATTATTTAGATACTTTACTAACGTATCTAAAACATTATTTAGATACTTTACTAACGTATGTAAAACATTATTTAGATACTTTACTAACGTGTGTAAAACATTATTTAGATACTTTTACTGACGTGTGTAAAACATTATTTAGACACCTTTACTAACGTGTGTAAAACATTATTTAGATACTTTACTAACGTATCTAAAACATTATTTAGATACTTTACTAACGTGTGTAAAACATTATTTAGATACTTTACTAACGTGTGTAAAACATTATTTAGATACTTTACTAACGTGTGTAAAACATTATTTAGATACTTTACTAACGTATGTAAAACATTATTTAGATACTTTTACTGACGTGTGTTAAACATTATTTACACACCTTTACTAACGTGTGTAAAATATTATTTAGATACTTTTACTGACGTGTGTTAAACATTATTTACACACCTTTACTAACGTGTGTAAAATATTATTTAGATACTTTACTAACGTGTGTAAAACATTATTTAGATACTTTACTAACGTGTGTAAAATATTATTTAGATACTTTACTAACGTGTGTAAAATATTATTTAGATACTTTACTAACGTGTATAAAACATTATTTAGATACTTTACTAACGTGTATAAAATATTATTTAGATACTTTACTAACGTGTGTAAAATATTATTTAGATACTTTACTAACGTGTGTAAAATATTATTTAGATACTTTACTAACGTGTGTAAAATATTATTTAGATACTTTACTAACGTGTATAAAACATTATTTAGATACTTTACTAACGTGTGTAAAATATTATTTAGATACTTTACTAACGTGTATAAAATATTATTTAGATACTTTTACTAACGTATGTAAAACATTATTTGGACACCTTTACTAACGTGTATAAAATATTATTTAGATACTTTACTAACGTGTGTAAAACATTATTTAGATACTTTTACTAACGTGTGTAAAATATTATTTAGATACTTTACTAACGTGTGTAAAACATTATTTAGATACTTTACTAACGTGTGTAAAACATTATTTAGATACTTTACTAACGTGTGTAAAATATTATTTAGACACCTTTACTAACGTGTGTAAAACATTATTTAGATACTTTACTAACGTATCTAAAACATTATTTAGATACTTTACTAACGTATGTAAAACATTATTTAGATACTTTTACTAACGTATGTAAAACGTTATTTAGACACCTTTACTAACGTGTGTAAAACATTATTTAGATACTTTACTAACGTGTGTAAAACATTATTTAGATACTTTTACTAACGTGTGTAAAACATTATTTAGACACCTTTACTAACGTGTGTAAAACATTATTTCGATATCTTTACTAAGGTGTGTAAAACATTATTTAGATACTTTACTAACGTATGTAAAACATTATTTAGATACTTTTAATAACGTGTGTAAAATATTATTTAGATACTTTACTAACGTGTGTAAAATATTATTTAGATACTTTACTAACGTGTGTAAAATATTATTTAGATACTTTACTAACGTGTGTAAAATATTATTTAGATACTTTACTAACGTATGTAAAACATTATTTAGATACTTTACTAACGTATGTAAAATATTATTTAGATACTTTACTAACGTGTGTAAAATATTATTTAGATACTTTTACTAACGTATGTAAAACATTATTTAGATACTTTTAATAACGTGTGTAAAATATTATTTAGATACTTTACTAACTTGTGTAAAACATTATTTAGATACTTTACTAACTTGTGTAAAACATTATTTAGATACTTTTACTAACGTGTGTAAAATATTATTTAGTTACTTTACTAACGTGTGTAAAACATTATTTACATACTTTACTAACGTGTGTAAAATATTATTTAGATACTTTACTAACGTGTGTAAAATATTATTTAGATACTTTTACTAACGTATCTAAAACATTATTTAGATACTTTTACTAACGTATGTAAAATATTATTTAGATACTTTACTAACGTGTGTAAAATATTATTTAGATACTTTACTAACGTGTGTAAAACATTATTTAGATACTTTACTAACGTGTGTAAAACATTATTTAGATACCTTTACTAACGTGTGTAAAACATTATTTAGATACTTTACTAACGTGTGTAAAACATTATTTAGATACTTTACTAACGTATGTAAATCATTATTTAGATACTTTACTAACGTGTGTAAAACATTATTTAGATACTTTACTAACGTGTGTAAAACATTATTTAGATACTTTACTAACGTATGTAAATCATTATTTAGATACTTTACTAACGTGTGTAAAACATTATTTAGATACTTTACTAACGTGTGTAAAACATTATTTAGATACTTTACTAACGTGTGTAAAATATTATTTAGATACTTTACTAACGTGTGTAAAACATTATTTAGATACTTTACTAACTTGTGTAAAATATTATTTAGATACTTTACTAACGTATGTAAAACATTATTTAGATACTTTTACTAACGTGTGTAAAACATTATTTAGATACTTTACTAACGTATGTAAAACATTATTTAGATACCTTTACTAACGCATGTAAAACATTATTTAGATACTTTTACTAATGTATGTAAAACATTATTTAGATACTTTTACTAATGCGTGTAAAACATTATTTAGATACTTGTACTAACGTATGTAAAATATTATTTAGATACTTTACTAACGTGTGTAAAACTCCACAGATTGTCAAAACATATCTAGTTTGAAAGAAATAAATTATCCTGATTTTTGTCTCCACTACTTTTGGAGAAAGCTTTGGGACTATCCGTCTGTACCTGATTGTGTAATATCACTCAATACTTATACTTTTTCAAATAGATAATTTAAAACTTGGCATATGATTTGAGGTTGTCTTTACATTTACACCAGTCTGAGATTTATACTCCACCTTGGATGAATGGCAAATTAGTTTAATTTACAAACTTCTAATTTACATTGTAATATGTAACATTTTCGATATTAATCCGTACGAGCTTATAATCCAGATGATTGGCATAATAGACGTTTGTCTGTATTGCCAAAATGCCACGTTTTGATTCTAAGTACGTCCCGATCTTTACAGGTAACTGAGTAGGGTTCATCACCCAATCACATTAACATATGACAATAGGCTAACACGGGCGACTTCACTCCATATCGGAGCAAGTTTGGAAAAAGAAGAATGCTGTGAAATTACTTCGTTTTGTGGTCAGATAAAGTTTCATAAATATTGTTGACAAGAATCAATTAGAGACAAGAGACCTAGCCTATGGAATATCACCAAGTTTGCTGAAACTGTTGAGAACCATTACATAAAACTCTGATTAATTATTAATCGATATCTTACTTTCGGTTTCAACGAGTTTGAGCTTCTGTGTAGAAATAACCCTAACATTGTCAGCAATGCAATTATATACGAGGAACAAATGACTACACAAAGTTGGAATGAATTTAGGGTCAATGTGAGAGACAAGTTAATTACACAAAGTTGGAATGGATTTAGGGTCAATGTGTGGGACAAGTTATTTACACAAAGTTGGAATGAATTTGAGGTCAATGTGTGGGACAAGTTATTTACACAAAGTTGGAATGAACTTAGGGTTAATGTGTGGGACAAGTTATTTACACAAAGTTGGAATGAATTTGAGGGCAATGTGAGGGACACGTTATTTACACAAAGTTGGAATGAATTTAGGGTCAATGTGAGAGGCATGTTATTTACACAACGTTGGAATGAATTTGAGGGCAATGTGAGGGACAAGTTATTTACACAAAGTTGGAATGAATTTAGGGTCAATGTGAAGAGACAAGTTATTTACACAAAGTTGGAATGAATTTGAGGGCAATGTGAGGGACACGTTATTTACACAAAGTTGGAATGAATTTAGGGTCAATGTGAGGGACAAGTTATTTACTCTTACTCTTTATTGTCCTTTTCTAAAAGTGTATTTGAAGATATCTAATTTAAAATAGAAAACGAGAGTCTGGTAAATGGCATGCCATTGCATAGCCTCCCTCTTCCAAACTAGGGCACTAGAGGAATGGCCTGACCGAGCCGCTAATGTTGCAAAATGTCATGTGTATTTGTCTCTTCATGTCTTGATAGTTTTCTAGATATGATCCATGGAGCAAGTTCCCTAATCCAGGGGTATGACACAGAGAGTGTGTTTGATGCATATGTGAACGTATCTTCCCATGCGCCTTAAATGTGTACAGGTTAACAGCATGGGGATCTTAATAGTTTCCAGGTTATGACTCGGCAACAAGTCCCTTACTATAGGGGATGACTTAGTGTCTGTATTAGATGCATGCCTGATTTTGCCTCATGTCCTTTAAGTCTTTACAAGGCCATGTGCTAGGTACCTCAAAACAGTTTCCAAGTTATGACCCATGGGCATCATTCCCACACTCTTCGTGGAAGACCCGGGGTTGAAAACATAAACTCGGTAGTATGTCATAGCCAAGGCGCTGGCGATGACACATGTCAAGCTTCACATTTCCAACTACAGTTTATCTGGAAGATATTTTGATATTTGTTCCGTAGCTTACAATATTAAATGCTTTCCTAGTCTCAAATACGAAACTTTTTATTGGTTTGTCGGTGAACAAAAAAGTTAATCAGTATATACATATATACATTTTCGCCCTCCCCCGTCTAGAACCCAAAGGTAGTCCCCCAGAAGTCACATTCTCAATGATCATGAAGAAACCCAACCTTTTGGGAGACACGTAGGGCGACCTTTCGGGGACACGTATATTTCTCGTATGAATGAGACCTTTGGGGCACTTGACACAAACGCAACCAACAGTTATAATTCAATGGACCGTTGTGTGATTTGTATTGAATGATGTAGGAAAACATCGACCCCTATGATCTCCATATATCTCGAAAGAAATAGAAAGTAAGCTAAAAGCTCATATTATGTCACGATGATTGGTCAAAAACGTCTGGAAAATGCCTTTACGACTAAAAGTGGAGCTAATAAATATATTACTTCCATTTAAATAAAGATGCTTATATAATTGAATCTATTATGTAATAAAAATTATATGAGTTATGAGGGTAGTCATGCCAAATCCTGTTTTCAGTTTCGCTAAAACAAATGGTTAAGAACAGATAGATGATAAATTTCGTTTGATAATTTAAACGCTGCATACACTATATAGAGAGATAGTAATCGTAAGTTATGTCTCTGTGAGAACGAGTTTCTTCAATTAAATAAGTTACTTGCTTTGAATCGGATAAATAGCGCCACCAGAAAAACCGCTTCAACAAATAAAATATTGTGTCTTTGTTTAAGTTGTGTTTTCTTCACCGATATGGTCTTTTTTATTGCTACAACATTATGTGTGGACAAAATATAATTACAGTTCTTTTTTTCTACGACGACATTCGACCATCTCGTACGTGGTGCTTTTCTTCCAGCATATTGCATGTGCCCAGTAAAAGCTGTGAACTGGTGATAACATCTCTGTCCAGTTCCCTATGGGATGGATTGTGATGCATTTTTGAAAGACTCTCGCTCTCTCACTTTTTTCTCTCTCATGTTTAGATTATTTGTACTGATTCTTCACTGCATCGCTACTAATTAATTGAAGACTAATAACACATTTTCAAATTGAGATATAATACTTATCATGTTTCCCATTACATGAAGATCAAACATTATTTCGATACTTTTACTAACGTATGTAAAACCGTAATTCGATAATTTTACTAACGTATGTAAAACCGTAATTCGATACTTTTACTAACGTATGTAAAACACGTTATTTCGATACTTTACTAACGTATGTAAAGCATTATTTAGATACTCTTAGTAACGTGTATAAAACTCTTCAGATTGTCAAAAAATATCCAATTTGAAATAAATAATCCTGATTTTTGTCTCCACTACTTTTGGAGAAAGCTTGGGGACTATATATCCGTCGTACCTGTTTGTGTAATATCAGTCAACACTTATGCTTTTTCAAATAGATAATTTAAAACTTGGAATATGATTTGAGGTTATCTTTAAATTTACACCACGGTCTGAGAATTATGCTCCACCTTGGATGAATGACAAGAGATGAGGTGAGGCTGGAGTGACAGATTGGCCATGAATATCTGAGGAAGCGCGGAAACGATGTCTGCTTAGTCTGATCTCGTCTCCTCGTTATTGCAGAAGTAAAACATCCTAAATAAGTTTTAATGGTGAAGGTTTTCACATACATACATACAACCATACAACCATACAACCATACATACATACATACATACATACATACATACATACATACAGACATACATACATACGTACATATATATATATACAAGAATCGGTGGATCAGTCGGTGTATATATATATCTATATATATATCTATATCTATATCTATATATATATATATATATATATATATATCTATATATATATATATATATATATATATATATATATATATATATATATATATATATATATATATCCATACGTTAGGGATATGTAATGAATTAGGTAACTGAATAGTTGGTTAAATATCTTGATCCGCAAGTCATTTACTAAACGTAATTTCTTTTTAATTATTATTATTATTATTATTTATTTTATTTATTTTTTTTATTTTTTTTTTTAATCTTTATTCCGTGCATAAATTTGCTAGCGATGTATTAAACTATAGAGATAATGTGCTTGAAATGTACAGTTGTAGATCTGAAAGATCGCATTTGAAAAATGTTTTATTGAACTATTAAGGAATATGAAATATCAAGAGAAAACTGTAGACTATTGCCTTTGAGTGGCTTTTTAACATATTATATCAATATGAAGAAAAGTGAGTAAATTGAAAACATTATTTTTTATATGAGAGAACCAAAAATATTATGTTCTTGCTTACTCCAGAAAAAAAAGGCTAACAGAGATACTTTTTAAGGCTTGCATCGAACACGATGGTATGTCATGAAACAAATGTCATGACTGAGTGGTCCTACGATACATGAACTTTTCTTACAAGTCTTCCCTCTACTTTATGCTTTGCTGAAATTACAATAGAGTAGCATATCTGATGATTTATACCAAATTACAATACAGTATAGCATACCTGATGATTTATACCAAATTACAATATAGTACCATCCATGATGATTTATACCAAATTACTATACAATATATCATAGCTGATTATTTATACCAAATTGCTATACAGTATATCATATATGGTGATTTATACAAAATTACAATACAATAGCATCCCTGATGATTTATACCAAATTACAATGCAGTAACATACCTGATGATTTATACAAAATTGCTATACAGTATCATACCTGATGATTTATAGCAAATTGCTATACAATAGCACACATGATAATTTATACCAAATTACAATACAATAGCATACCTGATGATTTATACATAATTGCAATACAGTATAGTATACCTGACGATTTATACTAAATTAAAATACAATAGCATACCTATGATTTATACAAAATTGCAATGCAATATAGCATTCCTGATGATTTATACAAAATTACTATTCTGCAGTATACCTAATGATTTATGCCAAATTACAATACAATAGCATACTTGATGATTTATACCAAATTACAATACAGTAGCATACCTGATGATTTATACCCATATAGCTATACAATAGCATACCCGATGACTTATACCCAAATTGCTATGCAATAGCATACCCGATGACTTATACCCAAATTGCTATACAACAGCATACCCGATGACTTATATCCAAATTGCTATACAATAGCATACCTGATGACTTATACCCAAATTGCTATACAATAGCATACCCGATGACTTATACCCAAATTGCTATACAATAGCATACCTGATGATTTATAACAAAGTGTATACAGTACATACCTGATGACTTATACTAAATTACAATACAGTATCATACCCGATGATTTATACCCAAAAAGACAGTAGAGAATTTTGAAATGCATGTTTCGAATTGTCAATACCAAGATACGGCACCAGAAGATTGTCTGTAATACTAGACAAAAACATATAGGCGATTAACTGGTCTTTAGAAGAGGACTAGATACTGCGAATGCTCAGGCAATTTTAATTAAAAAAAAACAGATTGTAACAGCAATCATCATCGTCGTCGTCATCATCATCATCATCATTGTTGTCGTCATCATCATCATCATCATCATCATCAGTGTGCGTACGTACATACTTATGTATGTGTGTACTTAAGCATGTATGTATGAATGGATGGATTGATCGATGGATGGATGGATGGAAGAATAGATGTGATAATGGGTAGATGATTGGACTAATTGATATAGTAGGCATATTGGTAGCTGTATGTGTGGATGGTAAATACCTGTAGGTTGATGTGTAGGTAGGTAGGTGATTATTTTGAATTAAATTGCTCGAGCAGCGTGTACATAAATTGTGATATGTCAGGAGCCTTTCATTGCACGTGCACTTGTTGGCACCTACATCAACTGAGAAAGGTAATTCGGATTCCCATGACAATGGTATTTATTATTGGGAAGTAAGGGCCTTTTGAATTATTAACTTTCTAAAATGACAGTAAGTTCAAGTAGATTTCTCACATTAGTTAATGCAGTAGACATAAATGCGCATGCTCATTTGCTCATTATGTATTGATAATAAGAAACACAAAAGAACTTTGCAAAGCTATATTTTGTATAGTTTATATCGAATCGACCATTCATATCAATATAAATCAATAACGATGCACTGAGAAGTTCAATTGAATTCGGTGGGAACATACTGACAAGAAAGAATATTTGTTTCTTTCAATATAATGGTTTGCTCTGAAATGTTTTATCTTTATTACATCAAGAGATTTTATCTGAAGGCATACATTACATATACTCCCATAGATGCTTCGAATTTTGTCTTCCAGATTATGCATTTGCAATTAATAATCTTTGTCGGTTTCAAGGCCGAAGTACGGTGTATTTACTACCTTCAATGAATTTAACTTTTAGTTAAGGCGAAGTATTTAAAAAGCAAGTATTAGAAATCGAATATTACGACAGCAATCAAACCTATCGCTGCAATAATCAAAAGAATTCGTTTTTTGTGTGTATCTGTTTGTGTGTGCATGTGTGTCTCTGATTGTGTGTGTGTGTGTGTGTGAGAGAAAGAAAGAGAGAGAGAGAGAGAGTCGATGGTATTGTTTTTGTTTTGAAAATGATTGTTTTTTGTAGTCGGATGTATTATTATTATTTATATATTGTTATTATTATTATTATTATTATTATTATTATTATTTTTTTTTTTTTTTTTTTAATTAAGTGTTTCCCGGGAGTCAAGGGTATTTTAAATGAGTGATTTAGGAGCTTTTTAAGTCATTTTCTGACACTGTAATTATTTTAGTAAAGTTTTAATAGCACGATAGTATGGGTATGCACGGTGCAGGTAAGTAATGAGAGCGTGTTAATCTGAATTAATCAGTGCATCTTTGTTGTATTTTATTTGTTGTGCATGGGTGACAACCAACGCCAACACTTTCGTACAATTTGAGATTTAACAAGTGTTCTCACACTCCCATTACTTACCTACTTAAATAATAAATTTCCTTTCGCTTTATTTCATCTAAGTGGTATTATTTGCTCATTTGTTTCTGCTAGTAAATTTAACATAAATATATATGACAATTTTACAGTCTGATATATAATTGTACAAAATAAATTATTAATCTGCACACTAGGGTGCTGAAGAATATAAATTTTTATCGGGATTTTATTATGGACCGGAAGCCTAAATTACTGAATAAGTATAGTCTTCTGGCATTCTTTTCTTAGTATGTGTTTAGGTTGGTTTTTATGGGTTTAACGACATTTTTCAGCACATGATAGGCTATACATGGTGGCCAGTATATCTGGTGGAGGAAGAACACGGGAAAATCACGGGAAGAACCACCGACCCACGGGAAGCTACTGGCAAGCTTTCTCACATAACCACATTGACCGAGCCCAAGACTCGAACCCACACGGACAGAGGTGAGTTGGCAGTGATCGGCACCCGGGGCGCCTTAGTATGTGTAAAACAAAATATCCAATTAGTATTTTGTTCTCGCTCCACCGTTTTCGTTCTTCGAATAAGTTTGTTGTTCTCGACAATACCGTTTCGCTTTGCTAGTGTACATTTTTGCTTTAACATTTTGTCGGAAATATGTTTATTTAATGGTTCAGCCACAAAAACGTGTCCGCTCATGCGTAATCATCAAATTCTTCCTGCACCTAAAAATACGTTTTCAATTTTCCCGATTCAAGCTGCTTCCTGAACGTTCAATTACTGCAGCATTGGTTTCTGCTCTTCTTTTGTTTCATTTCGTTTGGAGATTTAGAAAAAAAGAAAAACATACTACAACTGTAGCATTTTATCATATCCATTTGTTGAAATAGTAATATTTCATATAGCTTCAGAGTATGTAGGTATGAAGTAATGGGATTTGAATTTCTCTACATTTGTCCCTGCAGCTGAAAACAAATCGTATTGTAACACGCCAGGGATCTAAAAGCAGCTGGTATAAGTTCACCTCAAGACCGAACAAAAAATGTAATGTCAAACACTGCATGAGTTTGCCTTGAGGTCATTGCTTAACCTATTTTCAAGGCCCTCAAGACAACATTCGTTCTCAATTGAAGGGTTCTTCAAGGCGCTAATATCACAAATAATTTTTCTCTTATCAAACTAAGGACCACATATTTACGTCGCTCTAATTTCACACGTGTATGTTTTTTCTTGCTTCACAGTCGTATGATTTATCAGTACACATTTCAAAGCCGTAGATCAGTATTTCACGCACGTACTACAAAACATTACCCGAAATACCTAATACACAGTAATATTCCTATCTTAAATTACCATTTTACCAAATTAATCCCATCCTAACATGTAGTCCCATAAATACGGTTCAGTATGAATGACGACTGTACCTAATAATTGGTTAATTACGGTTTGAGAAATATGTTCTCAACAACGATTCCCCATAATCAAAAAAAAATAAACACTGATATCTAACAAAGCTATAAAAGGAGACGTATATACTGGTCCCCCTCCCCCAGCCCACCCACCTCCACACATATAGCCTATGTTTGTTACATTATCCACGCTTCCGAAAATCATTCGTACGTTAGAGATCATAAACGTCATATGTGTGGGCATATATCATAATTGAGTATTCCCTCAGAATTAGCCACCAACCCGATTTGTGATTCCCAAACATGTATACAGAACAATAAAATATAGGAATCAAGAAGTCAGACACATGACCAGTCAGTCCGATCAAACTAAAGACAAAGCAATATCACTGATCGCGAGTGCATTCAACAAAATGCAACAACATTTATTTAAATGTTATTATTGCACAGGACACAAAGCTCAAACTGAAAAGGGGTAAAACAAGCATGAAATTGCGATAGTCAATTCTATCAATGCTGCTAATTAATTTTCCTTTGCAAAGAACAGTCTTTAAGCAATTCCCCAATAAACCCTGATCTTCACAAGCTGGGTCATCAATCATAAGATGCTGAAAACCATA
The DNA here is from genome assembly GCA_029931535.1 of Margaritifera margaritifera. NCBI lineage: Eukaryota > Metazoa > Mollusca > Bivalvia > Unionida > Margaritiferidae > Margaritifera > Margaritifera margaritifera. The sequence continues at coordinate 2,062,805 of JAQPZY010001544.1, forward strand.
GTAGACTATCGCTAATATGCTGGAACCCAAAAGTTTTCATAATAAACTATAGCAAAACGACAGCTTATTCTTCTCCATAACTCAACTCTACTATAGCAACTGAAGCAAAATAATTACATATAAGTTACATATGTCCTATGATAATAATAATAATAATAATAATAATAATAATGATAATGATAATAAATAGTAATAATAATGATAATAATAATAATAATTATTATTATTATTATTATTATTATTATTATTATTATTATTATTATTTATTTATTTATTTATATTTAATCGGCAAGTGTTTTATTACAATACAGTTCAAATCAGCGAATGGTTGTGTTTCTTGACTTGAATCATCACTTCCCGTGCGTTAATTATTAAAGCAGTAGTTTTGGCAAATTTTTCTTTCCTCTTGAACTGTATAGAAAGACAACGGTTTATAGCTGATACCAAGTTTGACATAGTTGTAGTCTAGATATTAAAAGATTTAAAAACAAACATAATATTGCGCAAACATTTGATTTTTTAAAAAATAAATATTTCAACGAAATATTTGACTATGTATTCTAATTTTAAAAAATCAATAATATGGCAAAGCTTTGTCAATCAAATCAGTAATCATTTCAAACAAAAGAAACGCTCAGCATTTTAATGGACATAAGCACTGCAATACAGATTTCAACGCCCTACCTCTTCCTCTTCCATTGATAATGGATCGGCCCTGTTGAGCTTTCTACCCAACCATCTTCCTCTTCCATTGGTGATGGATAACGGCCCTGTTTAGCTTTCTACCCAAACCTTCCCTTCTCAACGTTTCTTCTTTGCACACAGAACTTCTCTACTACTTCTAAATTCATCTCTTCATGGTATGCTTTTGCCATAGTTTTTACTGGCAAGGTATCTTTCAAGGCTGTTCTGGATTGATTTTAACAAATCTAGTTCGTACGGCTGTTATTTCGTTTTCTATACTGTAAAGAATGAACAATGTAATGAATGTAATGAATCTGATTGAGTTCCTGAGCATGTATTTCACTAATGTCTATGTTTTTAGTCGAAAGTTTTTTTATTTTTTATTTTTATTTTTCAAGTCACATTTGGAATACTTAAAAATCATTTGCTGGTTTCTTTTTCATAATTTCTGACTTGGCCCTCTACAAAACTGCATATTTCTTCCTCCGATAACAGTTTTATTATAGTGTCTCTATTATAGCAAACGGAGACGTTGTGCAGGGGAAGTAACTCTTAAATATAAAATTTTGTAAGACCAGACAATTAACCACCCTTCCGTTCAATATAGATTTTCACCTTCGAATATGGATTTTTTATGGCATCCAGTTGAGCCCATGCACATGAGTTAGATTCAGAAACTGTACAATATATAATTATACTAGCCCGTCACAAGGAAACTTCCTATTACGACTCCCTCGAATGTTTTATTTGCACGTCTTCAATGGCTACCTGTACAAAAACGTATTCTTTATTGTAAAGGAATCATGACATTTAAGTCTATAAACAATCTTTCTCCAGATTATATCTCTAACCTAAATGAACATAAGATCATCAAATACTGATTGAAAATCTCCGATCAACAACTAACAACGAACTCCAGATTCCGTGGTCGAAAACCAACCATTTCAAAACCTCTTTTACTGTATCAGTACCTACCTTTTGGAATACCTTACCCCTGAGGATACGTAACTCGAATTCCCTTGCTTCGTTTTAAACCTCATTAAAGAAATACAATCTTAACCAGCTGGAATGATATATTAAAGCTTCCAAATACAGAATGTTATAATCGTATCCAGAGGTAATATGTGCATGTTTTATTCTATCTATGTATATGCGACTTCGGACATGCTGAAATGTGTATACCTGTGTATAGTATATTGTTCATATATGTACCTGTTGACCACAATAGCTACATATATTAATCCATTTTAAATCTGTGTGAGTACGTGTGCGAGCATACCTGAGTTTGTGTAAATGACTTTTTTTTTATAACATAACCTGTTATAAGAATTGAGGACCACATGGCAGATGGGTCTTTTTATAACCAAATGCATTATCCTCGTTAAATAAAGATTATTATTATTATTATTATTATTATTATTATTATTATTATTATTATTATTATTATTATATATGAAAAATTATGATTGGCCACAGTATATGAGGTGCACAATAAATCAATCAATCAATACACACACACACACACACATATATATATATATATATATATATATATATATATATATATATATATATATATATATATATATAAGCACAATAAAAAGCTATAAGCACATTAAAAACAAGATAAAGATATGGAAGCCATCACAGTTAGCCATATATCCATCTTTTGTTATTCCCTATACAAATGTAAACTTTTACCCACCACACCTAAATGCACTTGCGGGGTAGGGGTGGGGGTGGTGATGGGATTTTTAAGGATCCAAACCCGTTGTTGCCATGTACGTATTCTTGTGAACCACCATGCCAATAAAGACCACCCACTCTCAGTCGGTATAGATATAGTTCAGGCTATATGCTAGCATAACATCCACCCCACCCCCACTCCCATCCCCACTCTGTTCCAGGATAGGCATCCAAATCTAAAGCTTTCGTTGTCATCTACTCCTAGCGAAGTAACTAATTTAATGACTTAAACCAAGAAAATCAGAGAAAACGATTAAGAGATTAAAAAGGTAATTAAAACTTTGATCACAGAAATAACTGACTTGATTAACAAGGTGGTTACTAATAATACTATTTTTCACAGTTGTAAATGAAGAATGGTTTAACCGAGAAAACAATTATAAGATCTATGAGAGCAACATATGATTTATATATCACTGATTTAATTGATAAAATCAGAGTGATAAATGATCAGGCTTCATCAACTCTAAACAACGAGCTTACTGTTGGCATAGAGCAGTCGAAGACAGTTACAAAGAATCTTTGGATCAATATGTGGCTAATAATATCGGTGTGGTATAAGGCAGTATAGAGGAATTAGACACAAGGATAAAACAAATGAGAAAATATTTTATGATATGGAGCAAAATTTTCAACAGACACATATGCATTCAAAACTGATTTAAACACAGAAATGAGTATAAGGAGTCATTCATTAAAGTTATAAGTGCTACAATTGAAGAAATTAAAAAACAGGCTGGGTGATTAAAAAAAAAAGTTTGAAGAGTAAACAAAACTTGTATGTTGAACTAAGAATGAATGTTAAATATGATATTTCAATTACTGAAAATAGATAAGTCGCTATTATTGATATTGATGAAAGATACACAGGCAAGATTATTTGGCGTGTTTTCAACTTAAAAGTACACCTCAGCAATTAGTTGCACCTCATTATGGATCACAATACTCCATCACGTTTTACTGAGTACAAGTTACACACAATAATACTTTATAGCAGTACGTCGTTAAAATGAAATATGCTTATACACAATTTTTGTCATCTTATATGTTACACATATTGATATTTCGTTATATGCAGATTTTTACATTGTATTAGAGGTAAGGAAACAACGGGTTGCTCACACATTAGAGGTTTAAAAATCAGAACGTAACATGTACAATATAAAATAAACGCATACTTTTGTCTTGAAGAGAACTATGTTTTGATAATTTGATTAAAACCGGAAGAAAGATATCTTCCATCTGGGTGTAACATAAAAACCATAAGCAGTATCACACTTTGTTACAATCAAATAGAAAATGTAACTAGCAACAGTAATGGCTGGAGGACCAATACTCAACGGTACAGCATTTACAGGAACTAATATGTTGTTCCGATTGGATGGTCCCTATGGTGCAAACGAAGGAGGAATTAGGCACGATAGCTTATCAGAAGAATTTGAAAAGAAACAAGCAGAATTAGAAAATAACAGATTAGAGACACTCGACTACCTAAACATGTGGTTGAATGAATAAAGTTTTGTTGCTACGTACTGAATTGATTTGGATGAAGTTTGTTTCTCTATATTTTTGTATTATACTGATTCTAATAGTAATGCTACTTTTAACAAGAACCCAAAGAACCTGAACTTACCAACTTTCTTAAAATCAGATGAAATACGAGTATGTGCTTATTGTTGATATAAAGAGTATAGGTGTTTATGCTGGTTACAAATTTCTTTAAGTTTTCATAGTTATTAGTGTTAACATTAAAAATGACAACGTGTGGTAAATACATACGTTTACAAAAGCAAAGGACAATACCACATGGTGTTCAAAATCTTAACTCAACAGATTTTTGTATTACACATACTCCTGTAGTATTAAGCCTAAACAAACATTGCAAGTGTTAATACTTAGGTTGCAGCTTAATGTCATTATTACACCTGGTTAAGTTTAATATCTTTTGATTCAAAGGTGAAATGAGATGCTAACAACTCAGTGGTTGATAATTGTGCTAGAATGACGGTTAAAGACATAGCAATTTCTTATGATAGTGATGATTTAATTTTTTTAATTAAATGTCTTTAACATTTTCATGGCGTAAAATGATTTATGGCTAACAACATCTTTTCGAACAAACATGATTCAACAAGGTGCCATGAATAAAACGTTGAGAAAGATGAGATCAGGAGCAGCTAATGCACACAATAGTGATGCAGTGGCTATTATATTGCATTATGGGGGGAACATATCTAATACCACTTGACCTTCAAGTACTGATATAGTATTGTCCACTATTTTCAGGATTTGAGCTTTACATTACCAAAATCCTCTTAAGTGACTGATGGTGGTAACCCTGGTTACGAGTTTAAAACTATTTATGTAGAGCATGATGTGATAATCAATGGTTCGGTATGTCAATAATAATTATATAAATGGGGTTTCATTCTTCTACGATTATATCACTAGAGAGAGGATTATTGATTTGGCAGCTGATACAGTTTTAAGTAATGCAATGCTTGATACACCACGAATGAGTTTAAAAGGTATTCTGATAATGTGTATACAAAAAACACATGAAATTTATCCAGAAAAGGTGTTCAATTCAGCTATAGAAACTATAATAATTAGCTTTACATAATGAATATTTACCTTTTGCAGATGCGCAAAATGAATTTAAAAAAAGAAATCAATTTTATTGTAAACAAATAGGATGGACAATTAACGAGTGTGATGTGTATAAGAAATCGATATCACCATTCATAGCTTCTATCTCACTGTTTATCCATTCTACGTTTGTTTGTAAATATTGTCGGATGTTATGTATTGCATCGCCTTTGTCTTGGTCTCCAAACAAGAGAACATCTTCATCTTCACTTTTGCTTACTAATTGTAGGTCTTGAATATCATTACATAAGGTATTTAATCTCTGGACAATTCTTCTGCATCTAAAACAAATTATGTTCCCATCAATTTGTTTGTATAGATTTAATGTAATGAAATGGATAGTTTTCCATTTCTGTTATCATTTGAATTTTCAAAATAGAGAGATGTTACTATTTCATTATGTTTTAAAACTTGGTTCCACATAAATATTTCCTTAATGACTTTTGGAACAATTCATATAACTGATGTGTTAGGGTTAATGGAACCACTACATCATTAGCTATTCCCAAAATCAACACACAATCCATCTGGAGAAAGGCCTACAACAGTTGAAACTGTTTATATCCCTGCCGATGACCAATGCAAAACTTGCATCCCGTTCTGCATTTCTTTCTCATACCTTTAAGGCGTTCGATCTCCTTGATCAAATAATTTTTAATCTCTTTACCTTTTGGCAGACGTTGTTATCTTACATCTGATACTTTTTCATTCATATGCCTAACAATTAAAGCTACTCTATTTACCCAGTAACAATTTTGTCCGTTAAGTCCATTTGCTATCATGTAGTCCACTCTGAACTGGCTAAAAATAAACAAACAAAAAATTAAATGATCAGCTTTACCACTTCTTTGGTATCCATTATTGATGGTGGAGCAATGATAAACCTGAATAGGTTTTGAAAAATAGTATTTGTATTTTGTAGGTAGCAGCAAGAGAACAGCTTAGTGTTGCATGGCAAATTGTGCTGATAATTGTTTTGTTTTGCTCGAAATCTTATATTTATATCTAGCTCAAAAAGGTAACCAAGTGGCACTCATACTTAATGTTCTGCTAAAGCACATCTGCTTTTGGGTTGTATGCAGGCAAAGTCTTGTTATGTTGTTTTACATTGGCTGATTATGTATTGTTATTTTCATTTTTGACTACTGCCTGTTGACGACCCTGTGAAGAAATAACTTAGCTTTTTTATCAAAAGAAAAAGATGCCCCAAACAGTTACACTACCTACTCTACCACGTATCAAATCTTTTTTTTTTTGTTGCTGTCTGAGTTCGTTTCATTCCCTTCACGTGATTTTAGCAACTTGTGATTTTGTAGACTCGTCTTCATTTGTTAAAAATTCAACATTAACTTCTTTAAATATTTTTTTGAACGTTTTTCGAGTTGCCTATCAAGTTCAACTCTACCCGGAACTTTTGGCTTTAGTGAAGTAACCCTTTATGTTCTTTGCTAACTTTATGTTCATAATGCATTTGTCTTAGCTATCTTCTGTTTATTTGGATTTAAATTTGTAAGATAGATCAACATAAATCTGAATCTAAAGAAAATTTTATTGCAAGATGACTTACAATGTTTCTTAAAAGTAGTGTCAAAATAATTTGAAATGTAATTGGTTAAATAAACAAAATGGATTTTAAAATATGTTCAAAATGTGAGGAACACAAACATATATACGCCTTTTTACAGAACTAACGTCTATTGTAAACCTTGCAAGAAGAATAATGTAGAAAGTGTGATATGAAAATAGAATACAAGAAGGATTACCAAAACAAGATATATAAATGAAGATAGAGAAATGTAACAGAAGATAAGAAAATGTCCTGAAAAAAAGATACCACAGTGATGATACAGATTAATTTACAATTCGAAAAATATAATTTTAAGTATTAAGACAGGCTTTTAAATCAGACACGACAATGAAAATACTCGATGTTAACTGTCAACTGATTCTATCCTAGGTGGCTAAACTTTACAAAACCTGAAGGTGTTAGTGATGACATTCTTCATACTGATCGCGTAATTACGTGTGGGTCTTTTGCCCTTTTTTGATATTCAAAAACATAGGAGATGTTTTCACTGGACAAACACTAGCTACACGAAAGCCAGTAAAAGTATTTCAAAAAGTGATAAAACACCTTCGAGGAAAGAGACTGACGAGCACTAGAAAATGTTGAATGATTCAGGACGGAAAACTTTATCGCTTAGGTGATTTTGAACAATATTGTATAATCTGTTTTCAACTTGATACTTAATTTCATAACAGAAAGATATTCCTGTAATAATAACTATTGTATCAAGTGTCGCTAAAGTCACAAATGCATCACTAAAAAAGCAGCTAGTACACAATGTATTTATTAAACATTTTTTTTCAAAATTCTATTTTCCTAATTATTCTCTGCTGTTCGTTTGAAATCAATATGTTTACAAGTTATCAACGTAACACTCTATGCAGACAGAGACTATCCGAGCTTAAATGACAAAAATTCGGCGAAGTACCTAATTCCGTCATGTTGTCATCTTTCAGTTCATTTTGTAAACTCTCTAAGTTGTCGATTGAAAGAATTTAGCTAATTATTGATGTCACAATTTAAATTACGGCATCTGATAATGATTTGAAAAGTTTGGCATCTCTTACATCTGCAAACTCGTGTCATGTTGTTGTCCTTTGGTTGACTGATTTTTTATATATATATTTTTTTCCCCTCATTTTTTAAATGCCGTTGTTCCTTGGGAACGCATTTCTTCCGGCGACGATTGTGATTAATCAACAACAACATCCTATCTTGATTGTACCATTCATTACAGTTGTTTAATTTCAATCATTACTAGATTTTAAAATCAAAATTCTGTGAAAACTGAATATTCAAAATCTGTATATTTACACATGATTAAAGGTGTACTGTTTTTACGTCATCTAGATTATGTAAAAGTTATTCCTATATCAACTAATTTTGGTTAGGTTTTTTATAGTTCTTTGCGATTGAGGATTTTATGGATACATTAAATTTGTACAGGATAAAATTGTGTCAAATAAATATGAATAGTTTATTGAGTGTGAATCACTTTGAATGAAATTTGAAAGAAATTTAGATCTCCTCCTTATTGCATCAATTTTCTTTTCTTTTATCTTGCTCAAAATCTCGTAGACCAGCTTGTAGTCTTTTACATTGTATTTGTTTTGAGGCATTTTTTGGAATCATTTTCATGTTTTTTAATGTTATCTCTTTTCATTTCTCTGATGTCATTTATTACCATTCTATGACTTTGCCTACGTTGTAGTCGGTCTTATTACGTTTTTCATGTGTACTACTGTGTTGTTTAACTGTTATGTTTTGGGATGTATTTTCTTTTTTCTATCTAATTTAGTGATGAATATAAATTTGCATGTCGTGCATTTTTAGACTCTTTTATTTCATAATGCGCTGTCTTTTTCTCCTCTGTGACATTCTACAAACTCATTATAATTCAAAACGTAAAGTTTTCATTCTACTTAATACTACTATGTATTGAGCTTCCATATTTTAATTGAATAAGGTTTTCAGGTGGTTCCCAACTGTTAAACAATTCACCGTATCCTTTCCATTTCACAATTAAATACATTTACCGTTCAATGGCAGGGTCTTCAAAATCTTTTCAACTTTGTATGTACCATCGTGAGGGTGGTAGAGAAAACTTTTCTTCCTAAAACAGGCTATCTATCCCCTCTCCTTTAAAGTCTTCCTGTTTGTAAACAACGGGATCACCTAAAATTTCCTGCCTGACTTTGAATATTTTCTCGGTAAAGTTCGGAAGGAGTCCCTCTGCAAACATTGTTTTAGGTTTTGAAATTCTGACTTTTCACCAATTTTAAACTATGCGTTCCAATTTTGCCATTTGTGAAATAACCGAATGAATTGGTCCATACTTTTGATATGTTTTTTTCCTTGTGTCGATTGATGTGTGATGAGTGTTATTATATCTATAAATAGGTACAACGGCAACCATATTCTGGTTTCATTTTGAGTGAAATATTTCCACATTCTAGTCTTCATGGTTCTTCTAAAGTACCTTTCCCTAACATATACTTTGTGTTTGAGGAGTTGAAAAGTACGCAATGTTGACCATTTCCAACAAATCTTGAACTTTTGTATTGCACTCTTTTCCCTCATAAACCTCAATATTTACAGGCATTCGCTCTTTGAAGATTTCTTTGAAACCATCGTGTATGTCATCTACCATTTCGTTTTCACATTTTTAGCCCCATGTTTTGAGAAAACATCTATAATTGTGAAAATATTTTGCATCCATTGTTTTGTTTTTTTTGTTTGTTTTTTTGTTTGGTTTTTTTTGGGTGGGTGGGGGTGTTATTATTATTTTTCGTATGCTTGCATGTCAACAATATCCTGCCTGCCACAGTTCATCCACTTAACGAATGCACACTCTTTTGTAGGGAAATCTTTTCCTCACTTGATTGTGTACATTGTAGGTAGATTGTTCAGTTATCCATTCTTTCAATTCAACGCATTTTATTTCCAATTTTTCTTATAATTTGTTCCCAGAATTGGTTGGTATTTGTGTAATCAACTGTACTTTTAGGATGGTACTATAGATACCTTAAACCATAAGAACACACAGCGAATATTTTTCGGTTTACAAATTGTCGTTTGGACGTTACCAATTAGCCAACAGGACATCAGCTACAACGGGAACATTAATTTTCATCAGTTTGCAACGCATCTACAACCCTTTCAAAACATACGAATGATTTCAGACTTATGTCAAATTTTGCATTCTTATTGCTGATTCAAAAAGACCTGTCTCATATACTGAGCTGCCATATGCTAATTTAAATCGAGCTTTGTTCTTCATAAATTCTAGCTCTGCTTTTGTTAAATTGTTGTGGGCTGACTTGTAAAATTTACGAGATCTTGGGCTTGTACTGTAAATTTAGTCGAATAAAATTTTTTATATTTATCCACATCAAATATGTAATTTCTTCATTCTTCATACCGTACGTTTTTAATCGTCTTGCTATCCGGATTGTTTATGCCTATCTGTAAATCTTCATCATTTCAAAAATATTGTAGGACATCTGGGTTTTATGTTTTAAATTTGCAATCGACAAATCAAAAATTTTGTATTCTTTTTTATGATATTTTGTAACATAAATTGCTACTAGCACACTTTCATACTAGCACACTTTCATACTAGCACACTTTCATACCATGCAAACAAGCCAACAAATATATGTTATCTGTTGATATTGAGATTGTTGCTTTAATGTTAAACTCATTTAATATTTCTATCACCTCCGAAAACTGCTAAATCTATCACAATGTAGCTTTATGCCATTATTTATATTGTGCTTAAAAAAATAAGAATAAAAATAAAATTAAAAAAATGTGCCCTCTATTCAATGCACATTGAACACGGCGTATTTCTGTTTATAAAAGCGAATGTGAGTGACCTATGGGCTGGATGGTATTCTAGAGTAGTGAATAAACTGACAGTGCTCGATTTATAATTTCTGTAAATTTAACTTTTAAGTGGTACAGGACTGTCAAATTATTTACTACACAGCGAGATTTTTTTTATGTATACGATGATCGTTTGTATCAGATGACGCACCACAAATATTTTTTCCCCTTGTTTGTTTCTTTTGATTTAATATGATCCGTGATTACACATATCGCGGGATTTTTGAAAAAATTCTAGCATAAAATATAGTTTTTATTTTGATACAGAGAAGGAAAAGATTACTGATTTCCTTCACAATTTTTTCTATAACATTTCATAAACATGTTTCAGTATGCATTCATTGTATTCAACCAGTGGCGGAGCGAGGGTTTGAGGCGCCCAGGGGCAATGTTCTTTAATGGCGCCCCTACCGAGGCGTCCGGCGGCAATGTTCGTTAGTGGCCCCTACTTTGCCACAAAGAACAGTTTTTATGTCAGTTGCCAACCTCCAAACGCCCCACCCTTTGGCCTGAAACGGGGGACTTAAAAAAAGAGTTCCTAATGGCGCCCCCCCCCCCTCGCCCGGCGCCCAGGGTCAATTGCCACTACCACCACCCTCGCTCCGCCACTGTATTCAATCAATTGTAATAGCATACCTTAGAGCTAATGTGTACAAACCGAATACATAGTTCCCATAGTGTTGCGGTCGTCAATCCCATTACATTCAAGTCTCGCGGCAACGAGATCTTGCTTTCAGTGTGATTTCTTAATATCTAAATCGCGAATATCCTATGTACGTTATTACACAGTAAGCAGTAAGGCTGACTTGTGTATTTATCCCACAGCACACTAACTGTTATATACCGATATACAATGCACCAAGCTTGGAGAGACTCTCAGGTAGGTGTAGTCTTTTTTAGAATCCATAGCAGAGGTCAACTGACAACGTCTTAACGAGTTTGTTGACAATGAGGGGGCATTCCTAAAGCTTTAACCAGTATTACATGCTGGGATGGAGCTGTTGGGTGTCCACAAATAAAGAGTTTGTTGACATGTAGTTTCAACTCTGATTAGATAAATCATCCTTGAATTCTTTAATTAATTTCGGCTAACTATGATTACGTAAGCAAAGCACATCCACCTACTTGGAATCATGATGCGACATTGTTCACACCCCGTGATCCGGTTGACTTAGTATACAGTACACTACCGTAAGGCTATCAAATCTAGTTCACACCGGACCTCAAGTGACTCGTATAGATCCACACATCATTAGCCATCCCATTCATTTGGTTGATTTAGATTTCATTTTTATAAGGGGGAGAAAAAAAAATATATGTAGCATGTGTATTAGAACGACGAGGATATGAATCTTGTATTGCATGTACAGAGTCTTGCATATTGACAGTACAAGTAGTTGTTATCGCTGTCACCTTGAAACTGAGTCATGAATTTTACCAATGTCCACTTAAACCTTTACAACGTACAGTATTTGCTGTAAGTTTTATGTTAGATGTATGAGGGGCACTTGAAAAGACGGATCTTGGAAAATGTACTCGTACCTTATGAACAGCGTGTACCATCGTTATTTTGATTTCGTCATCGAAATGAACATAAAGGTGCCAAAAAAATTAAATTAAACGTACGATAAATAATTATATAGAGGATATTTGCATGTGACGAGTGAATAATGAATATATTTCATCAAGTGGCTGAAAAATATCACGAGTGCCGAAGCCACGAGTGAAAATACTACAGTTTTTCACCCACTCGATGAAATATATCCTTCATTCACTCATAAAAAAGCAAATTTTCTTTATATTTTATGCTCAAACGTATTGGCTAGCAATATGAATAACAGATTGAAGTAGCAGATGTCTTACGGTATCCCGCGCGATAATGTCAGCTCTATACCGTATATGTTCTGTTGTATTTTGTGTATATTCGCGCGAAAAATATCAGTAGTAACATGATTCTCTTTCCTACTTAAGGGAAAAAACACATAAACTGAAGAAAACAAATATAAGCATGTTGCGGGACTTGAGCTGGTACTCTTATGTGAGAGCTCGCCATACTTACCACAGACCAAGCAAGTGACACAATGGCGGGTCAATTTTATTTTTTTTCATATTGTTTTTGATGCCGGTTGAGCGCAATGAAAAAATGTTTTTCGTATTTAACTCCAGTGAATGATCAAAATTATTTTTATTGGAAAATCCACTATTTCATGGGCAAGCATAAAATAAATAAATAAATATAATGAATCATTCTTCTTTTCTTTCTTTCTTTTTCTCTATCATATTATCCACTTCTTCTTCATCTTGTTGTTGTTCTTCTGTCTCTTCATCTTCTGTAGTCTATCAAAGTGTTTGTGTGTGTGTGTGTCTGTCTGTGTGTGTGTGTAACTTCTATATACCCTGATATTTGTCAGTGGAATAAAGGATGATTGTTTATTTAGATGACAGTTAATTACAGGGTCGCCAAGCAAGTGTGTCTGATGCGCACGAATGCCTATATTCACGTCTAATTTCCTTACCTTTTGTTGGGTATGGGCGTTAGTCGAGAGAGTATGGGAGTGGGTGCTTGCAGGCAACGCGACGGGTTCCATAACCCAGAGACGCATGTTTGATTCTCAATAATGGACGAATTAAAATTCTCTAGCATGTAGATAATTCTTTCTCCATGTATGTTCACCTTTTTTTAACATGATGCATTATCATGTGGGATCAAATGATATCACTTTATGCTCTTGTTGGTGTATTTTTTGTTACGTGCAATGCAAACTTCTATATGGCTTGATTTCTGTCCGATGAATCTGGACTGACTGTGTATTTAGAGGAGTGTTAATTACTTGGTCGCTTTTTGAAAGTATAGTGTATAGTTTTGAGCGTATACGCAGCATGATTGTCTCTATTCATAACTAAAGTCCATTGTTTTGTTTGTTTTTTGTTTTGTTTTTTTTTTGGGAGGGGGGTAGGTGGGCTTAGGCGAGAGGGTATGGGTGGGGTCTGGTGTGTACACGCAGGGCGACGAGTACCGTAACTCACGGACCCGACATGGGGACGAATTATAATAATTCTCTCTCTCTCTCTCTCTCTCTCTCTCTCTCTCTCTCTCTCTCTCTCTCTCTCTATATATATATATATATATATATATATATATATATATATATATATAATATCTCTCGGATATTTCGAATATTTAGTATGATCCAATGTTTTTTTCAGTGCAAGATTTTAAAACTTATACAAACATAGTAATTACATAAATTTTTCCTTATATATATATATATATATATATATATATATATATATATATATATATATATATATATATATACACACACGCGCACACACACAGTCTTTAAATCTTTGCAGATTCATTGAGACCGCACCCCCACCCCTCTTTTCTAGCATGATCTTGTACTCTTTCTTGCATCGTTTTTGTGTTTAGTTATCCACTAATTCTTATGCTTCCTATGACGATGCTTACCTTTCCACCCTAACACTTTACACTATGTAAGCTAGAAATTGTTCCTAACTCATTTGAATTACGTGTATACAGCTACTGAGGAAATGACTCAATATAAGTAGTCACCTCTTGGTGATAAATCCCTAATAGTTAACTATACACTCATAAGTATGTAATTCAATTTACTATGTAGTGATTTGGAAATAAACATATTGCTTAGACCAACCGTTTGTATAAATGACTGGGTCCCAATGGATTTTCTAGTTCGAAGGCAACGCAACAGGTCGTTTTACTCCAGTAGGTTCCGTATATCTAATAATAATAATAATAATAATAATAATAATAATAATAATAACGATATTATTTAAAGACGGTGACACAATTAGTTGCTTGCCTGCAGATTGGTTGGAATAACTGTGACTTCAAATTACTAGGTGATTTATCTGTACAAATTATGCTTACTTTCAACAAGCATATGCTTACAGACTACTATACTATAACAATGATTGAGATGTCCAAGTTACAACTATACTATGCCAATGATTGAGATGTCCAAGTTACAACTATACTATGCCAATGATTGAGATGTCCAAGTTACAACTATACTATGCCAATGATTGAGATGTCCAAGTTACAACTATACTATGCCAATGATTGAGATGTCCAAGGGACAACTATACTATGCCAATGATTGAGATGTCCAAGTTACAACTATACTATGCCAATGATTGAGATGTCCAAGTTACAACTATACTATGCCAATGATTGACATGTCCAAGTTACAACTATACTATACCAATGACTGAGATGTCCAAGTTACAACTATACTATACCAATGATTGAGATGTCCAAGTTACATCTATACTATACCAATGACTGAGATGTCCAAGTTACAACTATTCTATACCAATGACTGAGATGTCCAAGTTACAACTATACTATACCAATGACTGAGATGTCCAAGTTACAACTATACTATGCCAATGATTGAGATGTCCAAGTTACAACTATAATATACCAATGACTGAGATGTCCAAGTTACATCTATACTATACCAATGACTGAGATGTCCAAGTTACAACTATACTATACCAATGACTGAGATGTCCAAGTTACATCTATACTATGCCAATGACTGAGATGTCCAAGTTACAACTATACTATGCCAATGATTGAGATGTCCAAGTTACAACTATACTATGCCAATGATTGAGATGTCCAAGTTACAACTATACTATACCAATGACTGAGATGTCCAAGTAACAACTATATTATACCAATGACTGAGATGTCCAAGTTACAACTATACTATGCCAATGATTGAGATGTCCAAGTTACAACTATACTATGCCAATGATTGAGATGTCCAAGTTACAACTATACTATACCAATGACTGAGATGTCCAAGTTACAACTATACTATACCAATGACTGAGATGTCCAAGTTGCATCTATACTATGCCAATGACTGAGATGTCCAAGTTACAACTATACTATGCCAATGACTGAGATGTCCAAGTTACAACTATACTATGCCAATGACTGAGATGTCCAAGTTACATATATACTATGCCAATGACTGAGATGTCCAAGTTACAACTATGCTATACCAATGATTGAGATGTCCCAATTACAACTATACTATACCAATGATTGAG
Organism: Margaritifera margaritifera; assembly: GCA_029931535.1. Classification (NCBI taxonomy): domain Eukaryota; kingdom Metazoa; phylum Mollusca; class Bivalvia; order Unionida; family Margaritiferidae; genus Margaritifera; species Margaritifera margaritifera. The sequence continues at coordinate 2,078,448 of JAQPZY010001544.1, forward strand.
ATGTCCCAATTACATCTATACTATGCCAATGAATGAGATGCCCTAGTTACAACTATACTATGCCAATGATTGAGATGTCCAAGTTACATCTATACTATACCAATGATTGAGATGTCCAAGTTACAACTATACTATACCAATGATTGAGATGTCCAGGTTACAACTGTACTATACCAATGATTTCGATGTCCCAGTTACAACCATGCTATAACAATGATTGCGATGTCCCAGTTACAACTATACTATAACAATGGCTGAGATGTTCAAGTTAGAACTATACTATAACAATGACTGAGATGTCCAAGTGAGGACTATAACAATGACTGAGATGTCCAAGTTAGAACTATACTATTATAATGATTGAGATGTCCAAGTTACATCTATGTTATTAGCCGATCAGACAAGTTGACAATGTGTTTGTTGGAGACTCCACACAGCCGAACACGTGCGCCTGGAATCTCTCACTTTCTTTACAAGTACGAACTGTTGGTTTCTAAACAGAGTGTAAACAACAGTGCGACGCTGAGTGTCTGTTTGAATTTGTTTTTTGGGGTTTGACGCCATTATTCAGCACATGATATGGCTATACGTGTCGGCCAGTATCTTTTGTCGAGGAAGAACCCGGAAAGAACCACCTACCCACAGGAAACGTCTGGCAAGCTTTTTCACATACCCACATTGATCGAGTTGAGACTCAAGTTCACGCTGACAGAGGTAAATGTGTGAGTTATCTGTAAAGGCGAGCGACTTTGACCACTTGGCGACCTGGTGCTCCCGCTGAGTGCCTATTACTGCAAAGCAATTAAGCGGACGGATTCTGTGAATATTTTACATTCACTTTTGATTTTCCTCCAGTTCCGCATGGACTCCTGTATTATATTCATTTTACTGGTGTTTTTCACATTACCTTATGATTTTCCTCTAATTCTGCATGGACTTCTGTATTATATTTTATGCTGGCGTATTTTACATTCCCTTGTGATTTTTCTCCAATTCTGCATGGACTTCTGTACTATATTTTTTTATACTGGCATATTTTACATTCCCTTAAAATTTTTCTCTAATTCTGCATGGACTTATTCTATTCTTTTATATTATATTCTTTTTACTGAAAGTACTTTCACAACCAACTTTGAAATTGTTTCCCAACAATTAGAGGAAAAAAATGACCATATCATACTTTAGTGAATAATATTATATTATGGACGAAAGAAGGTTAAGTGTTCACCGTCGGAATAGCAACTATTTTGGTTGCAGCATTGCATATAAAACTTCCATTATATACAAATAATGGGGACTAATGCTATTCTAGGCTTTGCTGTTCCTGAAAGAATGAAAACTCCCACATGCATGCAGTCATTTCTTGACATTGTAGCTGCTTCCCGCGAGAAGTCGACTAACACTAGTATCTTCTTTTTTCAGTATATTAATATCAGATCCTATCAGACCCTCATAATTTGCTGGGAATTGGTTCATTTTACTTATCCTTATTCGTGGAGCTAAAGGAGCATCAGAACGTCTTCTGATTATGGTTTTCTGTCTGTCATTTTCCTTCCTATTCCTATCCACAATATATCTAAAAATTATGACGTTTCTTTCCTTTCTTCAGGCATGGGCCCAATTCGGGACGCCCCTAAGTACGACCAGCAATGAGGCTTGTAAGCTGTTTGACGCCACGCTTACCCAGGTATTATTTGCAGTGTCTGTTGTATCAGTTAACGATGTTGTCACCGTATAAATTCCACACTTACTCAGCTAGTGTTTGTATAGTCTGTTGCTTTATTCAACGGTGTTGTCATCGTTTAGATGCCATGCTTACCCAAGTAGTATTTGTAGTATCTGTTGCCTCATTTAATGATGTTGTCACCGTATAGATGCCACTATAACCAAGGCAGTATTTGTAGTATCTGTTGTACCATTTAACGATGTTGCCAAAGTATAGATGCCGCCCATATCGTATTTGTAATATCTGTTGCATCATTTAATGATGATGTCAACGTACAGATGCCACGCTAATACAAGATCTGTTTCATCATTTAACGATGCTGTCACCATATGGATGCTATGCTTACGCAGGTTGTATTTGTAGTCTTTGTTGCATTATTTAACGATGTTGTCACCGTATAGATGCCACGCTAACTCATGTAGTATTTGTAGTATCTGTTGCATTATTTAACGATGTTGTCACTGTACAGAATCAGTTGCACTATTTTTTAACGATGTTGTCACCGTATAAATGCCACGGTAACCCAGATAGTTCTATTAGTATCTGTTGCATTGTTTAACGATGTTTTCATCTTATTTCATCGTATAGATGCCACGCTTGCCCATTTAGTATTTGAAGTATCTGTTGCATTATTTAACGATGTCACCGTATAGATGCCAGGCTAGTCCAGGTAGTATTTGTAGTATCTGTTGCATCATTCAACGAGGTTTTCACCGTACAAATGCTACACAAATTCAGGTAGTATTTGTGGTGTCTGTTGCATCATTCAACGAGGTTTTCACCATACAAATGCTACACAAATTCAGGTAGTATTTGTAGTATCTGTTGCATCATTCAACGAGGTTTTCACCGTACAAATGCTACACAAATTCAGGTAGTATTTGTGGTGTCTGTTGCCTCATTTAACGATGTTCATCGTATAGATGCCACGGTAATGCAGGTGGCGTTTGTAGCATTTGTTGCCTCGTGTAACGAAGTTGTCACCGTATAGATACCACGCTAATGCAGGTGGTGTTTGTAGTCTGTCGCATCATTTAACGATGTTGTCACCGTATATTAATCGTACTTAAGATGACATTTGGAATTATATATTCGTGTCCAATAAGATAAGTGTGTTTGCTTTCAACTACATAACACAATTTAGGGTCCAATCACAGATAGGGTCTAATGATGTTTATAGCTTTCACGGTTGTCCATGTAAAAAGCAATTCATTTTGAATATAATTTGAATTTTACTCTCTTTTTCAAAATTAACATCTTTACTTCGTAGATGTGTATCATTTTTATCCGGTATGATTTGTTCCATTCACCAAATCGGGTATATACTGATTTTCCAAAAAGAAACTGGGATGGATATAAATGAACGGTCTACTGCCTAACACTATAGAGGAAGCAATAAAAGCCTTTATGCGCCAGAATTTCAAATTATTACCTTAAAGACGCCAGAGGTATTCCCATTTCCACTCACTTCTCTAAATCAAGAATTTCATGGAATTTATTACAGCAACAAAAAAGGGGGTGTGGGTGGCAGGGACAAACATTTTAGGATCGTATTTCAAAAAGTGGAAGGTGAAACATATACATTATGTACCATCATGTAATCTGAAGTGTTCTAAATGACGCTTTCTTCTAAATTAATCTATCATTCTCACCATTCATCTCCACCAGACTGAAATTCTCCCTTGACTTTTACACAACTAATGATTACATGACGCTCAATCTCCGATGTATTTGTAGTATATCGGGTGGTATGATGACCCTAGTATGGGTGGTATGGGGAAGTGCTGTGACAGCATGCTCAAAGCTGACCCAAATTTTGGTGAGTTGTTAAAGAGTTCTACCACCTTCTTGAAAACATTGTTTTGGAAACAACCGAGAAAACTATATATATATATAAATTTACTGCCTCGCATTTGTATCAACAAATTCAGTTTCTAACTTGACATGCTAAAGGACTTAAATTTCTTTGAAAAGGATATCGGACAAGCATGGGTGATGACACATTCTTACCTGAAAATAGTCATGTTATAGTGTACAAGTTTTGTTATAATCTAACCTTGATTGTTCAGTTATTTATCCTTTTCATTTGTGATTTGATATTTGCACAGCCAAAACCATTTGTTTCCAAAGTTATTGTAAGTTAAATGTTATAATTTTTTCTCGCAAAATGTTACTTAACGTTATCGTCAGCCAAATCATCGTCTAAAGTAGTTATAACTAGTATTACAAAATTGAATTGACATATCATGTAGAAGATATATTTGCTATGATATTGTAAATCTTTCGTCGTTTGCGGAAACTAGTTATGGGTCACGTACTGAAGAACGGGTTGGATGTTATGGGCACGGGTAGAACTACGCGTCTGGACCAGGACTTCTCAAGGGACATACAAAATATGGAAGAAATAGCTTCCCGTCAGAAACTGACTCCTCGAGAACAGAAGCATGTGGAGGCAGTCAAACTGTGGGCTGATGGGTATCTCTCTCTCTCTCTCTCTCTCTCATTTAAATCTCAGCGTCTGTATTTACGCTTATTTGTAAATTGCATTTGCTTCGCTCTTGGTTTCTGTTTCCTTTACCATTTTATAGCTGTTCTTGATGTTTTCTTGTTTTGTGCAAATAATTCAAAATATGTTCATAAATTTCTGAATAATTTTTTGTATTCCTTAGTTTCAGTAGCTATTATTAGTGAAATATGCAAACCAAATGCATTTCTATTCCACCTCTAGCTTACAACAGTGCTATTTAAGTGTTAGAAACCTTAGTTCTTCTCTTTCGAATTGGAAAAATTTCTAATTTGAATTTGAGCATATATTAAAAGAAGAAAAAGACGATTGTATTCCGTCTCTATTTAAAGTTCGTTTTTGTTCACTTCCCTCTTATCTTACATGCGATGTATGATCCCCTCTGCTATTTTACATGGCATTTTGCGTGGATTCTCATCCGATGCAGCGTTTTATTGGCCTTGTAGCCTGTTACTGAGACTTTACACGTAGTCCAAATTTAGCGTAGTTTACTTGCATGACTATTCGGAATCTTGTTTATCTGTCATAAAGTCTCTTAAATTATGGAGCAAAATTATATGCTCTTCTTAGGACATAAACAGAGTAGACATTTGGTTTTAATTATAATCCCTAAAATAGGTAAGTATAAAGATGGAAGTAACAGTTCCTCACAGAGCAGGACATGTTCGATCAAAATGCAGACGTGAAGGAGATACAATGGCTTCTCCTCTACGAGTCAGTCCATTCAGCGGGAGCAGCGGTATCTCAACTGGTAGAGAATCGGACTCGTAAACCATGGGATCACGAGTTTGATACCAACCCAAGCCAGCCCTGGTTGGCTGACTCGGTGTATCCTTGGGAAAGGCACTTAGCTCCCATTACCTTGGCTTGATACAGCTAATAATATGCTAAAATTGCCGTTAGAAAAAAAAGAAGGCAACGTCCATTCAGCTATGAAAAGATGGTTTTTCTAGAGAGTCTTTGGGATATACACTTTAAGTTAAAAACGTTTGCATACTTTGTTGGAGTCCATGGTTTCCTCCAGTTAAGGTTTGTAAAGCGGGGTGGGTGGGGGAAGCATACTATTTCTATCATCTTATGTTCTTAGCGTATCTGAATGTTGAATGTTTCCTTTTAGCGAGGTGGTGAAAGCATGTGACGTTTGGGAATCCATTTTGCTGTATGATCCACTAGACATCTTAGCGCTGAAATTCGCTCATGACTCGTACTTCTTCCTGGGATTTTCTAGTCAGATGAGAGACAGCATCGGGCGTATCATTCCTCACTGGAAACCAGACATGCCACTTTACGGGTACGACGTCGCCATCTTACCGTAAAGTAGTATTAGTGATACACGTAATATTCAATTATAAGAGGTTAATTCTAAGTGAAAACCAAATCCACCAAACAAACAAAAAAATATTTATGGGAAAATAGACTTTCAGGTTCTAAGAATAAAGTGTATTGCATTAGAAATTGAAATTTATGACGCCTATATGTAATTCTATATAATCTTATATAGGATTGACTGATGTTTTTATATTTGCCTTAGGCTCTGTATCTCTCACAGGAATAGATTGGTGACATACATGATTAAATGCACCGGTGTTCACTTGGAGACAGACCTTCAAGTCCTGCGGGGAATATCATGAACAGTTTAGAAATTACATATATTAGTCGGTTGTAATGAAATAGGTTTGTTCAGCTAAGACTTTGGCAAATACAGTTTTCTAAGACTTTGGCAAATACAGTTTTCTAAGACTTTGGCAAATACAGTTTTCTAAGACTTTGACAAATACAGTTTTCGTCTCGCGTGCTTTAGCATAAGTGAGACATATGGATCGCTCGCTCTGACATTAGTTAAGGCTTTGGTTAAAGCTTTTCTATATGGTCATACGTCCCTATCCCTTTTAAAGGATTGATTTCATACTTAGACCATATAATCAGTAAGTATTGGTATGTTGTGTTCACACACAAACACACACACACATACATACATACTCTCTCTCTCTCTCTCTCTTTCTTTCTCTCTCTCTCTCTCTCTCTCTCTCTCTCTCTCTCTCTCTCTCTCTCTCTCTCTCTCTCTCTCTCTCTTTCTTTCTCTCTCTCTCTGTCTCCTTGTTCCCCATTAGACTCGGTAAAGGTAATTTGAAATCTTTGTTATGGTTTTGGTTTACGTTTTTCTGGGATTTTCCAATCAGATTTTCTATATGGTCATAATTCCCAGCTCATATTTAGATGGTAAAATCAGTACGGATTACCTTTTCAACGCCATGCACCACACCCCTCTGTAGCCCTTGGGCAAAGACAAGGTCATTTGGAAATCATTCTTAAGTTTTCGGTTAAAGTTCTTCTGTATGGTCACAGGTTCCAAACCCTTGTAGGGATAGCTGTCCTGCTTGGACTGTAGAATCAGTGAGCTCTGTTCTTTTATATCCATGCATCCCAATCCTCCCTGTGACCCCCAGGCAAGGTCATGGTCATTTGAAGATCTTTCGTAAGATTTCAGTTAAAGTTTTTCGGCATGGTTATAAGTTCTGAACTCTAGGAGGGATAACTGTCATGCTTGAATTGTAGAATCAGTGAATTCTGTTCTTTTATATCCATGCATCCCAATCCTCCAGTGACCCTCAGGCACGATCAAAGTCATTTAAAGCTCTTTCTTAACTTTTTAGTTGTTTCTCTGTATGGTCATAAGTTTTAAACCCAGGGAGGAATAGCTGTCATACTTGGGCTGTAGAATCAGTGTCCTTTCATATCCGTGTTCCACTATCCTCGCTCTGACCCCTTCATGATCTATCCTCGCTCTGACCCCTTCATGATCAATGTAATTTGACAGGCTTAGTTAAGTTTTTAGTTAAAGTTTATCTAATTCTAATCGTAGGTCCCAGACCCTGGTAATGTTAGGTTCATACTTGAACTGTAGAAAAAGTGAGTTTTGTCTTTTCTTATGCATGCACCTCAGCTCTCACCCGGACATCCAAACATGGTCAAGGTCACTTTAAATTCCTGGTTCAATTTGTGGTTGAAGTTTTTGTATGGTCGTAAGTCTAGAACCCTGGAAGGGATAACTAGTATAGTTCAATTGTTCAGTCAGTAAGTAATGAACCTGGCATTTGTATGCACTCATATCGTCCATCTGACCATCAGGCAAGTTTAAGGTCATGGTTATTTAAAAGTAAAAATGTCCATGTATATATATATATATATCAGTTAAGCAGGCAAGACATAGTATTCGTTGGAGTTTCTTGTTGGTTGATGCAGGTACCTACTAGGTATGCATTCCTTTGGGCTGGAGGAGACAAACTTGTATCCAGAGGCAGAGAAAACGGCCAAGAAGGTGAGAACAGCTTCTTATTATTTTTAACACATTATATGATAAAAAAACCCCACTAAATCCTTCACATTGATCTAGTATGTAAAATTGAAGAATTATCTCTTTGTCCCAAAGAAACAACAACCCAACCCAACCAAGCCTCCAACCTGCTGGCAATCATTACATTCGGACTGTGCAAAATCTTGTAATATGGAGAAAAATGAAAACGAAAAAAAAAATAATATTTAGTTCTTACTGGAAACTATTCATCAAAACAAATCTTGCCCATTTCAAACTTTTTAGATTAAACAGAACACTTTTAGTAAATAGGAACAATTTAAAGTTATATGGCACAGACACAAAATTGCCTATAAGAACAGAAAATGAACGGAACATATGTATTGAAATCTCGTTCAGCAGTGGGGTCAGGCAAACCTGGGGAAGGTTGTGGGGATGTGAGGGTGCATTGGAAAAATGTAATATAAAAATATAAATGATCAAATGACGTAACATATATAAATAAGTTAAAGAATTACAAGAACAATAAGAAATTCATTTTTGTTAGTACATTTGAAAGTGTTAAAAACGTTTAAGTTTGCTCAATGAACTTTAGTTTTATATAGAACAAAGAATATAACATAAAATTTCCTGAGAAGAAAATCAGAATATGTATAAGGTAAATAAGACTAATTTTTGTCAGGTAGAAGCATCTTATGGTAGTAACATAGGTAATATTGGTATCATGTCTGCAATTGTCAACAAGATGATTGTTAGAGTTTGCTCTCTTGTCAGGGACTGGAGATTAACCGCAGCGACGCCTGGTCCACTCACACCATGGCTCACGTGATGGAGATGACGGGGCGTCAGGACGACGGTATTCGATTCATGTCTGGTACAGAGAACGATTGGACTGTGAGTATCTATTGACTGATATAAGCTTTACTGCTTTCTTTTTTTATTCTTTATTTCTTTAACTTTATTTTAATCTGTGTCTATTACCAAAAAAAAATCTTTTAAAAAATATATTTTCCTCTTGAAGGCTCAGAAATTTGCGTTATGAAGGGAAGAAGGTGAAGTAAACCGGAAAACCTGGAGTAAACCACGGACTGCTAACGGACCTTCACTAACTCTTGCACCTAGCGAAACAGTAATCAAGCCAGGGACAACAGGAGTACAAAATAAGCGCGCTACCGATGCTCAGCCATGACACGATTGATACATAAGGACCAGAGTCTTCTTTCCAGCACTTGGCACAAATCGATTGTCTGGGTTATCATTCTTGACTTCATCTCTAACTTCTCAAATGCTACAACCGTAGAATTCTCAAAATATTCTTAGAAAAGTATATATGATACTGCTGTTGTCAATACAGTCTTGTCCTAAAATTAGAAAGGCTCTGAAGAAGTTGTTTGCCCCAACATTAACTTAAAAAATATGCCAGGATGAGCATCGAGTAAATTTACGTCTTTAATTGCAAATTAAATTCAAACAGCAGATATTGATTGGCTGATTCCCAGTGATGAATTGATGATATTCAAAAACAGCAGGTTCTGGTTGGCTAATTTTCATTCATGTCGTTATTATATTCTAATAGCATCTTTTGGTTGGCTGATCCCAGTGGTGACTTGGTAATGCTCAAAAAGCAGATTCTGGTCGGCTGTTTCCCAATGACGACATGATTATATTCAGATAGCAGCTTCTGGTTAGTCAATTCCCAGTGATGACTTGATCATACTCAAATGGCAGCTTTTGGTTGGCTATTTCCCAATGATGCCATGATTATATTCAAACAGCATATTCTAATTGTCTGTTTCCAAGTGAGGAAGTAATAACGTTCACATAGCAGCTTCTGGTTGACTATTTCTCAGTGATGAAGTAATTATATTAAGATAGCAAGTTCTGATGGCACAGTTCCTAGTGAAAAGGTGATGATGGACTGGGATCATGCATTCCAAATCCTCATCTGCACTCTCGCATCTGTTTAAATAATGTGCTGATATGATCACATTATGTTACGGACACAAGATTGCGAATGTAAATATGCAGCTTCACAACATTTTATGAACTCCCTTAAGGAAATGTATTCCTGCATTATAATTTAAAATCTTACATCCACTGAGAAAAAGAGGCAAGTGTTTTAAGTGAAAATACATCTACAATGTGTAAAAATCACCTTTCCTGTTTTCCTTTAGAACATCATTTCTGAACTTACCTGACAGATAGGAAAAACAGAGGCTAGGGGAATAGAAATAGAAACAAAACACTGTTTTGGAGTAGAAATGTAAATAAATATGAACAACAGTATTGTACTATACGAAGGCTATTTAAAAGTTCTGAATATTAGTGCGCTGTACAAGAGTTCTATATTAGTAAACACAACGTCAGTGCATCCTATCAAAGTACTCCCCATGCACCTCTTCACACTTTCTCAGTTTGATTATCCAATTATTAAATGCCATTCTGTGTTCACTTTTTGGTATGTTGTTCATACACTGGAAGACTGCACTTCCAACCCCATGGCGGCTTTCAAATCGTCTGCCCCTCAGCGAATCTTTGATAACGGGATTCAGCCAAAAATCATTTAGAGCAGAATCAGGGCAGTATGGACAATGGAGCATAGATTGGATGCTGTGTTCTTTCAGGAAATCTGTACGACTGCGGATCTTTGCGCTGGTGCGTTGTCATTGATAAGATCGATGCTTCGGATACCGGTGCGCGCACAGGTGGTTCGGTAGTGTTCCACAACATATTGCAACACTTTGGTGGCATAAAATTGTTTAGTGACACTAGCAGAATCAAACACTGGAACCTGGCTGACCAGGCCTCCTGCATCGAAAAATAATGCGGATAGAACTCACTTGACAGTCCGACTACGTCGAGCGATTTGTGGTCTCTGCTCGTTTTCTCCGATCCAAACTTTATTATTTTCTCTTGAGTCGGGTTAAAAAAAAGTAAATTCATGTTTCATCACCAGTGACAGTCTCATTCAAGCGTCTCTTGTCACTCTGTCATATTTTGGTGAGTAGCTGTTTGGCCATTTCAACCCGAGTCTGTTTTTGATTTGCTGTCAACAAATGTGCGACCCATCTTGCACAATCCTTTCTAAGCTTCAAATGATTCTTCAGTATATTAAAAACAGCTGACGAATTGATGCCCGTGATAATAGAAATGTCTTTTATATTGTATCGAACATCTTCATCAGTTGCCCCCTGCACAACAGCCACTTCCCGTTCACCAATCGCGCAGACAAAGGTTTTCCAGATGGGCCATCTTCTATGGATTCGCTACCATCTCTAAGACGATGAAACCACCTCAAAAATGAATGATATGACAGAGAATTACATCCGTAAGCTTTATCCAAGTTGGCCTTGATATCAGTAGGAAAGTATCCTTAGAGCTCCCGGATTTTACAGTATATTTTTTGCTCAGTAACAGAATTGTTCTCCTTCTCCGATATTTTAACGTCACTGTCAGTTACCTATGTAACATCACACTCATATATCTGGAGGTATCATTTTATGGAACGTTACTTAGTCTATTGATCGGCATGAACTAATTTGACAGGTTCATAAAAACAAAAATGTTATAACAAAATATTCAAAACTTTTCAAATGCCCCTCGTACATTTATGTTACGTATCGTAGAAATTAGTAATATGTTTTCACATCAGAAGCGCATCTAGATTACCACAGTAGTAATAAAATGAAGTAATCTCAAGCTAATGATCATTTCAATATATTAATCACATGAATTATTTCTTTTAACCCAAATGAAGGTGTACTAATTAACCACCATGCAGATTAAATTTGTCTCCACAGAAATGTGGAATGCTGGCCTGTCACAACTATTGGCACTGGGGTCTGTACAACATAGAGAAGGGCAACTATGAGGAGGCACTGGGGATTGTGGATTCACAGGTACGTTACTCAGAATTTGGGGCGAATTGATTTGTCACATATTTCAGTATCATTGTTTGAAAAGTCTTTGGCTTAGATATTTTACCGAAAGGTGTTAAAATTTGATAAAATAACTTCCGTTTCAAGGTTGTTTGTAATGGTCTCAGTAACAGAAGTGTCAACAATGTAGCCGACAATAACGAGTCTTCATAATTGAGTTTTGACAGATAAGAGCAACCAAGGAAATAACATAAGGTTTTACACACCAACTGATATATATGTGACTGTCATGTTTAGAATCCAGATTTGGAATACTAGCATGTCGTAAAACATTATTACAAAATAAAAAAATTGGGTAGATGCCATTTTCTACATTCATGAAATGACCAAAAATTTCAATGTTACTTACGTTACAGCTGGATAGAAGATACACTAGTCTTTGTTTGTCATCACTGTGGGTATTACAGAACAAGACATGTCTAAAACTCTTTGATATTTAAGTTTTAGTAGAGAATTTACGATGATGGACAAAGAGACTAGGCAACCCATTCGGTCGAAGTGTTCTTCTCTTCAAGATATCGTTTTGATTGAATCAGTCCTCAAATTTGGCAAATAATCACCGCATCACGGCACTTTCTGTAATCACCCCTAAATAGGTTCTGGTATAATTTATTTCATTCACCTAAAATACCTTTAAAAATTATTAAATTATGTTAGATTTTATTTTGTTCATACACAGATTTTGCCCCGAGCAAAAGCATCTGGAGCCATGCTGGATAATGTGGATGCCTGCTCAATGCTGTACCGACTGGAGATGGAAGGTAGACATTTCTGATCCTTGGTTTTAGTTGACAGTAACAAAGAAGAAAAAGACTCGATAGAACAGGAGATAACATTTATTACCTGGAATTTAGACATTATCCTTATATCCTACTCATTGTGGTTTATTGTGGGCTCCGTCTATTCTTATTTACGGCCAGGTTTTCAAGAACTGATATTACCGGTTAAAGCCTTTGTCTGTGTCTTCATATTTTTACAGTCTTCCGTACATCCTCATTCTCTACATCATGTCGTTAACATATGAAATACATTCCTATTTACAATATCCTCGGCCGTGGGCGCTCAGCGGTTAGCATGACAGATCATGTCCAGATCATCTCAGGTGGGCTGCTGTGGTGTCTGTGTGCAAATTACTTTACTCAGTGTTATATGCCGTTAAACAACAAACAAACAAACAAATCATTAGACCGATGTCGAGTCACATCGATTTTTGAATCTGGTCTTCCATCATTTGGTAACGTGCATTAGTTCTTTCTGCTGGCAAAAGATATTAAACTTTTACTGTTCAAGTAGTTTTCCTAGGAATAAAAAGAGTCGTTAAGAAATAAGGGAGGAATCAGATGAAGAGGCCATAAGATTCATGCCCAAAAAATCTACAAACAGAATATTGGTATAAAGTGATCGAAACGTTGTTTGCAATAGATTTAGCGTACTGTTCGCGTACGTTTGATATATTTACATTGTGAAATGGTACTGTTCCGCTTCCGTACTGTATCTTACCGTTTTCTGACTGTGCCTTTGTTGCGTACCGTTTGGTACAGTTCCTGAGGGTTCCACTGCCTACTGCAGCCGAAGCGTGCCATATGAGAACGTGTCCTAATGATTTAGTTAATGTGCTGTATCATTTCCATTACGTTCTCTGATCTTTTGTGTACCGTATGGTAGCGTGCGCATTCCGTTTTGTCTTCCTACGGTTTCTCCTTACAGCAAAAGACTTTTCAAGTACTGTACTTAGATAGAAATATAATCAAACTTCCAGGATACGTCTATATGACAGTACAGTATACTCTAAGCAGTCTTATCTCAATATGAAAACGAAGCGATGAAGGATATCAGAAAAAAAATAGTGTCATCTGTACCTGACAGTCAGAGTTGCAAGCAATATTAAACCGGTAAGGATTTCCGTCGAGCCGATTTAGAGCCCGAATGTCAAGTTAAAAGTAGATCTTTAAAATCGAACCGATATAGATCCCAGATGTTTAGCCGATATATATCCTTGATGTCGGTCCGATTTACATCCATAGTGTCATGCCGATATGATCCTAGATATTTTCGTTGTTGCTGTGCCATGCCTCATATTAAAAGCAATATATCATGCACTTAAAGTTAAAGTCCCAATCACAATACTAATTTATGTGTCTCATTACAATAAACATATTTACAATTAATATTGAAGGAGCCAACGTGAAGGACAGATGGCAAGACCTTTACGAGATCTGCAGATCCCACACTGATGATCACATCTTGGTCTTCAATGACATTCATATCCTTATGTCTTTACTGGGGGTCAAGGACAAAAGGGTCACACACAAAATGATGGATTCAATTCGAGATTTTATTAAGTAAGTTAAAACTGCAATATTTGCTAATTCACATTTCAGAAACTTCAGAGTCTATATAGCATAAAATAGTTCATATTAGATAAATTTGCTTATAAAAGCTTCTATCTTGCCTTGCAAAATGTTGGCAACTTTTGTCCATGAATTGTTCTTTGCAAAAAACTTTAGTATAGAATGTATGCTACTAGATGTGGATTACAGTTACTTTTCTTGTACAAAGGAGCTCACTGTTTTTAAGGCCTGGCTTGTGTATTATGCAAGTTAACTCCCTTTCGAGCCAGGCGTTGCCTCCTCGTAGTGGGCAATTTACCAGAATCTGGCTGAACGAGCATTTTTTTAAGGTTACATTTTATTTTATACAGAAATAGTTGTCAATCGATTAATATAAAATTCTGTATTTCTTTACAATAAAAAAAACTCTAAATTTTAAGTCATAACTATTATCAGCTAAAACAGATTAAAGATGTGATGTGTTCATTATTGTGAGAAAATTCCTTGAAAGGGAAACAACGCATACGATCTTGAACGACTAAATTTCCAGCATCTAAAAGGACCTAATTAAAGTGAGCAGTTTAAAAGATACCTTTTGAAAGCAATCATCGTAAGACATGCTAAATCCTATGGAAAAAATGAAATTCTTACCTTACAAATTAATTACATCATTACTTGTGTGTCTGATGAAATTATATAAACTGAGCATGACTGCGCTGATGATTTCAGAACTGGCAAGGGAGATAACCGTGACATTACTGCTTCGGTCGGGCTGCCGATTTGCGAGGCATTGATTGCCTATGACGACGGAGACTACGCCAAGGCCACGGAGTTAATGTATCCGGTCAGATACAAGGTCATTACTATTGGAGGCAGTCACGCACAGGTACGGCGACAGTCTTAAAAAGAGCATAGGTACTTTCCCATAAATAGTCTGAATTTCCTATGAAATTAATAAGTAGTAGAGGTAGAGAAGTTAATAAATAGTAGATATCGAGAAATTATTAATTAGTATTTGTCAGGAATTATAGTAGAGGTTGGGTAAAGAAATAAATGGTAGAGGTAGTGAAATTAATGAATAGTAGAGACTTGGAAATCAATAAATAGCAGAGGCAGCGACATTAATAAATAAAAGGGGTAGGAAAATAAATAAATAGTAGAGGTAGGGAAATTAATAAATAGTAGAGGTAGGGAAATTAATAAATAGTTAGATCGGGAAATTAATAAATAGTAGAGGTAGGGAAATTAATAAATAGTTGAGGTAGGGAAATTATTAAATGGCAAAGGTAGGAAAAATAATAATGGTGGTTTGGAACGTACTAAATAGTAGAGGTTGGGAAATTAATAAATAGTTGAGATAGGGAAACCGATAACTTGTTGAGGTAGGGGATATTATTGGTTGAGTTATGGAAATTTATAAATAGTAGGGGTTATTAAATTAATAAAAGTAGAGGTAGGGAAATTAATTAATGTTTAAGGTAGATAAATTATTAAATAATAGAAATAGGGAAATTAATGCAGATGTAGGGAAATTTATTCCCTGCCAATAGTTCTTAATGAAATCTTAGTTATTTAAAATAGAGTAGCCTGTGTATCGTAAAACAAAATGCAATGCCTATTGAAAAAAGACATTCATAAATTCTTCTACTCAAGGTCACGTCTGTAAAGTAACTTAGACTACAGGTACTCTGTCTTGGAATTTGTTTGCCAGGTATAGGATGCATTTGCTGTTGATGACGATGGATTACGACAGACGTACCTTTGTCCGGTATAGGACACATTTGCTGTTGATGACGATGGATGACGACAAACATTGCTTTGACAGGTATAGGACACATTTGCAATTCATCACAATGGATTAAGACAGGCATAGCTTTGTCATGTATAGGACACATTTGCTGTTGATGACGATGGATGACGACAAACATTGCTTTGACAGGTATAGGACTCATTTGCTGTTCATCACAATGGATTAAGACAGGTATAGCTTTGTCAGGTATAGGACACATTTGCTGTTGATGACGATGGATTGCGATAGACGTACCTTTGTCCGGTATAGGACACATTTGCTGTTGATGACGATGGATGACGACAAACATTTCTTTGACAGGTATAGGACACATTTGCTGTTCATCACAATGGATTAAGACAGGCATAGGTTTGTCATGTATAGGACACATTTGCTGTTGATGACAATGGATTACGACAGACGTTGCGTTATCATGTATAGGACACATTTGCTGTTGATGGCGATGAATTAAGACAGACGTAGCTTTGTCAGGTATAGGACACATTTGTTGTTGATGACGATAGATTACTACAGGTATAGCTTTGTCAGGTATAGGACAGATTTGCTGTTGATGGCGATAAATTAAGACAGACGTAGCTTTGTCAGGTATACGACACATTTGCTGTTGGTGGCGATGAATTAAGACAGAGGTAGCTTTTGTCAGGTATAGGACACATTTGCTGTAGATGGCGATGACTTAAGACAGACATAGCTTTGTCAGGTATAGGTCATGCTTGCTGTTGATGACGAAGGATAACGACATGTATAGCTTTTGATGACGACGGATTACTACAGACGTGACTTTGTCAGGTATAGGACTCATTTGCTGTTGATGAGGACACATTTACTGTGAAGGTGATCGTTGTTGACGACGATGGATTACTGCAGACATAGATTTGCCAGGTATAGGACGCGTTAGCTCTTGATGATGATGGATTACGATTAACGTAGCTTTGTTAGGTATAGGACACAATTGCTGCTGATGAGGACACATTTGCTGTTAAGTTGATTGTTGTGGATGACGATGGATTACCACAGACTTAGCTTTGACAGGTATAGGGCACATTTGCTGTTGATGACGATGGATTACGACAGACGAAGCTTTACCAGGTATATGACATATTTGCTGTTGATGAGGACACATTTGTTGTTAAAATGATCGTTGTTGATGACGATAGATTGCAAAAAACATAGGTTTGCCAGGTAAAGGGCACATTTGTTATTAAGGTCCTGTTAAGGTCATTTTTTTGTTGCTGACGACGGATTAAGACAGACTTAGCTTTGCCAACTATAGGACACATTTGATGTTGTTGACGACGGATTACGACAGACATAGCTTTACCAGGTATAAGACACACTTGCTGTTGATGACAATAGCTTTTGACAGACATAGCTTTGGCAGGTATCGAACACATTTGCTGTTGATGACGATGGATTACGACAGACATAGCTTTGTAAGGTATATAATACATTTGCTGTTAAGATGATCGTTGTTGATGACGATGGACTACGACAGACATACATAGCTGTGTCAGTTATAGTACAAATTTGCTGTTGATGACGATGGATGACGACAGACATTGCTTTGGCAGGTATAGAACATATATGCTGTTGATAATAATAGATTACGGCAGACATAGCTTTGCCAGGTACATGACACATTTGTTGTTGATGACGATGCATTACGACAGACATATCCTTACCATGTATAGGACACATTTGCTCTCAAGGTGATCGTTGTTGGTGACGATGGACTACGACAGACCTAGCTTTGTCAGGTTTAGGACACATTTGCCGTTGTTGACGATGGGTTACGACAGACATAGCTTTGCCAGGCATTGAACACATTTGCTGTTATGTTAATCGTTTATCTAAAATAGAATATAAACGTCAAATTTAGTAAACGTCATTAACGTTAAAGTTATAGGCCTTAAGGTTCGCATGCGTCAAGTAGAATGGTTTACAATCTGTGGAATTTTTTTGTCTTTCTAGAGAGATTTATATAACCAGTTTCTCATACATGCCGCACTGATGTCCCCAAAAAAAGAACACAATAAACTTGCAAGGTACTCTCTCTCTCTCTCTCTCTCTCTCTCTCTCTCTCTCTCTCTCTCTCAACAACGCAAGATCCCAACCAGTTGATAAAGACCACACAGCTTTGTTCCACTGCATTACCTTAGGTATGCCAAATCTCTTTAAAGACATTTACTGGATATTTCAATTGTAGAATCCTATACTTGTCTTCGACGCAGACCTACGTCTTTGCGTATGCAGTGTTGTCCCATGAAATTAATGGAATTACAATGCACTCTGCTCTCCTTATAGTGTACCCTGCCCCCATTACAGTACACCCTTCCCCCATTACAGTGCACCCTTCCCCCATTACAGTGCACCCTTCCCCCATTACAGTGCACTGCTCCACTTATAGTGTGCCCTGACCCATTACAATGCACTCTTCCCGCCTTACAATGTACCCTTCCCTCCTTACAATCCACCCTTCCCTCCTTACATCGCACCCTTCCCTCCTTACAATGCACCCTTCCCTCCTTACAGTGCATCTTTCCCTCATTACAGTGCACCCTTCCCTCCTTACAATGCACCCTTCCCTCCTTACAATGCACTCTTCTCCCTTGAAGTCAACCTTGCCTTCCTTACAGTGCACATATTATTCTTTTGGTGAATATGCACCTTTGCAAATTCAACCACAAAATCTTGAAGTTGATTTTCTCAAAACAAATCAAGATTTCATTAATATTGATTGCTTTTTATTTACATTTTGCCGAATTTTAACATCTTTGCCTGTTATCTTTGATATTGTAGTACCTAAGGTTTACTTTTATTTGGAAGGGTTTATGTCACTAAAGTTTGTACAATTCTTTATATTTGCATTTTTACCTTTTATTTTGTAGTACTTCATGTTTGTTTTTATTTGAAAAGGTTTATCTTCCAAAATTATTATTTTGTCTGCAATTCTTATGTTTGCCTTCTTATAACTTTACCTTTAATCGGCACCATATAGGCACTATTATGCTGGTGCTCTTTTCATTTCATTTCAACCCTAATATATACATACATACATACATCATGAATTTCTGCCTTAGACATAGATGGAATTTATACATTTGCAATTGTTCTATGTTCTTTAATTTTTTACTGCACAACCACTGAGCAGTTTTGCTCCGAAACGTGGTTTTATCCTGCTTAAAGTGCCCTTATGGGGATACTGCACCCAGCCTTATTTGATGGTCAGGGGACATTAAAGTGCCCCTATGGAGGCACGGCACCCAGACTTATTTGATGGTCAGGGGACATTAAAGTGCCCCTATGTGGACACTGCACCTAGTACGTGTTTTCGATACACATGGCATTCTGTAGCACACACTCAAAGAAGAAAATGATGACTAAATAAATTTGTCAGTATAAAACCAATAATGGGAGGCAAAATGAAAGATGCATCAATCCTACAATCACAGTGCACTTGGAGTTTTCAAAATTCACCAGTAGTGTTTTCAAAATTCACCAGTAGTTTTCTTTCAGTACTTATCTTGCTACATTGACGTGTTTCCTCTGGTGCCGTTACTAAAAATGTTCTCTGACGAAATATCCAGCATGTAAACTTCTGTCCATACACATATTGGGAGTTCTGGGCCTCTTCTCGATCGATAGATCGATACAAACAACTTTACATTAGTTGTTTCCCACATTTCCTAATTCCTAATAGTAATGGTACATTTTCTTTCTTTCAGGCATCTATTGATGGAACGGAAGACCCTGAAGCCATGCGCCCCTCTCACTGACCGGTTAATTGAGCGAGTCATGGCCATTCATATTGACTGATTAAATAATAAAGTTTCTTTGATTTTTGTGTTGATTTGCTGATAAAAATGCAGTGTGTGTAGTATCGGGACCTTTGCGACTGGATTCTCTAATTTCTACTGTCATCTGTACCTGACTTCAGATAAGGATTTGCAAAAGCCTGAATGCGCACATGTATTCTTCAGTTAAATAAATACAAAATTAGTCGATATACTACAGTTTCAGCTTAACTTTTTATGCAGAAAGCACAAACAGGATATGAATCATTTCATTACAGTAGATGGACAACGGGAATTTTAGACCACCGGTGAAATTTAAAATAGTGAAGACATTTATGGTGTGGGCACAGTTCACTTCAAGTACTACTGCATGAAAACAAATATGAGTCCACTTTGTCAACTACCACATAAAAGCACCCCCACCCCACCCCCACCCCCCAAAAAACCCCGACGGACCACTTTTTAAACAACTGCATCAAAAAAGAAAATGACAAAACACAAGACCACATTCTTAACTACTGCATAAAATAATACACCAGACTACTTTCTCAACTACTCTCTGAAAAACAAAACAAAACCCACCAGACCACTTTGTAAACTATTGATAAAAACAACAAAAGCTTGGCCACTTTCGCAACTAATAGTATAAAAACAAAAGAAAACAAAAAGCAGACCACTTTCCCAACTACTTTGTAAAAAAAGACCACATTTTAAACTACTGCATAAAAAAAACAAAGTATTTACCAGACAAGTTCTCAACTACTACATCAAAAAGCCCCCCCCCCCCCTCAAAGCACCAGACAACTTTCGCAATTACTGACTGCATAAAACAAAAATATACCTTACCACTTTTTTAACTACTACATAAAAACAAAAAACCCACACCATACCATTTTCTCACCTATTGAATAGAAACAAAACAACACAAGAACAACAACAAAAATACACACACCAGACCACTTTCTAAACTACTGTGTGAAAAAGAGAAAAAGACCACTTTCTAAACTACTGCATACCCCCCCCCAAAAAAAAAAAAATAATAATTTGAGAGGCCACTTTCTCAACTAGTGCATAACAACAACAAAAGTAAAAAAAAAGAAAAGAAAAGAAACAACACCAGATCAATCACTTTCTCAACTACTGCATAATAACACAAAATCCAACGAGACCACTTTCTCAAGTATTGCATAAGAAAAAGAAAAAAAGAGCACTTTCTAAACTACTGCATCAAAAGCCCCACAAGAAAGAAAAAAAAACAAAAAAACACCAGAGCATATTATCAACTACTCCATAAAAACAAAGTCAAAAACCACCAGTCCACTTTCTAAACTTCCGAATAAAAAAAATCCCTAAACGCCCGACCACTCTAGCATGAATTGCATTAAAAAATTACCACTTTCAAAACGGCATAAAAGCAAAAGCAACACAAAACACCAGACCACATTTTCAACTACTGTGTGAAAAATAACAACAAAAGCACCAAACCACTTTCTAAACTATTGCATCAAAACACCGAACGACTTTCACGCTTTTGAGATATTCAGCAAAAATGTATGTACGTATGTATGTATCTATAATCACATACCGTTATTCTCTGGTGTTTGACAAGCCCAGGAACAGGATTCTTCGTCCTTTCTTAGAGTGAATTGGTTTTGTTTCTGTTTGTCACGCAGTAATAAGCAAAATGGTCTGGTGTTTATTTTGTGTTTCCATGTGGCAGTTTTGAAATTGGGCGTTGGTTTGTTTTTATGCAGTAGTTGAGAAAGTGGTCTGTTTTTTATTCTGTAGTTGAGAAAGTGGTCTGTGTTTTTATGCAGTAGTTGAGAAAGTGGTCTCTTCTCTTTTTGTGTTTTTATGTTGCAGTACTGGAATTGAGCTGTGTCGACGCCAAAAAGTTGATACTATTTTAAATTTATCTTTTGTCCCAGCTCTGCTGCTGTCCATCTATTTATAGCATATTGCCCAGCTCTCCTACCGGCCATCTGTTCATAACATATTGCCCAGTTCTCCTACCGGCCATCTATAACATATTGCCCAGTTCCCCTACCGGGCATCTGTTCATAAGATATTGCCCAGCTCTCCTACCGACCATCTATTAATAAAATATTGCTCAGTACTAGTTGATATATGTTAGGAATCTTATTTTCTCCGTCAAAAAAGTATACATCAATGAGATTATATGTCGTAAATGGACATGACACTTCAAAAATCTCAGACCAAACACAAATTTGATTATTCATTGTACACACTTCACCGCAGCATATATCATGTATGAGAGATGCATAGAAAATATGGAATCGGTGAGCAGAGGAGTTGTTGTTACTAACTGCCTGTAGCGACACTTCATCGTCTGAAAAATGGTGGCCATGAACAGTGCTGGATTTCCCAACAGGCAAACTAAGCACGTGCTTAGGGTACAAGCAAAGCAGGGGCACCATATAAAAAAAATGAGAAATTAACGGGTTGGGTGGGTGTTTACTTGCATTGGGGGGGGGGGGGGCACCATAATCTTTTCAGTGATTAGGGCCTCTAAAGGTCTTAATCTGGCCCTGGCCATGAATAAAGGCTGCATTTAATGTCTTGCCAAAACAGAACTTTTAATGACTGAACCGATTAAATTCCAGGATTACCCCCATACTAGGTGTGCTTGGAGACAAGCGGCTCTGACGAAGATAACAACAACAGCATTATATACCACAAAGAGAGAAATGTTAAAAGAATGCCTCTATAAATTTAAATCAGTAATTTTATTTTTTTCCGAGTACCTTGTTGGAAAAACTTGATGTCAATGATGTCATTTCATGCATTGGTTGGCTGGAAATTAACAGGAAGTTACATACACTCTGCGTTGTCTTTCAACAAGAAAAAAATACAAAAAGGACATTCTCTCTGGTCTTTTAGAGATGTAGTGCGACAGGGGGTATTGCTACGTCATTACAAATGGATGATGCATGGAATATATACACAGTAATTTAAAATTTGATATCCAAATCCTCAGCAGTGTTTCACAGTGACGGATTCATGATTTTGTCTCCCCAAGGCAATGTCAGAGATGCCGCTCCCCCCCCCCCCCCCCCCCCCCCCCGCCCCGTATGAAACTGAGCATTAAAACCAGAGCCTTTAAAGAACATTACGCCTGTAACTAATGGCAAATTTAACTAAAACTTTTTTTTTATAAAATAAATGAAAATTGTCAGATTTTCATACTTTAAAATCTACCTCCCCCTGAATGTTGCCGCCCATGGCAGCTGTCTTGTATGCCTAATGGGAAATCCGACACTGGTGTTTCATAATAGCATTGTCGCTCAACGGTCTTATTTTTACCTTTTGTTGTTGTTGTTGTTCTTGTTCTTATTCTTACTCATTTCCATTTTCAGTTGACGCTATGTACAAGTATATTTTTGCATAAAAGAATAATATTTTGCAGTAGTAACATATAGACAATGAACTTACATATTTACTTTCGATTTTGATTTACATTATTCTCGTTTTTCGATAAAGTCCAGTGGTTCCAAATGAAGGAAAGCTACATCTCAGATGACGTTTTCTCTTCAGAGTTTGGAGATTCTGTCGGTGAGAATTGTCATTTCCGCAAAATTGTATATGCCTGTGAACTTTTTGTATGTATGTGAAACTTTTAATGCATGTGTAATTTTTTATGTATGTGTACTTTTTTGTATGTATGTATAATTTTTAGCGATTGAATCGGTTCAGTACACAAGGGTAATTTTGAAAGGACATCACTCTTACGAGTATTAATGTGCCACTGGAATATAAATATTTACAGTATTAAGAAAATAAAACAAGACTATTTGTCTATGACTTGAAGTTGATCGTATTCCTTTTAGCACTTACCTCATATACATCTATACTTAATTAAGGAGAAATAGTTCATAAACCACTTTGTGTTTACACTGCACAGAGAATGCGAAGGTAGAACTTTGAGTTTTCCCACTTTGTGTTTACACTGCAAAGAGAATGCAAAGGTAAAACTTTGAGTTTTCCCACTTTGTATTGAGACGTGCGCTTCCCAGACTAAAGATTTCTGACTATTCAAAAGTATATTTCAACGATGATTGAATTTTCGTATCTTTGTTTTTTAGTTTTGTTTATTTCATCCTTCAACAATGGATTACGGGTAAAAATTCTTACTTTTGCTCATAATGTAATACAAATATAATTACCCACATTCAAAACGTAACGAATGAACGTAGTTAATCATCATCTTGTATGTCAACAAACATGGAATATTTAGTAGTTCATTTTCTCTTTAAAGGCCTATTTAATTCCAAGTTTATTTACCGTTATACTCGCGTATAAACCGGATCCAAATGCAAACAAAATTGACCCTGATCTGCCGTCGCATAATGCACCGGCAGATCAGGGTCTATGTTGTTTGTTCTATTGATTTGTCCTTACAAACTGCATAGACCCAGTTCTGCCGGCGCATTATGCGACGGCAGATCTGGGTCTATGCAGTTTGCAGTTGGTTTGCGCTTATACACGAGTACAGACGGTAGTCCATGGGACAGCCTAACTTTAATCGGACATATAAATCATCTGTCCTGCAAAACCTCTCGATATTAAATTATTCATGACGGCTGGGAGACATTCCTAACCAGTCTCCTGGCCAGCATTAACGGTCTTTTAGTTTCTTACGTTACTTGTGCTTTCCAGTACACATAGTGACTCGTCATTAAAGGAAAATTGATACGCATCCTCACAGTTAATACCCGTCTTTTTGGGTCATTTATATTCAATACATCATAGTGTCATATTGGCTAAATATATTATTTCGTAGTTAAATTGAGAAGTTGTGTATAATTTCAAGTGGAAAAACGACCCTACTGAAGCAATTTGATGACAGAGATGCGAGGAGACGTGGGGAAATGTGGGTCGACGTGGAGAGCTTTTGGGAGACGTGGATAAATGTGCGAAGAAGTGGAGAGATATGCAGAGATGTGCGAAGACTTAAGCAAAACGCACAAATTGGGTAAGCCTCTGTAGGTACTGGGAAAAAAATAAATGCAAGAAAAGAGCGACAAGAAGAAAGATAGACATATATGACAGAAACAAGTAAATTAGTCATAGAAGATGTAACCACTTTTAAGTGGAACATTAAAAACACAGGAATCCGTTTCAATAAAGAAGCTTTTGAGTCCTTGCCAGTTAAAAATCTTCTCGGAAATGTGCAGACCTTAAAAATAACAACATAAATTCCCTCACAAAAGTGACTTGTACGGGATTTGGACGCAAGTTGTAGGCAATAACTGACCCAAACCAATATTTTCTTGGGTTAACAAGAAGCCCATCATGTGTATTGAAGGAACACGTACTTTTTACTACGACCAGTAACTACAATCAAGACAGTCATACCATGTCACAAAATAAATCAAGTTTGGGTGTCCTATTTTGGGTGAAAGTTTACCTTTTCTAGATTGGTTTGAATTGCTGTTTCTGAAATAACTGACACAAAGTGTTTGCACAGCAAATTGCATTATCCGGTGTATACACATATCGTGAGTATAGCAGGAAAATGGTTGTAAACATAAGTGAAAAGAATCTTTCATTCCCCCGTTGCTAAGATGATTTGAACAAAATATTTTTCTTTGTGGCACAGTTATTTTTTTCAAAATGGTAATCACTATTTTTGTCGTTATACACGAACCATTTAAAAGTGATTACATGCTTCAGCGCGAAAAGTAACTTAGCAAATCTTTCCAGACTTTCAAAGTGCAATGTAGTATGGGAACCATATGTAAAGAAGAATTTCTGTAACAAAAATGATGTATCGGGAAAAGACTGTAACCGATTGGTGACGTGTTTACCTGTTTCGTGTTTTTAGGTCACATTAAATACAGTTTTTTTGTAATGTGGTACATTTCACACAGCCAGCACGTGCTTTATTTGAATTGTCAGTCTAAACATGTGAAAGACCAAGAAATTTCACATTTTGACGATTTAAAATTTGGACATGATATATTTAGTATTAAAAATTTAAATATTTCCTTAAAATATGCAGTTGGGTTGACTCTTTTATACAGCATAAATACAGTCAGTGTATCAAAACAAGGTTACGCGATAATCAATGGAAGTACAGTAGGCGATGACTGTAATTTTGGTTTCTTTGTGTGCATACAAATATTACACAACTAGATAACTTTATTACAACTGAAATTTTATGTTATTTTAATCGTACAAAAGCAAAGTATAAACAAAGAGAAAAAGTGAGATATAAGAAGCAATTGGGCTTCACCAACTCTAGCATCAAAATCAGAAGATCCTATACGCTGGGGTTATATGCGAACTGTTTTATTTTTTCTACATTTTATTTTCTTCAGGAAATATAAAAAGTCAAAAGAAGGCAAAACAGACAGATAGAAAGAGAGAAAGAAAGATCAATGTTGAAATTGATCTAATCAATAACTCCTCTTGACTTTTCCAATCATGTTCTCTCAGGAAAATACATATTTACAGTATTGCTAAGAGAAGATAATCCCTGCGCTTGATAAATAATTGATTTATATACATTTTGAAACATACATGCACTAGTCCGGTATTTAAATTTTGAGATCAATATTTGGGATGAGATTGAATTATGATGGCTTAGAGATTGATTGTGGGATGAGATGTTTGATATGCAGCTCATGTCTAAATGTGTTTACGTTTCCTTCGTCTGGATCGATAAATGACCCCACCATGCAGAGGACACAGCATTTATAATTAAAAGAGGACACCCCCTATACAAGTAACTGATATAATTTCGGAGCTTTTCTCTACTTGCAATTCAATTTTCTATCCTATGACAAGCTGCTGTGGACAAAAATAAGCATTTTATAAAATTAGAACATGATTTACAAATACTAAAAAATTATGTTCTAATTAAGAATGTCATTTTCTAATTTTAAAAAAAATAGTTTTAATAATGTTAGAAAATGGGTTGCTTTTCTTAGGAGATTATTTTCTAATTGAGTTCGAAATCTTTAAAACCCAGATGCATTCTCTAGCATAAGAAAATACTAATGTTTCTAATGTTTGAAATCAACTTCTAGTTTGTGAAAAGTCATTTTTAATATTTTGTAAAAATGACAATTTTGTCCAGATCGATTTTCCATATCCTCTTTTACAATACGAAATGTGCAAGTCTGCACCACACCTTGATTACGTACGTCTACTAAATACATATATTTTCTGCCTGACAAACGTGGGGTAATGACTGAAATACAGTATTAGGCAGATTTGAACAGATCATTAAAGACAGATATGTGTATCAACGAATGCATTTTACAGGATTGGAATAGATCATTAAAGACAGATATGTGTATCAACGAATGCATTTTACTGAATTGGAATAGATCATTAAAGACAGATATGTGTATCAACGAATGCATTTTACTGGATTGGAATAGATCATTAAAGACAGATATGTGTATCAACGAATGCATTTTACTGAATTGGAATAGATCATTAAAGACAGATATGTGTATCAACGAATGCATTTTACTGGATTGGAATAGATCATTAAAGACAGATATGTGTATCAACGAATGCATTTTACAGGATTGGAATAGATCATTAAAGACAGATATGTGTATCAACGAATGCATTTTACTGGATTGGAATAGATCATTAAAGACAGATATGTGTATCAACGAATGCATTTTACTGGATTGGAATAGATCATTAAAGACAGATATGTGTATCAACGAATGCATTTTACTGAATTGGAATAGATCATTAAAGACAGATATGTGTATCAACGAATGCATTTTACAGGATTGGAATAGATCATTAAAGACAGATATGTGTATCAACGAATGCATTTTACTGGATTGGAATAGATCATTAAAGACAGATATGTGTATCAACGAATGCATTTTACTGGATTGGAATAGATCATTAAAGACAGATATGTGTATCAACGAATGCATTTTACAGGATTGGAATAGATCATTAAAGACAGATATGTGTATCAACGAATGCATTTTACTGGATTGGAATAGATCATTAAAGACAGATATGTGTATCAACGAATGCATTTTACTGGATTGGAATAGATCATTAAAGACAGATATGTGTATCAACGAATGCATTTTACTGAATTGGAATAGATCATTAAAGACAGATATGTGTATCAACGAATGCATTTTACTGAATTGGAATAGATCATTAAAGACAGATATGTGTATCAACGAATGCATTTTACTGGATTGGAATAGATCATTAAAGACAGATATGTGTATCAACGAATGCATTTTACTGAATTGGAATAGATCATTAAAGACAGATATGTGTATCAACGAATGCATTTTACTGGATTGGAATAGATCATTAAAGACAGATATGTGTATCAACGAATGCATTTTACTGAATTGGAATAGATCATTAAAGACAGATATGTGTATCAACGAATGCATTGTACTGAATTGGAATAGATCATTAAAGACAGATATGTGTATCAACGAATGCATTTTACTGGATTGGAATAGATCATTAAAGACAGATATGTGTATCAACGAATGCATTTTACTGAATTGGAATAGATCATTAAAGACAGATATGTGTATCAACGAATGCATTTTACTGGATTGGAATAGATCATTAAAGACAGATATGTGTATCAACGAATGCATTTTACTGAATTGGAATAGATCATTAAAGACAGATATGTGTATCAACGAATGCATTGTACTGAATTGGAATAGATCATTAAAGACAGATATGTGTATCAACGAATGCATTTTACTGGATTGGAATAGATCATTAAAGACAGATATGTGTATCAACTAATGCATTTTACTGGATTGGAATAGATCATTAAAGACAGATATGTGTATCAACGAATGCATTTTACTGAATTGGAAGTTATAAACTTTTCATACTGAGTCTGAGCACCAGTACATGTGTAAAACAAATGAAAATGATGCCATGTCTTTTACCTGTGTATGAATAATAAGCAGTCATAAATTATTGGCCTTTAGTTGATGCCATGTCTTTTGACTGTTTATGAATAATAAGCAGTCATAAATTATTGGCCTTTAGTTGATGCCATGTCTTTTGACTGTTTATGAATAATAAGCAGTCATAAATTATTGACCTTTAGTTGATGCCATGTCTTTTGACTGTTTATGAATAATAAGCAGTCATAAATTATTGGCCTTTAGTTGATGTCATGTCTTTTGACTGTTTATGAATAATAAGCAGTCATAAATTATTGGCCTTTAGTTGATGCCATGTCTTTTGACTGTTTATGAATAATAAGCAGTCATAAATTATTGGCCTTTAGTTGATGACATGTCTTTTGACTGTTTATGAATAATAAGCAGTCATAAATTATTGGCCTTTAGTTTATGCCATGTCTTTTGACTGTTTATGAATAATAAGCAATAAAAAAAATTGGTCTTAAGTTGATGCCATGTCTTTTGACTGTTTATGAATAATAAGCAGTCAATAATTGTTGGCCTTAAGTTGATGCCATGTCTTTGGACTGTTTATGAATAAAAAGCAGTCATAAATTATTGGCCTTTAGTTGATGCCATGTCTTTTGACTGTTTAGGAATAATAAGCAATAAAAAAAATTAGTCTTAAGTTCAATATCAAGAATTTTATGACTTCGAGCTCAAAAAGTTATTACATTTGACATGGCATCACTGATTTTTGACTGCTTAAACAGACAGCGACAAAGATTCGTGTTCAGCCAACCTATTTCCGGTCCACTTATTTTTTGTAGCCTATCAGAATAAGCGTTGCTTTTTATGTAAGGAAGAGTTATCGTTAAAAATGGTATGTTCCGAATGAAATATTTCACATTCATAAATGTGAGAGCTGTTATTTGATTGGTGAATCGAAAGGTCAACTGAACATGACCTCATATCGGTGTTTGTCATGTTTCTGCTGTATTGGAGATTTCGTTTTGAATCAGATTGGCATCTTACTATTTCACGCAGCACAGTGCGTGACAATTAACAAAAGCTCTAGTTTTAATCAAGTTGATCGGTAAAATCATTTTGGTGAACCACTTAATTCTTTACAATTTCAGTCTTTTTTCTGCTGCAACTGTCCTTCGTCTAGATTGATTTTTATGCACAATTCGATCCACTGAGACTGAAAGAACATTTTAAAGTAAAAATGTCCATAGATAATGTGCAGAAAGATACATAAAAATGTATAATGATAATAAAATATTAATTTGCATTGAAACCTCCTGAACAAAAGCATATCAGTCTCTAACGTTCCTTTGTTTTGACCTGTGAATTTTAATTTATTTTCGTAAACACAATTTGTATATATGCATCGAAAAAATGTACAGTATAGTACAATTAAATCAGCAAAACTCAAATTCTGTCAACACATCGTCAATGAAAAAGACAATATGTTCGAAAAGGTTCCGAAAAACACCCAGATATACGTAACCCCCTACTGTGGGCGATGTGGATTGAGTCTGTGTAGTTCAATTCGTCAAAACTCGAGTGCTCTCACTATCCCTCAACAGATTTGTGTTTGTTCTCCATTATCTCACGCCACCGTATCAGATTGTACGCCACCTTTTGGTGAAGAAAAAAAACACGGAAGAACACATGATCCTAAGCCAACAAACACAAACAAACAACAACTAAAAATAAACAAATAAACAAACAACAATAACAAAATTGTAACATTGTAGATTGAACAACAACTTCTAATAATTTATATACAGTAACATCGACTGGTCACATGTATGCATTAGACTGTCTGTACAGCGGAGCTAGAGAATCTTCTCAGGGTCACAGAAGTGCAAGCCTGGTGCGTTATCTCTGCTTTATCCAGGCTCCAGACACATCAAGCGGGTGTGCGTAGAGTCACGTAACTTCTTGAACGTCACATGCAACGTTAGTCGGCATAGATGAGGGTATTTCTGAACTTTCATGTAAACCCGTTCAACCGTGTCGGCAGTGCGACTCAGTCCATTTGAGCGGGACTAAGGAAAACATGAGACGGGGAGATGACCTTTGGATGACTGAAAAAAAAAAAAACCGCGAAGATATTTTTTTTTCTTGACGTCAAATTAAATTTTCTGCATAAACATCGAATCTGACAATTCTTCCTACTTAAAGCCTGAGTGTATCTCCGTTTTTTTAAAGGAGATTGTTCATTACTCTGTTTAATTCAAAAGACATAGAGCCGAATAAATCGTTTCCTTTTTTGCCGATGAGCGATTACGAAGCTGATAACAGAAGTGATATAAACTTCTTTTGATATTATCGAACACTATCATTTGATGGGCTAGGAGTTCCCTGTTTTACTGTTTTCAAAGGATAGGTTCAGAGTTGGGGGAAAACTTATCGGTCAAATTTGACACGACCAGCCATATATTGGGAGGCTAAACTTAAAGCTATTGTATATCGCCATGATATAGATGTTAGATACCATCCCTTTCTTGAACTTATAAGACAGGATCAGGCTACGCATGCGCAGCTGGCCACCGAATATGACTTTAACATGCATACGGAAACAGTAAAATAAAATACAAAACTTTTCTTGATCTAAAGTTTTGTACAAGCAAACGTATTTCATATCCTAGTCATACTTATGAAAAAATGTGGACATGTTTAAAACACACATCAAAATTGTCATTTAGTACAACATTCATCACCTCTCTCTCTCTCTCTCTCTCTCTCTCTCTCTCTCTCTCTCTCTCTCTCTCTCTCTCTCTCTCTCTCTCTCATTAAGATCTTATAATGCAGATAATCACTTTCAGTAATACCAAAGAATACACGTATGACCGTAAAAACAGCAAATCAAAAACGTGATCGAATTCACCCAAAATATACAAAATTTCCAGAATGTTTCATGACAGAAGTAAAATTACTTTGAAAATTCTGAATCAAACTATGAAGATAAGTCTGTGACTTAAAGGAGACAAAACTGTCGCTTTTCTTTGAAGTTATATATGGCGTAATGCTAAGATAAATTATATTTACCATCTACTCTGGATAATTTCAACTATCACTTTCCTAGCACAGGGGAAAAGTATGTTGACATTATGTTTATTTTCTCTTTTTTTTTTTTTTTTTTGTGGACCCCTCTTAGACCTCTAGCTATGTTAAGCTATCAGCCCTTAAGGTGTCCCCCTTTGTGCCGAAATGTTTTTTAAAAGTTTTTTTTTATATCTGTTTGTACCCCCATAAAGTCTGTTGTTGTGGGTTTTGAAAAAATTTCAAAAAGAATTTTGAAAAGAAAATTTTATTGTTACTTTTTAGACTAGGGTTCCTTTTTGTATATTATTTTTGAAGGGCGTACTTGATTTGAAACCCGTTTCCAGGTTCCCAATCGTTCCACCCTGGGCCTAAAGAATTTACTCCATGGCTTGTACTCCCCTCCTCAGGTATTGCCCTTGCGGCTGGTTTCCTTGCCATGTTATAAAAGTTGTTTTCAGTGATCCTTGCCAGGGATCTTTTAGAAGTCCAGTGTATGCTATATGTATGTTGCTATATTGTGTTATCGTGTGCTATAAACCCCTGTATTCTTGTTTGGACTGGCTTTTTAGTTTCCAAATTTGGTTGTAGTTGTTATTTACTTTTAAAGAGAAGATAAAAAAAAATATATACATATATATAGTTTTGAAATAAGTTCCAAAATGTATAATCTCTTAAAGGAGATTAAAAATTGGATGCTGGTGGCGCAAAATTTGTTGGCCCATGTTGGAGGTATTATGGTTTGCAGATTTTATTATATGGTACCTTTCCTCCATCCATAGGCCATACTTGTGCTCCCCCTGTGTCCATTTGCTCTGGTTTCTAATACCATATTTAAGATTTCCAAGTTTTATTTCCTATTTATGCTTCAAGTTATATAAAAAAAAAAAAAAAAAAAAAAGTATGGTTGGTTTGTGTGTCTGAGATGCGTGTAGGCATGGTAGAAATTCGCAGTTGTTAGTATATTTTCTTGTTTTCCCTTGTTTTCTTGTTTTGTAATGTTTATATCGGTTATGCCTCATTTTTTCGGGTACTCTGATGTGACCCTTACTACTTCGCGTTAGCCCTGTAGCCTCGGTGTCACTCGTCCTCATATCCTACTTTGAGTTACATACCCCCCCCCCCCCCCTGTATTTAAATCTGCTTCCATTTTGTTCCTATCTGTTTGTTAGATTATGTTAGCACTGCGAAGTTCTTATTAGATGTTATAGAACATATGATATACATTTCTACTTTTTTATTTACACTTTTCAGGGATGAGGGGTCCAGCTCCTTAAAGGTACTCCCTTTAAGAGAAAATTTGTCCTTCGCCCTCATCCCGCTAGTGTTTTATTATCTATTAGATTATACATTCTTACTGTTTTATTTTACCCTTTTCAGGGATGAGGGGTCCAGCTCCTTAAAGGTACTCCCTTTAAGAGGGAATTTGTCCTTCGCCCTCATCCCACTAATAAAAAAAAAAAAAAAAAAAAAAAAAGTATTTATAGATATGGACCGTTATTTTTTGTTCGTATATCCTATTACGTTTATCTTGTTTGTTCTATGGTCCACTGGGGTTATTCTACCGCATTTCATCATTGCATTGATTATAAAATCTCGGACTTTGTTGTATATGTTTTTATTTCCTATGTTGTCTGTGTATAATAGTTGTTTTTCGTTGAAAATGTATAGTGTTTTTATATTGTTTATTAAGGCGTTCCTGTCGTTTTGAAGTGATTTGCATTTGAGTATTACATGCTTTTTGGTGTATGGTCCCCTATTGCAGATCGGGCAATTTGGCATTTTTTTGATAATGTTTCTTCGCAGTGCCAATTCTCCAGTGAACCATACATCATGCAAGAATTTGTACAACATACTCTGCATTGCTGTTGATTTTATTTGTGACCAGTTTCCCCATACTTGTTTCCAGTTTACTTCTGGATGGTTAACTCGCACTCTGGGCTTAACTTTAATGTCTATTGGTGTTTTAATTATCAAGTATATGTTGCTGTCTTTCTTTTCTGTCCATATTTGTCCTGTGTCTCGATGTGTAAGTATTGTTTTTGTGATATGTTTCAATTCCTTCGGCGGTTTTAGTAATTTCGTGATTTTATTATTTTTGTATATGTCTGGTTCGTGTTTTAACAGGTATCCGAACCAGTACATGTACAATGCTGACCAAGCATGTTCTTTCTTTATAGTTATATTTCTTATTCTGTTTCTAATGTTGGCTGTTTTCTTGTAGCGCATATGGGGGATGCCTAATCCTCCCTCCTTTTTTTGTTTATATAAATATTCCCTTGGAAGGTAATGGAGTTTACCTTTCCATATAAAGTCTATGATTGTTTTGTCAATCTCATCTAGCATGTTATCTGTTAGGTCTATATTGTTTAATTTATATGCAATTTTACTGTACATGTAAGTTTGAGCAACTTGTACTCTCTCTATGGTGTTCAGATTTTCGCAGGACCATAGAGCAATGTTTGTTTCAAGTATCTCTATGATCTGTTTATAGTTATCTGAGGTTGCGTTTTGTCCGTAGAGAGTTCCTAGAGTTATAATCTGTTTCTTGATCAAGTGAGGTGGTAGACCTGGGTGATTCCCCCTCCAGTTCCCAATTAATAGAATTTCTGTTTTTGCATGATTTAGTGATGACCCCGACGCTCTTCCAAAGTTTGTGAATTCATTCTCCAGATGTTTGAAAGAGTTTTCATCGCTGATGAAGTTGGTGCAATCATCAGCGTGCTGCACCATTTTTAGTTCCGCCTTTAGGTTTGGTATTTTTAATCCTTTGATATTTGTGTTTATGTTTATTTTTTTACATAAGGCTTCTAGTGCTATTACATACAGCAGCATTGAAAGTGAGCACCCCTGTCTCACCGATCTTTCTATGTGAAAGCTTTGAGTATATGTCCCATTAACTTGTACTTTTGATATTATATTTGTGTATAAGATTTTTACCCACGTGGTGAAGTGTTCACCAAAACCAAATTTTTTAAGGATGTCCTCTATATAGTTATGCTCTATCCTGTCAAAAGCTTTTTCTTGGTCAAATAGTATTACTGCTCCTTTGTCTCCCCTTAGATTGATGTAGTTTATCGCTGTCTCTATCGTTAGTATATTGTTTCGAATATTCCTCCCTTCCTCCCCACAGCTTTGGTTGTTATTAATTATTGCCGGCATACATTTTTTGATTCTATTGGTTAGTATTTTACTTAATATCTTGTAATCCGTATTTAGTAGTGATATTGGGCGCCAGTTTTTTAGGAGTTCTGATTCTCCTTTCCCTTTGTATATTAGTGTTATAATTCCCTCCCTCATCCCTTTTGTCATTTCCCCTTTTAAGTATATGTTTATTGTATAGGTTTTCTAGTATTGGAATTAGATGTATTTTGAAAGTTTTATAGAAGTCTGTGGTTATTCCGTCTGATCCTGGTGATTTTCCCTTATTTAATTGGTCTATTGCTTTTCTTACTTCTTCTATGGTTATTGGGCTTTCACATTCATTTTTCCCGCTTGTCTCTATTTGTGTGAAGTGTATATCCTTGGTGTAATTCCCTATTTCATTTATTTCTATTTTTTGCGTAGTGTATAAGTTTTTATAGAACATCTCTATTTCATCCAGTATGTCCTCTTTGTTGGTATATGTATTGTTATCTCTTTTTAATATTGTTATGTTTTTTTCCTTTCCTTTTCTCACATTTTCCCTTTTATATATTCCCCTCGTTCTTTGTATATGTCGCTGAATTTTCCCACTCTTATTTCTTCACCTCTTCTTTCATATTCTATAAGCTTATTGTATTTTTTTGAGCTGCTTCTTTGTCTGTTTTGTTTGTGGTTGCTGCATTTATTATTCTTATTGTTTCTTCTTTATCTGTTGCTCTTTTTGTTTTCCTTAGAGAGCTTATAATCAGAGTTCCTTTTTTAATTTCTTGTTTAAGTTGCTCCCATTCTCTTATTATATCATATGTTTCGCGGTCTTTATATTGTTTTAATATTCTGGTTATTTTTCCTATGTATTCCATATCCGTTAAAAGTGAGTTATTGAGTTTCCAAAAACCTCGTCCCCACTTTGCCCTTTTTACGGCTTTTAGATGTATGTATATTGCTTTATGGTCTGCTATATGTAGGTCCTCTATGTTACATTCCTTAACACTATCCTTTATCGTTTTTGTAACATAGAATTTGTCCAGTCTGCTTCCTTGGTTGTTTCCGTAGTTAAAGGTGAATTCTCTGCGAATTAGGTTTTCTATTCTGTATGCATCCATTAGTTTATTCTTATTTAAGAAATCCATGATTGTTGGACGTTGTCGGTTGTCTTTCCTTGAAAGACCAGTTGTCCTATCTATTTCTAATTCTACCCAGTTAAAATCTCCCGCAATTATAATTTTATCAGTGTTAATGTTTTGTATATATTTTGTGAGGTGTTCTATAAATTTAAGTTTATTTTGACTGTATCCTGATGGTACATACACGTTTAGTATGTGCCATTCGTTTACTTTTAAATGTATTAATCTTCCCTTAAAGGGTGCCAAGGTTTCTAGTTTTTCCCATGTTAGGTTATTTGATATGTTTCTAATTATGCAGGCTACTCCTGCATATGTTTCATTTGTGTTATTGTTAGTCACTACTACTGTGTTAAATTTTTTTTCTATTTGATATTGTTGTTCTTTGGTTAGATTGTGTATGTTTATTTTCTCCAGGACTACACTTGCGTTGACGCCACATCAAAAAGTCAATTATAAAACTATAAAATGCTCCTTTACATTGGTATTTATGGTTCACCCTGCGCGCGGTTATATTACTGTATTGTATTATACCGAACAGGTATTTTTCACGCTCCCCGTTACCTGTGCGATCATCCACCAGGTGAATTTATAATTGCATCTATTGATGACAAGTCGGGTTCCTGTGATATACTGGCGATATTAAGTCACCTGAACTCAGTCGCCGCATTGTGTTGTTTCAATCAACGATCACAGAACATTTCCGTGGATCACACAAACCTGCTGCTGTTCAGACAGCAGCAATTAATGTATCATAAACTTGGGAAATTAATTATAACTATGGAGAAATAGATAGATCTTTAAATTCAAAATAGTGATTTTATCGGTGACAATTCTTGGGACATTATGGCCCTAGCCGTGACAAGGGGGGAGAAGCCCTTACTACCGGACATTTTTCGGACGATACAGGGGGCGGAGTTCCGAATGGGTCCATCGGATGGATTTGTGGGTTCGGATGTCTCCCATCTCCCAAAGATACGGGGAGTAAATCCCGCCTCTGACACCAAAGGCATCCCAAGAATAATTGTGAAAGATAAACAAGGAAAAGTGTTGGACACATTCACTCACCTGCAAGAGGCAATCTACAGGGCCAAATGGAAAGTGAAACAAACCAAGGAAGCCACTACCCCTCTTGAATGGCGACTTCCTAAGGCTCCTGTCCCCTCCAGACCCGATTTCTCCAGGACGTTACTACCTCCGAAATCGCAAGTACACACCGAAACTAGGACGAGTCGAATACAGAAGACTTTTCCTGACAACGCGATAGTAAGTTTTTTTTTTTTTCAGTGTATGTTATTATGTCTGTAGTTTCTACATATTACAATCAGTGCATTCGAATCTAAATTCAAGTGCAGAGAAATCAAAAATGTCATCTATCCAAATAGAAAATTGTAAGCACCTTTGTAATTTAGCCGGCTGATTCTTGTCGGCCCCATGTGCACAGTAGTTTACGATTTCAACTATGATTCAATGACAGTGGACCGGGCTATATAATTATGAATAATAATTGGATCAATTCTGCTTGTCAGCTATGAAGACATTATTAAAATTGATTATACATGATTGCAAGAAGATTAGAAAATTGTTTATCTTCTTGTTAATAATAGTATCAGTTAACACTGACATATTTTGAATTAAATGTCTTTATGTTCACTAAAGCTACCAACTCAAGAAAAATCGCTCATCAAAAATACAAAGCAATATCGCCTGCCTCGTTATCTAGCTATGATATATGTATATACTTTATTTACCCAACCCACCACCCACACACGAAGTTACATACTTTGATTCTATCAATTCTATTATATCATGGGGAAAACAAAACCTGGAGAAATAGTGTTTATATGTTGATACTTCTCTGAATGAGATGGAAATTATCTTCTTTTCAGGATATATTTTAAAAACTCAATAGGTCATTCCGAGCAAATTTAAATCAATTTACGTTTTCAGTTATCAGTTGCTTAGATTTAGTTTTTGGGTTCAGCTACTGTATGATTCACGCAATGAAATACTAATTTTCTTGATTCTAAAAATTAAAATACAAAAGTTAGGTACTAAGGGTCAAAGGTCTCAAAAATTTGGCATTATAGACAAGACGCCTTTCGTTCATTCATTCATTTATTTGTTTTTATTTGTTTTATTTATTTATTTATTTTATTTATTTATTTATTTATTTATTTATTTATTTATCTAAAACGATCGATGTCTTACATTACGTTTTAAGGTTTAGGAAACTTAAAGAGAAACTTTACTTGATAGAAAATATGGGGCTGGTTTTTGAGGTCATGAAAATAAGAAAATGACTATGGAAAACAGAACATATCACAAATCAAAATGCATTTCATGACTAATAGTTAATGTTTACTATACATGTCTTTACGGCTCTTCAATACTAATATTCATAAATTGCATTGGCTTAATAGTACGCACAACTTGTACATGTGGTGGTGTTAAATTCGAAATGACTTTTCGTAGTATTTTTATCTAAAGACAAAGACAGAGAAATATCTCATTAATTCTGTTCGATATTGAGGTGCTTAAATCCTTAAATACACCTGAAGATTAACTTCACTATTTACAAACTGTCTGTCCGTAGTCACGTGGTATCAACGTGACTGTACCACAGTGTTGTAAATTTTCATTATTGATGTGACATCAAAATCGATTTCGGTGTCATTTTCCCCGAAAGCAAAAAAGAAAACGAATTTTCAATATACAACTATTTTCCCCCTACAGTTGATAGATAAAACACATTATCGTGTTAGATGTGACTTTGCAACTAGCGAGAATGGACAATAAATGCAGGCCTCGTGGCAATCGATAATTGCATATAGCGACAATGGACATTAAGTGCAGCTCTAGTGGCAATCGATGATTTTTGTTTCATTGATGAAAGAAAGGCAAGAAATACAGAATTTGAACAAATAAAAGCATTGCTTTTGATTGTATATAGTGACCCTCTACCTTTCTTTCAACGGGGAACTTGTGTGTTCGTGTTCGTGTATGTGTATGTGTATATGTGTATGTGTTGTAATCAGAGACAGCAAATAAGCTGTGACAATAATTACCATTTTCTTAATCATGCTCGAGCTAACTAGAAATGTCCATCTCTACCTCAAAATGTTATTTCCTCTTGGCTGTCTTTCTATCTCTATTTCCTAATCTCTATATAGACTCGTTTAAATTCTTTTATTCTTCACTATAATAACTTATAGAGAGACTCATTTAAACTCTTATTCTTCACTATAATAACTTATAAAGAGACTCGTTTAAACCCTTTTATTCTTCACTATAATAACTTATAGAAAGACTCGTTTAAACTCTTTTATTCTTCACTATAATAATATAGAGAGACTCCTTTAAACTCTTTTATTCTTCACTATAATAATTTATAGAGAGACTCGTTTAAACTCTTTTATTCTTCTTTATAGTAACTTACATTTTTACGATCAGCTAGGATATGAATAATTGTCTCATATTTGTACAAACAACCATACTAAGAGACATGAAAACTTATGTTTCCATGGAAACACGTCATTATTATACAAAATGCATCTCCTACAGCTCCCCACCTTAATCTTGTATTAGATATTTCGAGCGTGCTCACTTCTTTATGGTGCTAATATTAACATATAAACCTTGGGTGGACTCCATATTTGGTGCAATAGTTCTGACCATATACCAAACACTAAGCACGATGTGGAGGCAGATAGGGATACAGAAATCCCTTCTGAGCACGATGTGTATGCAGATAGGGGTACATGAATTTCCTGAGCACGACCTTTAGGCAGATAGGGATACAGGAATTCCTCCTAAGCACGATGTAGATGCAGATAGGGGTATAGGAATTCCTTCTAAAATTGCTTCAATTCTAACATTTCTCTATCTCTTTGTGTCTTTGCCAGCAGCCTAGGATGAGTGGATATATTAATGCTGGGTAGAATCATCAATCACAAACACCAATACCCCCACTGCGCTTGCGCCATTCTAATATGTCCGGTAGAAACGAATCATACCAAATTTTTGGTATTGGGCTCTCTGTCGGTCGTTTGAGTGCTTTTCAAGTATTAAACCTTTAGTATGATTAATATATTTGCTCATTTATTTATTTCTTTGCTACTTGTTTTTTTTTTTTTTTAAATGCGTGATGGATTCTTTTATTACAATCCACAAAACACTAACGTTTCTCCTATTGTTGTTACCTCCAGTTTCAAAGGAACGTGATTCTTCCGTGGAAAAGAAAATAAATCGCATGAAACAGGACATAAAATATTAGTTACTGGACATAATATACTTATTTACATACAAAGGCAACAAATACATCTGTACTTATTTTCTTATCAGAAATTTGTAACGGATGAAGCAATGCGTGAGTCGGATAGGTATCACTTCCTGTCAAATGTGCCGTTATACCGCAACTTGATCTCCCTGCTGTGGGAAACGTAATTGAAAGTCTTCTCGGAATAATGAAGTTCTTTGTATTCGGGGTAAAACAATAACGTCTAATCGGTCTGCCATAGAACAAAGTATATATTGTTTCTCACTCAGCATTTTAAGTGTATGTTTATAATTGGAACGGGATGTAAATTTACTGTAAAGTATGAAAGGTGTAACTCGATTCATCTAAAAAAAAAGAAATATACTTACCAAATGTGGCAGCTTTGTTTCGAAGAAACAACGTAAGGTCTGACGTTTGTAACATACTGCAAATACGATTTGTACATTTTATTTATATAAAAGAAGAAGAAGAAAAAAACTTTAGAGATCGTTCATAGACCCTGATCTGCCGTATCATAATGCGCCAGTAGATCAGGGTCCATGTTGTTTGTTCTACTTATTTATCCCAAAAAACTGCATAGACCCATATCTGCCGGCACATTATGCGACGGCATATCTGGGTCTACGCAGTTTGCAGTTGGATCAACTTTACGAGAATGTATACGGTACAATTTAATAAACGATAGTTAGCGTATATACAAAATACACTATCCAAAAATGATCTAATACATTCTTTTTGATTTATGGGAACTGTTTGTCATAATTCTAATGTGCATCTCAACACTTCGCTAATATTTCTAGACAACTTCTATACAAGAAATTACACGCTCTTGTTGAATAATCTGATGTTCTTTCATCTTACTTTATTATGATCCTTCGTAATTTTTTTTCCGAAATATCACTTTTTTTTCTTTTCTGTCTTTTTTTTTTTTTTTTTTCTTTACAGGCATCTCATATTTAATATTAACTGGCCAATTTAAATTCAGCCCACACTGCATTAAAGAAACAGGCAGGAGACGCATCGCGCAGAGGAATTCATTTTTTTAATATTTGAAAAGAGCGCATAGAGAATAATTTATTGACGCAAAATCCCTTTTGTTGTTGTTAAAAGGACTCTTCACAATCGGATTTAACAGTGCATATTAATGATAGATCTATGTATAAAAGCATGTGCGTATGTGTCGGAATGGAGGGTGTGTGAGTGACGGAAGGAAATGGATGAACACTTATATTGTACATGTAATATTCATGCTAAAATGTACAAATGTGACGTCCTGGTTCTTATATCATTCTCGTGTCTCTACAAATCGTGTCCAAGGCAGTAATATGTGTGGAAATATATTTTAATTATAAAAATGTCGTTTATGATATAGTTTTATTGGAATAGAAAGCAATATTTACAGAAAAACTTGGTATTTTAATGAATTCATGATTATTGTTAGTTTTGATTTTCATTTGACTCATATAACATAAGCATTATCAAAACTTACTTTCGTTCTGAGTATATTCATGTTAATTACATTCGAAGTAGGCTAGGTAACCACCAAGTCAGAATTTACCTACCTTTGGGTTGTATTAAGTTTTATTTGTATAATAATAATAATAATAATAATAATAATAATAATAATAATAATAATCACTGGTAAAAACCAATACCCCGGTCCCAGCCCATTCTTCAAAACAGTTAATTTCAAATCGGTAATGTTCCATTTTTATGACGATAAAGTACATCGTGATCCTAGCATACAAATTATGGCTTTGTATGACATCATAATCTCAATCTAGTAGGAAAAATTTATCCAAAAATGGATTCCGTATATTCAAAGGTAAAACGTTGCTTTTTGAAAGAAAATCAATATAGAAAAGTAATTTAGATTTTCAACATAACCAGACCTAGTGCATTCGTAATCCATCAATACCTCTTCAAAAGAGAATTGTATCCATTTAATACTTTCAAATAATTATTGACATGTAATGAGAATTTTAGATTAAGTTTAAGTATATTTTATTTTAGCCTAATACCTACTTTAAAGATACGTACAATTCTTAAGGTACATCTCTGGACATACAATAAGTGTTTCTGTCAATCCTAAACCTTTTCATATTACTTGTATGGCTTCAGTTTGGCTTTACAAAAATGCACAGTTACTCAAATTATTGTTCCTGATAATTTTTGTTTCTTATATTATATACTCTACATTATTGAATTCTTATATTATATACTCTATATTATTGAATTCTTATATTTCTTGATTTGTTTTAAATTTTATCTGAACTGGAACTGCATCGTGTTATATTTATACAAAACACAGTCATATACGCCGATAGTGGAATTACACAGTGGCAGCGCGAAGGTTCGAGGCGCCAGGGGGCAATGTTCTTTAGAGACGCCCCTACCGAGGCGCCAGGGGGCAATGTTCTTTAGTGGCGCCCCAACTTTGTCACAGAAACAGTTTTTATGTCAGTTGCCAACCTTCCTCCTCCCCCTCCTAAATATAAGTTTTGTGAAGAATCTCCCCCGTTACACTAAGGTGAGGTGAAATACTATGAAATTTTCAGCTAAAGAGAAAAAAAAAAAAAAAACTCCTGACGGCGCCCCCATTTGCCTGGCGCCCGGGGTCAATCCCCCGCCCCCCCCCCCCAACCTCGCGCCGCCACTGGAATTACATTTTAAGTCTGAATTTAAAGTTCCTCGGCTTCCATCGTATCAATATATTGGTTTGTTGTTTGTTTGTTTGTTTTTGTTCTTGTTGTTGCTGTTATTTGGGGTTGGGTGGGGTTGGGGTTCGCGGTTTAGTTAGTTTAAACATATTTTATTCCCAAGAAGATGACAATTATGTATACAGGCAAAAGGATTGGAAACAAGTTGTTCAGCTTACAAGTTCCTCTCCATTATAAACATAATAATTAATTAATGAGCATGCAGGCAAGAGTTGTGGAAATAGTCAATACAGGTGACGTACATACATGTAATGAAATGAGAGGGATGAAGGAAGGATAAGAGCGGAGGGAGAGTGTTTGGTGTGGTCAATTTATAACTAGTCATAATGGAACAAAAACTGACCATATGTTAGTGAATCT
The DNA here is from genome assembly GCA_029931535.1 of Margaritifera margaritifera. Classification (NCBI taxonomy): domain Eukaryota; kingdom Metazoa; phylum Mollusca; class Bivalvia; order Unionida; family Margaritiferidae; genus Margaritifera; species Margaritifera margaritifera. The sequence continues at coordinate 2,121,461 of JAQPZY010001544.1, forward strand.
TTTTGTGTTAATAACAAATTTCTGCATTTCCTTTTGTATCAAAGTGTTTTTGTTTATTTTTTATGCTGTGTAAAGTTCATTGCCAAACTAAAGTGCATCAGAATCAATATTAATATTCATTACTGATAATCTGTGATAAAGCTAATTTCTTGCGTTATTAATCAGTCAGCATTCAAAAAAGAACATGATGGTAGTTTTCTATTGGAAATCCACAGGAACAGGAAGGATCGGTGATAAGGTTACACCTAAATAAATCATAATTTAGCGAACTGCATTTGAGTCATACCCGGCTTAATAGCATAGAAGCTTCCTATTACCAAATGCTAAATAACTTGGAGCAGAAATGTTGCGCTCGGTATTTTGTTTTTTAAGGTTATTATAGATGAACAGTTTCTTGTGAATTGTGGCAGATCGTTTCATGAGACGATAAGTATTGGTATATACGATTTTTCTTTTTCGTAAAGATGTTCATTTTTTTATATTGAATGATATTGTTCGAGTTTCTCAGATTATAAAGCACTGTGTCACACGAACAAGGTGGGATTAAATCAATTATGTTATCGGGAGACTGGTTGTTGATAATTTTGTCAAAACTGCAGAGATTCTTTCATTGGTCGGGGGTGGAGGGGGGGGGGCTTACAATTTTCTACATTAATTGCTGTCGCATTTTATAAATATAATGTTAAATGAAGCATCAGTTTCCTAGTTACATTTTGTTACTGAGTTATATTTATTGCATTATTGTCATCATTTATTATATTGTCTTACATATTGGACAAATCAAATGGTACACCCATGTTAATGTGACATAGGTATGTAAATTACATATCATATGAGATCTTAGTCGTAAGCATTCAGAGCCATGAGTTATTTACAATGTGTACACATTTTATTGGTGTTTAGTGACCATGGTTCGCGGTAAGCCGGGATCAGAAGCTTTCAGTCCGTGCTTAAATGGATAATCCCATGATCGATGGACTCAAATCAATCAGTTGTCGAATCCCTTAGAGCCTATGCAAACAGTAAAGTATGGTTTATAACCAATTTTGTTTTATTAATCAAGTTTGTTCCTGGTGAACTACACATTTACGGTTAATAATATAACCCACATGGACGGTGCATTCAAATATTGGGATAGAACATGTGCATGTATTTCATATAGCAAGGTTTACAAATATTTCTCATTCTAACCAATCATCAAGGCCATAACTTCATCAACCTTAATGTATATACAGAAAAATACAACAGGAAAAGGATAGAGAGATAAGATACATTAAACATATTAGTCAAAAGAACAAATCTGCAATAGCCTCACCATTATAAGTAAATCAAAACATGAAGTCGGGACCAGCTGCAGACAACAAGGACCCCCAATCTGCCTCTGCCGTCGCATAATGCGCTGCAGATCAGGGTGTATGTTGCTTGTTCTATGGATTAGTTCTAACAAACTGCATAGACCCAGATCTGCCAGGATATTATCCGACTTATAAGGAAGTCTATCTATCTATCTATCTATCTATCTATCTATCTATCTATCTACACACACACACACACACACATATATATATATATATATATATATATATATATATATATATATATATATATATATATATATATATATGATATTTGTCATTATAGTTAGTGTATGGTTTTGCCTTCTATAAATTATATGTTCCGTTAAACAAAAAGTCTGATAAAATAACCAGAAATATTCAATTATCTACATCAGCGTTTGACAATTTTTGGAAAGAAAACGGCAATAAACATTTCCCTAAATACACTTTTCCTTTGCCTTATGAGCACGCAAGGAACATGATACCTAATGGTTTATTCAGCTGTGTGTGTTTAACCTTGCTCTCATGTGTGTAGGAAACTATGTACATCGTATTTCTGTTCAATAAAAAAAAATGATTACTGATAGATCTATTATTACCTAAAGTTTAACTTATTTTCAATCTATCAGATTGACTTCCAATCAAGTTAAGTTTTACAATATTCTTTCTTCAAATACAACTATGGCCAAAAAAACATGTCATGAAGGAAAAGACATAATCAAACAGAATTTTCTATACTCTCCCTCTCTTATGCCGCCCTTCTTTGTTACAACTACCAGTATTCTATAAATCGCACATTTATTTATCTTTCTTATGACGGGCTGTAATAATGTTGCACTGAAAAAATTAATATAGATTTTCCTTTCCACCATAATTTGTAGTTTTGCAATATTGTTCTTGTAGGAAAAGAGTAAAGAAATCTCAAATGAAAAGCAAATATTGTTCGATAAGCTATTACATTTTTTCCATTTGTGATAATAACGTAAAAGGTTTCCAGATGAATATGTAATCATTTATTTTAGATATTTGGAAAGAGAAAATTTATACTGTATGTTGCCTGGTGGGGTCCATTATTTATTTCTATTCATTGAACCATGAAAAATTTCTTTAAATATCAGTCTAAATTCAACCTCTTGATTTGACATTCCTGTATCAACTAATTGGCATGTTTTATCGTTTTCTTTTGTGGAGAACTCATTTTCTACGTTAAATAGCTATTGAAGTCTTTGATCACATGTTCTACACGAAACAGCAATAACTAATAAAATGAAGTGTTAAATTAGCATTTTCAGTTTTTCAAACCTATACATGAAATGGTTTTCTTCTGATCCAATACATTATCATGGATCCTATTTCATATTTTTTTCTTCAAATCGCTGTGAAGTAAAGTTGTGTTAATTTGTTTCGGTCTCATACTTCTATCAGTTTATCCATATATCTGCCCGCTTGTCCTGTCCTATTAAACGTCTTAATTCTTTGACGTTTTTCATATTTGTTAAGAGACTGTAATATGACGTACCCATCATATTTAAAGCTATTCTAATGGGGGGGGGGGGAGGGGGATTTAAGCATAAATATTTCATATCTTACACAGCCGTTGTGCAGAGTATATTGGACCTTATAATACGTTGATCGTGGCCAGAATTGCTAAACGAGTACATATCATATTACGATGACGTCAGTTACTGTGTGAATTGCAGATTACTCTCAGTGGGTAATGTTTTCCTATATTTTCGACCGTTTTATTGTTGGTATGCATCAAACATGCACAACACCATTTCGAGTTTGGTTGAGCTAAAAAGTAAACTTTCTTGCCCACGCGCGCAACATGGCAGCCGACCCGGCCTGGTCTGAGAATCGAATCCGGTACTCCAGTATAGGAATCCAGCACGCTTACCACTCAGTTACTGCTCCTCTCTTTATGTCCCTTTGTTGCAAAATTGTAAACTTGAGGTCGATGTTTTCTTACTCGGTAAAATTTTTCTGTAATCATTTTCATACATTATCATGCCTTTTGTTTAATAAACTGTTTATTGGTATTCCTTCGTCTGTCTTTCTCTCTAGCAAATTATTTGGACCGATAGCGGCGCGAGGGTTCGAGGCGCCCGGGGGCAATGTTCTTTAGTGGTGCCCCAACTTTGCCATATAGAACAGTTTTTATGTCAGTTGCCAACATTCATCCTCCCTCCCCACCCCCCCTCATCTAAGCCCCCGTTACACTAAGGTGAGGTGAAATACTATGAAAATTTTAGCTGGAAAAAAGAAATCTCCAGACGGCGCCACCCTTCGCATGGCGCCCGGGGGCAATTACCCCGCCCCATCCGACCCACCACCCTCGCGCCGCGACTGATTTGGACTTAACCTAAAACAATTTAATTAGTCATCTGATACTCTCTTGTATACACCTACATATCACTCATTTAGGATGCCATGACGAATTTGCAACCGTTCTTAGACATGCAAATGGGCCTTTTTTCATTTATGTTTTTTGGATTTCCATATTTGCAAAATTATAGCCCTTTTCATCGCTCTTCTTTTTACATTTAATGCTTACATGCAGAGCAATTTGAAAATCTGTATCTTGTGTAATTCTTAATTAGCACTACATGCGATCTGCTACAAGTAGCACTACATGCGATCTGCTACAAGTAACACTTTGACGCAACCTGAATATGTTTCTAACGGAAAAATACAGTTAAGATAGAATTTATCTGAATTTTACTTAGGGATCTATATAAAAAGAATACATTACCTCCGAGTGTTAAAAAAAACAAAAACAAAAAAAAAAACAAAAAAAAAAACAAAACAAGCAAACAAACAACAACAATAAAACAATACACAAAATGAACATGAAGCGTCAGTTAAAACACTAAGGTCAATTCAGTTATGACACGAAAGGTTGGTGGCACCCATCTTTGATAAACACCCACACATACTATAACGATATGATGTTAGCATATAGTTTCTCGAGATGATTTCCACAAGTGGTTTGTAAACAGTCTGCACCCGTCATCAAACTTGTGGTTTAGACACAGAGAGCATTTAAATTATCTCGATCAAATTTGCACAGTCTCATACTATAGACCTAGAATTCACTGTGGAGACAATTGAAAATCTCTCAGCCATCGTCATCTGTGTGTGTGTGTGTGTGTGTGTGTGTGTGTGTGTTTGATGTCTTTAGTTCTGCTTTTGACAACAAAATAGAATAGAGAGAGAGAGAGAGAGAGAGAGAGAGAGAGAGAGAGAGAGAGGATACACACTGAACTTTTTACCATGTCCATGTATATACTCTGCAGGTAAATAGCTTAATTCATAATGACATGTTGAAATGAAAGGTATCAGAGGGATAAAATTGATAAAATGGTGACAAAATTGTATCGCCACAGTGGCGATATCACTTGTGGAAGTACTTTCTTTTCCCTTGAAGAAACTATACGAGGACGTACCACCCAAGAAAATCTTTGACTTTTTAAGGGAATGCGGTTTATGTTTTAAGGATTTTGAAGTGTTACCTGTGTTACCTTTTGTTTTATATACATTTTTACATAATTTTAACAGTTTTTGTAAGTTTTAGATTTTATCTTCTTGTACTTCACGTTTACATTTGTTTGGAAGGATTTGTCTTCCTGGGTTTTTTGTGCAATTCATTTTTATATTTTTCGAACAACTACCTTTAGTTGGCACCATATAGCCACTATAGTGCTGCTGTGCCGTAAAGGTTACCACAAACAAACCAACAATTTAGGTGATTAGTTAGGAAATATGCCTGGTCTTATATATGTTATTTAAATTTGTTTTTCCATATTTAGACCTATTTCATTTTTCATCTTCATCTTCCTCGTCTTCTTCTTCTTCTTCTCTCTCTCTCTCTCTCTCTCTCTCTCTCTCTCTCTCTCTCTCTCTCTCTCTCTCTCTCAGATTGAACAGATTTTTAAAATAGGTTAAGACTGTAGTATACATTTATGTAATCATAGAGAAGTAGCCATACAAAAAATGCCTAAAAACGTACTCCAAACAGCAATTAGTAGACTTCAAGGATTAACTTTTTGTAAAAATTAGTTTTCCACGTGAATCGTGCGAATTGTCAGTTGTTTAATTTGCATGACCTGTTTCTTTCCGATATTGAGCGTCACCCATACAGCATCGTATACCTGATATACGCTATCACAAATGGTATAGGGTTTTAGGGAAAAACTCTTGAGTAATAAAATTGTGTAAGCAGCAATCATAATCATGTTTGAAAACGTTGGAGAAATCGGAGACAGATGAAGGTTGATTGCCTACCTAAATTAAGTAATATTCGAAATATGGGAGCAACGTCTGTTATCGATCTAGACTGCAAGCTTACCAAGACCACACAATGCACGTTTGAATGCAGAAACAAATAATAATTAATCAGAATCCTTATAGGAAAATTCATTAACATTAAGACTTTTTGTTTTAAAGATGTCACGCTTTGAAGTTTGTCGGATACGACCGCTCTCTGATTGTTCTATAGTACCCCCACCCCAAATAAATTCACTGAGTCAATCAGCTCAAGAAATTCGTTCACAAAATAAAAATTTCTTCTTTTTTTTTCGAATGAAAACAGTCATTAATTTGACAAAATACACAATTTGAAGCATTATATGTACAAGCTAAATTTGTAAAAAGTCGCTGTCCTAAAACTATTGTAAAATTTCGGAACTTCTTTTTATCTATGTAGTACTACAGACGTTATTCATATTGGCACAGAATATATACAAAATCCATGCAAATCAAAGGTATTTGCCCTTTTATATATATATATATATATATATATATATATATATATATATATATATATATATATATATAAAATAATAATAATAATAATAATAATAATAATAATAAAACGAAAATCTACAGGTTTCTTTTTGGTAGTATTTCATCAAGCAGACACTTCCATTCCAAATAGACATTGAATTGGATTGGTTAATATTATGTCAGGTATGCTTATGGCAGCAAAGAGACAAGGTTGCAATTTGGTCCAAAGTATAAAAGAAACACACGATACGCCTTAAAATGCAGCGTTGCCAGTGAGTGATGAACTGTTAAATTTAATGGAACGTATAATAATTGCAAACTTTTCAATTTAATATAATATGAAGATCAAATAAGAATCTAGCAGCAGCCACAACAACTAAATAAATAAATAAATAAATAAATAAATAATATAAAAGAAAACAAATAAATTTGGTTAATCTATCCGGCTTTTCCTATTACCAAAAAACGTGACTTAATTGATAATCAATTATAACTTTACGAAGGAAGTAATGTTGCATAAATATTTGTAATATGGTTGAAGCAATTTTCAAGGTAGATTATCATTAAACACCTGATAAAGCACATCACCCATAAAATTATTTTGACGAATTTCCCGACTAATCATATTTGTGAAGCTTGCTAAATCAGTACAAACCATCCTTTTAAAGTGGTGTCACTTAGGTCAGAAGACAATTGATAAAGATTCATATTTATGTGTGTGTGACACAGTTTTAGTGATACCAGCAACACTTGACATCCAGTTGAAATTGATAAAAGGTTAAGTTTTATCGTTTTATCTTGTTTTAACTACATTTTAGTACATTTTCTAGTTATTGTATTATGACTACATATCAATTGGTAGGGGATAATCTGATTTATTTTCCCAGGGTATATTCTTATTGACTGGTCCAGGGTATTATCTGATTGACTGGTCTAGGGTATAATCTGATTGACTGGTCCAGGGTATAATCTGATTGACCGGTCCAGGATAGAATTTGATCGACTGGTCCAGGGTATTATCTGACTGACTGGTCCAGGGCATAAATTGATGTATAATCTGATTGACTGGTCCAGGGTATTATCTGACTGACTGGTGTAGGGTATAATCTGATTGGCGGGTCTAGAGTATAATCTGATTGACTGGTCCAGGGTATAATCTAATTTGCTGGTCCAGGGTAGAATCTGATTGACTGGTCCAGTGTATAATCTGATTGACTGGTCCAGGGCATAAACTCATTGACTGGTCCAGGGTATTATCTGATTGACTGATATAGGGTATAATCTGATTGACTGGTCCAGGGTATAATCTGATTGACTGGTCCAGTGTATAATCTGATTGACTGGTCTAGAATAAAATCTGATTGACTGGTCCAGGGTAGAATCTGATCGACTGGTCCAGGGTATACTCTTATAGACTGGTCTAGGGCATAAACTCATTGACTGGTCCAGGGTATTATCTGATTGACTGATCTAGGGCATAATCTGATTGACTGGACCAGGGTATAATCTGATTGACTGGTCCAGGGTATAATCTGATTGACTGGTCCAGGATAGAATCTGACTGACTGGTCCAGGGTAGAATCTGATCGACTGGTCCAGGGTATAATCTAATTGACTGGTCCAGGGCACAAACTCATTGACTGGTCCAGGATATTATCTGATTGACTGGTCCAGAGTATAATCTGATTGATTAGTCCAGGGTATAATCTGATTGACGGGTTCATTGTTTTTCCCATGTGCATACTACTGGCCCATTGCTAAAACAGGTCGACTTATGACTCTTACAACACAATAGTGAGCTGTTTCTGAGAAGCATGTCATCGTTATAAAGGTGGGGTTTCTTGTTGATGCACGTAAAGTTGTTTTTATTGCTATGGTATAATGATATCGGTTTGCTGCATGCATAAATGCTATTCATGAACACATTGACGTCTATACAGAAAACCCTAATAATATCCATAACAGAAAGTTATACATCGTTACCTCTCAAAGTTTCTTTTCAATCTCAACTGAAAGGAATGTGGAAATATGTACTCAATGTTGTAATGAGAACAATACAATAAAAATTAGACTTGTCCAACCATTGATCACATTTCCAAAAGTAATTGTACCTCTCTCTTATAAGATATATAGAGGTGATTTTAGTAAGCACAAGTTGCCCACCACATATATTCTTTGTTATTAGATACATATAGGCAGTGGCGGCGCGAGGGGGCAATTGCTATTGGACGCAGAGCAAGGGGGGTTGGGGGGGCGCCGTCGGGAGCTTTTTGTTTTTGCAACTGTAACCGCGGCGTAGATGGGGGGGGGGGGGTTGTAGGTTGGCAACTGACATATAAACTGTTCTCTGTGGCAAAGTAGGGGCGCCACTAAGAACATTGCCCCTGGGCGCCTCGGTAGGGGGTGCCACTAAAGAACATTGCCCCCGGGCGCCTCGAACCCTCGCGCCGCCACTGCATATAGGAGTTTTCAGAGCGGATACTAGTAAGCACAAGTTGGCCCATCCCATCTATTCTTTATCTCAATAATATTACACTGATTATCAGAGTGGAAAATATGATTTATGAGTTACATAAGATTTAAGCTTAAGGTAAAGGTCATTCAAGATGTCAGATTCTTTAATATTAGGCGATGATTTTACACGGTTCCTTTTAAAAACGCACCTTACAGTGGAGTCCATTGACCCATCAGAAGAAAGGAAAAGACCCAGCCTACTCATTGGCATATGTATTTCTTTGAAAACTTTTGTCGTATAAGGCCCAAATATAAATTATTACTTTTCAATAAGAAATGCAATCCATTTTAATATGAAGCTGCTGCAAGAAAGGGAAACTAGTTGTATATATGAAAACTATCAAATTTCAAAATAAAAATCTGCAACAGTACCTTTATACCAATAAAAAACATAATGAGAGGTTTAATGTCCTAAAATTAGGACAATTTATAAATGGTGTATATCCCTTCATAAATCACCATGTATCTGCATTTTTTATAACCTGATACATTTTACTACACAGGGACAAATAAATATAAAACTCTCTCTCTCTCTCTCTCTCTCAAATTCTTACTACACAAATTCCACCACCTAACGGGGTACACAAACTGTATGTTATGATCTGAATATATATATATATATATATATATATATATATATATATATATATATATATATATATGTGTGTGTGTGTGTGTGTGTGTGTGTGTGTGTGTGACGTTTTATTCTCACATATTTAACCTTTTGGCTCCGTTGCAATTTGTTTATCCTAAATTCAGTATTCTCAAGGTATCAACCTTACTCTTCCGCTTTGTTGTATTGTTCATTATTGATGTGAAATCGATTTTAACGCCAATGTCGCATAAGGAAGATGTCCTGCATCAGTGTTTCAGCCATAGAGAAATGAAGAAAACGTCCCTACCTTAACCTTACCTACAATCTGTGCTCTTTCAAGCCATTGGCTTTGTCTCTCTGCTTTTATTGCAAACCTCTGAAGAAACTGATTACAACTCCGTCATTCTGCACAAGCCACCATATATTATAGTCACTCAAGATACTTGATGTTTTGTTTTGGTATACTAAATGTGTACAATATAAAATATTTTTTTTAACAATAAATCATGTAAGAAAAGAATTAATTAATTAATTAACACATGAAATCCGATTCATTGGTCAAAACACGACTTATTGTGGAAAATATAGAGGTGAGTTCCCCATCTCCACCCATTGACAACAGCCATCACTAGCTGAAATGCTTTTGTATTCCATGCTGTTGATCTTGGATACACCTTTTGGGATCGAAAATGTATATGAAATATGCATTGGCAAATGCTAAACAGGGGACACAGGGTATAGGTCGGTCAGATACTTTTGTAAGAAAATCTTCACATCAAATTATCTATCGCATTTTTTCAAACATGTCTGAACCGACACACACATTCCTCGTCCGTTTTTTTTAAAAAATCATTTTGTTTTTTTGGTAACTTTTCTTTCTGTCTTCACCATCAAGACGGGCATATATTGGATAATGTATATAACATCTTCGGCTTATTTTCCAACAAGTCATTGCACTAATTATATACACACACAGATGACTGATAGTTTGTTTTGGAATGTCTAACGTTGGAGGTAAGGAATACAGCAGTGTTACTTTTGTTCGATGCTTTTCAAGGCTTGACCCCGTTCAGAATTGGTCCTTAATTTAATCTGCTATTCTTCTATTGCATTCCAATGTCATAACTACGGTTTGCATTATTAAGAAGATTAAAAGTCCGTGACTATCCTGTGAAAAAAGAAAGAAATTGCATGAAACTGGCATAATACAACCATTTACATGTAAAAGAGATCGACTACTTTTGAAACTATTCCCTATCAGGAAGCCATGGATATAACAATGAATGAGTCAGATATTTAACACTCCCAGCGATGTATGCCAATGTACCTCAACCCGACGCATAACAAGAAACAATCTTGAAATCCTGCCCATGATAACTGAATTTTTGTGAAACAAAAGAGTGAAACTAAATTAAATTGAAATAAACCTTAAATTAAATTGCATTTGCTCTATGCAGGAACGATATGCAAATTATTTATTTGCATTCGATTAAGTCGGATGTGGTTAGAACATTACCTGGCTTAAATTAAACGTGAAATTTAATTTTTTAGTCGATACTACTACAATGTTCGTAAATCTAACAGTTTGGAATTGAAGAAAACAGGACAGAGAAAGTCTGATTCGTATGATATTGAATGTAATCTATGATATTGAATGAAATCTATGATATTGAATGAAATCGATGATATTGGATGAAATCTATGATATTGAATGAAATCTATGATATTTGTATGAAATCGATGATATTTGATGAAATCTATGATATTTGATGAAATCGATGATATTGGATGAAATCTATGATATTGAATGAAATCTATGCTATTTTTCTGAAGAACTATCGTGAATAGCACGTGTTTCAGTACAACTAGATACTTCAGAGATAATTATCGTGTCAGGCTATGATGCACTGCGTTTGTACAAGATCTAAAAGTTTAGACATATTTTACTTTCATATTAATGAAGCAATTGGCGTCGGGCTGTACCTAAAAGCACTTAGCATAATACGAGCGAGAGAGAGAGAGAGAGAGAGAGAGAGAGAGAGAGAGATTTGAATCAGTAGCGACAATTATTGAAATCACAATAAACACAGACATTAAGTGAGATGAAAATATTACAAGATGGTAACTTAGATGTGAAGATTTAGGTTTGTCCTTCTTGCCTAATAACGGCATTTTTATATTATTTTTGTTACAAGTATCAGTACCTTTTGAATAAGAGAGATAGAGAGGCAAGAGAGCGAGAGATGCACACCAATTATTCGTTTGCGTTCCCTTACTAATTATTACAGAAGCTATCAAATATTTATATTTAAAAAAACACAAAAACAACAACACAAACATAAAGATGTTGTTTTTGATTGTTCATTGAAACAAACTTCAGGTGGCATTACAAAATTAAATGTTCGTCATTTGTGTCAACAAAAAGGAGAAATCTGCATTTTACCCCCCCCCCCCTCTCTCTCTCTCTCTCAATACGCACTCTCCGTCCTTTGAATATTATCTGCGCCAGACGATGGCCGTAATAATCACATTTTCAAAGTGAAATTCTTGTGTTAATTGCATTTCTAATTATGATCTATTAAATATCATTTCGCATTATATTAATATGGCCTTATGTATGGAATAATATTGGAATAAGAGAGAGAACAATATTTATTTCCTTCAATTTCTTTAAACAAAAACTTCTAATTGCACCAGATTATCCAATTAGTTTACTTTTAACATATTTTATTACCTTTTTATTGAAGTCAAGGGATGGGATATAAGTTCTCTGAATTGTCCTCTCTGTGTCCAATCATCATTTCATTGAGCAAGGATCCATTTTTAGAATGAACTATTTCACATGAAATAAGACATAGATAATGAATATTTCAGCTCAAATATTGCCGTGGCTAACGCAATATAAAAATGTTTTGCGGCTTGTTTGACTATCGAACGTTAGCCTATATTCCATTTCCGTAATATTAATTAGGATGCTCAAATACAATTCACGAGTTGTACTTAGAGACACGCACCCTTATTACATAATATGAAGTTCTTTTATCTCGTTATATAAAAGTCCACAGCAATATGCAATTGGGAATACACCCTAACGTCCATGATAATTTCTCATTTCGCGCAGACATTTTTCCTTGAATCTGATCACTAATTTACATTAAACTGACGTACTATATTGAAAATGTACCGTGTATACAACCGTATTGACGTTTTACGGGTTGGGGATTTTTTTATTATATTTTATTTCCGAACTGTGTGAGAATACTTGGTTGTAACAATATCTCCATTTTACTGTTAGCATATTTACACAATGATTATTCTTTCTATATGTATCATAACACATACCTAAGTACATGTCTTGACATTTTCATTGTGTATGTAATATATTGCTCTCAAAATTGTATTCAATATGATCAGGTAATTTTCTATGGTCATATATGAATTCACTTTCACCAAAAGGTAAGCTGTTTATTTTATTATAAATCTGATGTCAGTAACAATGATTTCATTATAATTTACTAGAAAAGCAATCTACAGACTTTTTTTAATTATATCATCATAATTAATAACTTTTTTGATTGCTATTATAATTTGCACCATCCCAAAATATATATTTTCAAAAGCTACTCTATTGCAAAAATATTATCAAAACCAAACGTGTATTATTAAGACAGAATTGTCTGCAATACATTTTTGTTTCTTTGTGTCATTGTGATTCTATTTCTCACCAAGCACATTACCTGATATTCTGTGCAAATACTAGTTAATCTACTCTAGAAGTCCATTTTCCATCGTGTTTATTTTGAATGTATGGAATTCAAAGATAAAATATTTCATGAGCTTAGCATATCTAATATGGGTTTTGCACGGCACTATAACCTTTACAGACGTTGTAGAATTAATTATGTCAGGGCTTCAATGCAATGAAAGAAAAACCTTATCGATATGAAGGCAGATCAATAGAATCGGCTCTATTTATTTTCAATGCGCATTACCCAATTTATCGCATCCTAGTCCATCAATCCCTCTTTTAAAGCGACTTTAATTCATTTAATACTTTGCAATAAATTTAGACATGAATTGAGTGCCATAAATTAACGTCCTGTATTATTATTGGAGATAATTTATTTTAGGATAAGTAAAATTCTCAACGCAAAGCAATTTGTCTATTTATCAGTGCTTCTATCTGCGCATTACTTTAAACATGTTTTTGTGATTTTCCGCTGGAGCACAATTAATGGCGTTACTCTTTTCTTGATTAGTTGTATTCATACATTTTATGTTGATTCTTATTATACGTATTTCAAACTGCAAATTTTATTTTAGTTTTTAACCACTTTCATTTTTATTTGTTATCAATTTATTATTATTCTTACTTTTCTATTCTTTCTGTTATTATTATTATGCTTACGTATTTATTTGATTATGTTTCAAAAGAATGTAGTAAGTGTCAGTTACTAATGATCAAACACAATTGGATTCCATAGAAACCATGTCAATCATAGTTTCCTTGACTTAAGTATAGTCCCTATATAAGGATATATTGTTTCAAGTCAAGCAACATATTTTCCAGTTCCGCTTTAAAAATGACTATAACGTAATTCTACAGGTTTTTTCTTAAATCCCCTAAAGTACACAAGAAACAAAAAAAACAAACGATACAAAGAAATAACATAGGAAAAATGTAGATCTAACTTCAACTTTGGATTCCTTGACGAGAGGCCTGAAAGGAAATGACTAGATATACAACATGATATGTTATACATCTCAATAGGAATGGTACTGTTAATTTTAATGTTTTGTTTGATTTCATATTATTTGGGATACAAGCTGTTATTATGAAAATACATGTACATCAATAATACATGTACCTATTAGGTAGGGTAAATTAGTATGTAAAATTACATGTACATTAATAATACATGTACCTATTAGGTAAGGTAGACTTGTATTTAAACTACATGTACATTAATAATACATGTACCTATAAGGTAAGGTAGACTTGTATATAAAATACATGTACATTAATAATACATGTACCTATTAGGTAAGGTAGACTTGTATTTAAAATACATGTACATTAATAATACATGTACCTGTTAGGTCAGGTAGACTTGTATTTAAAATACATGTACATTAATAATACATGTACCTATTAGGTAAGGTAGACTTGTATATAAAATACATGTACATTAATAATTCATGTACCTGTTAGGTATTGTAAACTCTTATGTACAATTTTATAATAAACGGCCTATCTTTTATTTGTATCCTTTGCGTCAAACAAATGATTCAAATATTTTTATTTTAATCGCATCAAATACGGGATGCCATTGAAGAGCACGTATGCAAACTGCCTCCGTATTTACTGTTAATATATCGTTATCTAATTTCTCCGATATGAGGCGAATCGGTTGATAAACAAATTTGGATGATACGACATAAGTACTTGCAGACTATACCTAGAGCAATATCTAATCTCGGAACATGGAATGGTATGCTTTGTTTACAGTGTAAAATACACACGTTTAATAATATTTATTGACAATAATAAGTCAAGAATCAATGGATCCACATTCTTGTATTGATCCCGGTAATCCACTGATCGCTCGACTTAAATCAATCAGTGTTAGATGTGACTGGGATGACTAATTACCATCCCCCTTCCCTTTATTCCAAAACAAAAATCTTGCACTCACAGGCATAGTCTGCACACCAAATTTACAATCAGTGGGGAAAGACGTTGAACATCACTACTAACTCGTGAATCTATTCATTAAATTTTGGATCATGTAAGATGTTACAAACTGTAAAAAAAAATAACTAACATTATAATATCGACTATTCGTAAGAAGAAGATGACAGACATATCTGAAATTTTTTTTTTCTTCTGCTTCTCCTTTTCCTCCACCACTTTAACTAGTGACAAATATTAACGTTCGACTAGTCACAAGTAAATTATCTTTCTCATTAAGTAACCCTAGCAGTCACAAGTCAATTATCTTTCTCATTAATGAACCATACCAATCACAATTCAATTATCTTTCTCATTAATGAATTCTAACAGTCACAAGTCAATTATCTTTCTTATTAAGGAATCTTAGCATACTTAACCAAACTAATGAAATTAATCTCAAACTAAACTCCTTGCGAGAACCATTTTTTTAAATATTTTTTTTATAGCTTTTTCATTTGAAAACGCTACGCAATTTCACATAATCAATATAAATGACGTAGGATCATTAGCTATACCAAAGGAGTTCCAGCAACCATCTAAAATCGTCATGAATGAATATGAATTCATTTCAGTCATTGGTTGTGATATGTTCTCATACCTCACGCCTCAGACTGGGCCAATGATTTACTTCTACTGTATTAACTAGAAAATATTTATTTAAATACAGAACTGAATTATACTTCCTAACAACGTGCATCTTTGTGTACTTTCTTGATACCGTGCTGGTTCTTTTTGTGGAATTCACATTTTCTATTTTCAATTTAGCTTATATTTTCTTCGACATCAATCGGGAGTTACTCGAGAAATGAGTATTTTTATAATCTGTAACCGCTGATTTGCTTGACCCTTTATTTTTTATTGTCACGAAATAATTTTCTTTAATTCAAGATAATATTGTAGTTCCTAGTTTATTCTTATCAATCCTAGTGCAGTGCAGAAGGTGATTAGCATTTCTTTGTAACCTTTTGGAAGCCCCAGAGTAATCCCCATCTCCGTCTGTCTGTCTGTGTTATTGTTCCTCTTGTCCGCCCAACTCTTGTTGCTGGCTCAGCTCAGTAGCCAATTTCCACATTTCCGTATAGCTTGGCACATGAACTGTCAATCAAATGAAAATAAGTCACTGATGGTTGTTCTTATATTTTGACAGGGTTATGGCATTTTTTTTTTTTTTGTGACGGTTTTTAATCTCATTTAGACATTTTCTTGTGGCACATGTACCTCACCAGCCGTTCGACTTGTTATGGCGTTGTTCGGAATGTCAAATAGACTGTATAAAATTATGATTGGTTTTTTTTTTCGATGCTAATCTTTCTTTGGCTCCAATCTCGCAGAGTTATGATATTCTATCCAACATTTTTTAAATTTCAAATCTTCTCGCAGTGTTTATGGACTTTTATCCTAAAGATGTTCAATTTAAAATCTATTATTTGTTGCAAACACAATGGTTATAGTCGTGACTTTTATATGAAATGTCTGATACAGCTTTGTATAATTGTGTGTACTTTTACAAAATGTTGGCTGTAATCGTCTTTATTCATGAATACATGTAGCCATTTTCATATCCTCTGTAAATGAAAGTGCATTTGAATTCATGCTAGTTCCTGGGTAACTATGTCACAGGTTCTATTCTTAAACTGGCAGAGAACGTATTTACTTTGTAACACTTTGACTCGAACCCGATCGTTGTTCTCGAAGTTTCTCCTGGGGCAAATATATCATTTTTTTTCTTTGAATTTTAATTTCTTTATCTCCGATTGACCGGTCCATTATTACTTTTTTTTTGTTTTTTGTTTTTGGTTTTTGTTTCATATGGAGTGCGTGACCATTGACAAAATGCTCTTTTTCTCCACTTATTTTAAATTGCTCACCTTTTTCTATTCTTTCTTCTTTTCTGTCCTTCTACTTTCTCTGTTATCTTTCCTGATCCTTCCTTTAGCTTTGTTCCGTTCGACACTTTTTTCTCCACTACACCTTATTTGTCTCTCTTTGTATATTCCTTTCTTTTACCATTAAATTGTTACATTTTGTCCTATTTTCTCTATCATTTCCCATATTCTCTCCAATTTTCAGCTTCCTCTTTACCCTAAGTTTGTACACTTCACTTACCATGAATATATATATATATATATATATATATATATATATATATATTTATATGCAGAATTCTGAACTTAGATTCACAAAAAAATCAGCAAACCAAAATCACATTTGTCATTGGGGTTTCCTTTCTACTTTGACGGTCTTCCCGTTAATTGTATAGAGCAAAATATGTCTCTATTGTTACATGGATGACAAATTAATGATTGTTACTATGAATTGTCAGGGATTAGGGGATCTAGTTAAGAGAAGGGATGTTTAGAACTATCTAAAAGAAAAGAAATATTCAGTTTATCTTCTTCAAGATACCCACTTTATTCAGCAGTTAGAGAATTACATACGATCAACTTGGGGTTATGAATGTTTTTTCAATTCCTTTTCATCAAACTCTTGAGGCGTTGCTATTCTACTAAATAATAATGTTCTATTCACCATACATAGAAATTAGAAAGATAATACTGGTAATAAAATAATTCTAAATATATCAACACAAAATTATAGATTTACTGTGATTAATATATACGGTCCTAACCGTGATAATCCAAATATTTACTCAGAAATCAAGAACGATATAACAGCTTTCAGCAGTGTGTATGTGATCATTGGAGGTGATTTTAACTTAGTCATGGATCTAGAATTCGATACATATGATTATAATATGCTAAACAATCACAGGGCAAGAATGTTGGTTCTTGATATTTGTACAGAACATAATTTGATTGGCATTTGGCGAAAGAGAAATATTAGTGCAAAAGATACACCTGGAGAAAAAGCAACCCAATTATGCAAGCCAGGCTAGACTTTTTTCTTATTTCAGAAATTTATTTTATTTTACAATGGTGGAAGAAACTGTGATAGAATCTGGCTACAGAACGGAGCATTAACTTGTAAAAATGATTTTGGCTTTTCGAAAAACTGATAAATGCAAAACTTTTTGGAAATTCAAAAACTCATTATTAAGAGATTCAGATTACATTTCTCTTATTAAAGATACAATTCATCAATGCAAAAGTCAATATGTCTGCTCTTATCAAGCATCTAATTTTGAGCCAATTCCAGTTTATGAAATAGGTTTTACTATAAATGATCAATTCTTGTTAGAAATTAGGGAGAAAACCACCTCCTACTCATCCTTCAAAAAAAGACAATAAGATCAACTGGAGAAGCAACTCATCAATGAAATTAATTATTAATTAATTATTTAGAACAAATTAATAAAATTAATAAATGAAAAATTTTAGACATAAAAAAGAATCAGTTGCTGGAAATTCGTAGTAAAAAAATGGAAGGTGTGAGAATAAGGTCCAGGGCAAAATGGATTGAAGAAGGAAAAAAAAATATTTCTGTAATTTGGAAAATAGAAATTATTTAAGTAAAACGATGCCGAACTTATTAAAATCAGATGGAACATATACTGATAATAATCGTTCAGAAATTTTGAAAGAATCAAAATTATATTATCAGAAGCTCTGTACATATCATAAGGTGGGTCCAGCTGATCTCGAATCTCTCCTTAATTATTGGATATTCGTAAACTAGAGAGTGCACAGAAAGAATCTTTGACTGGCCTTATATCTTTAACCGAAGCAACTGCAAACCTAAAGTCCATGCCAAATAATAAAAGCCCAGACTCAGATGGGTTTACAGTTGAGTTTTTCAAATTATTGGTCCATATTATGTAAGGGCAATTAATTTTTCATATAAGTCTTGGGAGCTATCATCGACTCAAAACGAAGGTGTAATGACTTGTCTTCCAAAAGGGGATAAACCAAAACAGAATTTGAAGAATTGGAGACCAATCTCCTTGTTTAATTTAGCTTACAAATTGCATCAACATCCACTGCAAATTGACTAAAGCATGTTCTTTCAGCAATTATTATTAATGATCAAAGTGGTTTCATTAAGGGAAGATATATAGGGGAAAATATCCGTACCTTATATGATCTTATGTTTTCTTCAAAAATTGTAACATACCTGGACTTCTTCTCCTAACTGACTTTGAAAAAGCTTTTGACACTGTTGCATGGCCTTTCATTGATAAATTATTAGATTTGTTTATGTTTTGAGGAGACTTCATAAATTGGATAAAACTGTTTTACAAAAATATAAAATCATGCATTATTGTAAATGAACAATGTTTATCTTGGTTTGATATTAGGAGGGGTTGCAGACAAGGTGATCCTTTCTCTCCATATATTTTCCATCTGTGTGCAGAGATCAGGAAAAATCCAAATAATAAAGGAACACGAATAAATCATATAGAATATCTTATCTCACAGTATTCAGATGACACTGCACTCACTTTTGATCGCTCTGAAAAATCCCTGAAATCAGCATTGGATCTCATTTATCAATACTCAAAATTTTCAGGCCTTAGTATAAATACTGATAAAATAAAAGTAGTCTGGATTGGAAGTAGAACAGGTAATAATATTAAATACTGCTCAGAATACCATTTAGACTGGGATTCATCTGAATTTATTTACATAGGCATTAAATTTTCCACAGAGCTAAACAATATGGTTAAATTATATTATGATAACAAAATCAGGGAAATAAAAAATTTATTTCTGCAGTGGTCAAAAAGATCTCTAACCCCTTTCTGGTAAAATTACAGTTATCAAACGTTTGGCATTATCAAAACTTACTCATCTACTAATGAATTTACCAAATCCCTCTCACAGTGTACTCTAAGAACTAGATTCTCTTTCTTACAAGTTTGTTTGAAGTGGTGAAAGAAACAAAATTAAAAAGAAAAGTAATTATTAAAGATTACCATGAGGGTAGTCTTACAATGGTTGATATCAATATGTTTGTGGATTCGATTAAGATCAGAAAAATTATTACTCTTGAGCCCAAATGGGAAAACATCTTATTTGCTCTCTCCTAAACATCGAAAAAAAAATCCTATTTGGAATAGATTTTCTTAAAACAGCTAATAAATACCTGAATAAGTTTTGGATAGACATATTTTCAGCATCTATAAAAGTGTATAATAAGTTTAATGTTGAAAACAAAGAAGAATTCCATTAAACGCAAATATGGATGAATCCGAATAGCATTATTGGAAATTCTAGTGTAATGTACAAACACTGGATTGATAAAGGAATCTTCTATATTAATGACTTTGTAAACGAAGATGGTTCATGGATCAAGCTTGACAAGTTTTGTAATAAATTTGGATCCCATGTAAATTTCCTAGAATTTCAGGGACTTTTGGGTGCCATAAAAATCTACAAAAGTAAATTTGATGTCAGTATCGATTCTAATATACAATACCCATGTGTGCACCCATCTGTTTAACTTATACTAATGAATAAAAAAGGATTAAAAAAAGGCTGTAAAAGAATTTACAAAACAATCATTTGCAATAATCAGGAGCCAACCTCAATTGCAAAATGGAATACATAATTTGACAATTTAAATGAGAACGAGTGGAAAAAAATTTTTTTCCTTGCCTCACAAGGTAACCATATGTCCTAGACCGAAATGGTTTCAAGAAAAGATTTTGGACAGAATTTTGGCAACAAATAATTTTGTAAAACAAATTGAAAAAAATTCAAATAATTTGTGTTCTCTTCGTAAAAACTCTGTAGAAGTTTTATTTAATATTTTATGGGAGTGTCCAAAAAAAGAATCAATCTTGATCAGGTTTATAGAGTGGATAAAGAGTGAGAGCAATCATCTCCACAACTTTTATCTATCAAAAAGAGAATTTCTGTTTGGTACAATAGATTAAAGAAAAGCTGATGATGTGATTAATTTATTTATATTACAGTTTAAGCTATATATTTATAACTTAGATGTAATAATGAATTACCAAATACATCTCATTTCAAGAATGAAACGAAATTACACTTTTTGTCAGAAAAGTATTCTGCATACACAAACTCCACATGGAAAAATGTTGATACAAAATAGCAACCTTACAAAAAGATGTTTTGAGGTGAATACAAATTGATCTCTATTTACCATTCCATCCATAGTACGATATGTGTTTATACGTTTGGAGGTATTAGTAGGATAAGTATATATGTATATATACAGTGATGCTACCCTGGATCGGCCCACCTGTTAGTTTGTTTGTCCATAGATACAACACCCAGATCATAGCCAATGCCTGGTCCAGGGAGGTTTCATTGTACTAATTAATATGTTTATATGTCTATAAAAACTAGTGTGTGTATTTAGGAGTATGTTTGTATGTATGCATGTTTGTAGGTGTCCATATATGGGTATTTGTATGCATGTAATTGTGTATATGTAAGCATGTTTATACTGTACATATGCATATATGTATTATAGTTCTGCATAGATTTACATGTACTTGTGCATACATGGGTGGAAGGACGGATGACTAAAACCATAAAGTGGAAATGTTAGAAAATGAAAATACTACCATGAAATATATGTTTATACAACTTGTCCCTTTGTAGCTCTCTCTCTGTCTCTGTCTCTGTCTCTGTCTCTCCAAAACCTTTGGACACATTTATACTAGTTATGCTTCAAGCTGGTAACTTTGATCCACTATTAATCAATATGTCACACTTATATTGACTCATAAATTGTTAACGGTGAGCCCAAGGCCCACAAAGTTGGCACCGTAAATGTGTCTGGGGTAATAAAAATTGTATAAATAATATACCATGCTGATAATATAGCTTGTCCTCCATCGCTTGAAAAACCCTGTATTATTATTCTTTGAATAATATGGAGTAAAAAACCCACAAAAAGCCAATAATTAAATGACCATAAAATTATTATGCGAACAATGCTGCTAAGGCAATTGAACAGTGTGTGCCTCAAACAGAACAATACACCCATCATGTTTGCACAGTGTGTGCCTCAAACAGTCTAATACACTCATCATGTTTGATAAGTTATGACCCGACACAAACATATACAAATGATTTCGGAAGATGTTTTCGACAAGTGGTCTTTAAATACGGTCCACCCATTATCAATGTAAAGATCAGCACAATAATAAACACAAACTTGTGCAAAGTCTTTTCATGTTTGCCTTATAGACTTGAGTCCTTACCTTCGACCTAGTTCCGTCCTTTTTTTTTTGGGGGGGGGGAATGAGTGCATGACCGAGTGGATTAGGGCGCTAGTGCATAAGAGCTAGGCGATAGGTGCAATTACACCCAGAACAGGTTCGATTCTTGGTTGGAATTATTTAACTCAGTTTGATTATATTGGTGTCTTTCTACATAAATCGCTTTTATATGATCACATATCGAAACACAAAATGTGTGATCCAGGGATAAACATTTTCCTTTCCTTTATATATATATATATATATATATATAAGTGAATGATTGTGTGTGAATCTTCTGTTTTGACTTGGAGATAGCGAGTGGTAGACACAGAGACAGATGCATAAACGGACAGACAATCAGGAGAGAAAAGTATCAAAATATTTTTTTTTCAAGATAAAAGACCAGTCTAGAAGATAAAATGTACCTGAAATTAGGGTGCTTGAGTATAATAATACAATAAAGGGGAAGTAGCATACAAACAAACAAAAAAAACCCCAACCCAAAACAAAACAACAAACAAATAACAATAGCTGTCCATTCTTTAAGTATGGATTTATTCTACAACAAACATTTGTAAAGAATCTCTCTCTCTCTCTCTCTCTGCACACATTGTGTTTTAGTTGCAGTCATAGGAGAACACAAATGATTTTAGCAGAATCAGTGAAAGAAAGTGGTGAGATTAGTAACTCTCTTTGACATTTAAGATGTTTGTATCCTTATTTTGTTCACTATATTGACTCCAATATTTACAAATTGTCTATCCCATGTCCTGAAATCGACAAAGTATTAACTGGAATGGGTAGTCATATTACATATTTACATTAATGATTGACATCAAAATCGATTTCGCGTGTCATTTTTGCCGAAGAAAAGTGAGTACAAAGAATATTTGATTTACAAATGTTATTTGATTTTTTACACCAGATAGATACATTTCATAGTCCATTACTTCTGAATGAGTTAGTAAATACTGAGAATCGATATTTTTCTTTCGAACGATGATTTCTCTTATATTGTGACAATGAAAGAATGAAATAACATGTACTAATATATTCATTGATTTGAAATTATGCTCAAATACATTTATTCTGAAAGGAGAACTTTTAAATGTTTTATGTGGGGTTACCGTTTTTTCTTGTGACAATTTATAAATATTTTATATATTTTATACTGTACATTCATTCTGTGACAATATATAAATATTTAATAACGTATTTTCTTACTATGACAATATATCAATATTTTATATTGCACTTTCATACTGTGACAATCCTATATAATTGCTGCATCTAGTTTGAAATGGTCACGCTTGCTGCAGCTAGTTAGAAATGGTCACGCACTCCTCACCCCCATCCTCACTCTCCATTTCTCGTCTTTATAAAATGTACTTTCCTCGGTCCCTTGGTTCTGTTGATTTGCCTCTAGGGAAATTTATTGAATTTGTTTTAGTCTTCATAATATCCCTGTTTTGTTTGTTTTTTTGTTGTTTTTTTTTCAGTCACTCAAAATGTTAGACAAACAAACATTCCAAAATGATATAAAACCCTCTGTCTCCATGGATACTTTTAATATCGGAAATTACGCTTTTTAAGGGAATTGTATATTTACACCTGACGGCTCCATAAGACATTTCATACTCATGTACAAATGGTATGGAGAATTTAACATTTTACTCTGATTAGGCTGGATACATTGGTATTATGGTTTTGATCTCATAATGTATAGATTACATCACTTCTCTGTACGCAAGAAGTGACTGCGGATACAATCCAAAAGAAGTGATAAACAGTAACAAAGATAGCCAAGCTTACTTCAATTGTCATAAAGTGTTATAAGAAAGATAAGATGCTATCTTAGTCCTTTTTTGAAATATAGTAGGTTGTCCGGGTTTCATATTTCTATATTTCATGTATCTGTTGTACCAAATTGTTTGTCAATTGTGAGTATCAAATAAATCCAGATAGAAAATATGTATTAGCTTTCGAATTTCTTTAGTTCAAACATTTTTACATCTCTTATTATCATCTCCAAGTAAACGAACTGACGGACAGATGCATGGTGTACATTACTTAATCGCACCTAGTGGATCCACCCCCAGCCAGCCGCCCTTCTTATAATTTTGGCACAAACAATTTTACCGGTTCTGTCCTACTCGTTTTTTTTTTTAAATGTCAGCCGAGAAAGTGAGGAATAGAATAGCTAGCTAACGTTTATTCGACGAATTCGCCCTATATGAATGACTGTTATAGATCAGTAATGTATTTAATTTCCAGGTTATTTTACTATGTATCAACGGAATTACTTCGCCTTTTGCCACTAAAGTTCAAAAGAGTATGCCCACGCACCTACTCAGTGAAATATATTGCATGCAATTGGACATATCGTGTTTATTTACGTACACAGGTGAACGAACACGTTCGTACTTATTGCCCCTTCAGGATATTAGTCACGGATTTAACAAGGAATGTGTCGGATATTTAACATTCCATGGGAAATGTGCCGTAACACCGCAAGTCAGCAAGTCAACAAATATAATCAAAAACTAAAGGAGAGATTACCCGAAATAATGGCATTGATTGTATAAAGGAAAACGGGAGGTGTATTCGATGTTTTCTGCTACAAAGTACATATTGTTTGTCAACCTGATCTAACGAGGTTATCCGCCGGTCAGACAATATCTGATTATTCTGTACAATGAAACGTGAAACTGATTAATGTAACTGATTGCTACAGGCCAATAATTACCTAATTAATGTAACTGATTGCTACAGGCCAAGACTTAACTGATTAATGTAACTGATTGGTACATGCATCATATTGTACTTTACATATAGTGTATTGTTTTCAAGAAGCTCTTTTTTAATTTATTGTTTATTTTAAACCAGCCTCGAAGATTTTTGAAATCTGTATATAAAATTTGTCCGGGGATAAGAGACGAAACTGTCACTGTAGTGATAGGATATTAGTGGGTTTAAACAATATACCTATTAAATACTGGTATGTGTTCTCTTCAATAGACAAAAGCAAACTTTGACAATTAGTAATAGCCAGCCTGACAAAGAGTGAGTGGGGGGGGGGGGGGAACGAAATTAGGTCCCACTCGCATTCCTTTACCAATCTGTAGAAGAGTGGGAAAAAAAACAATAAACAAAGATGTAATTCTTACTTTTGCGTGTTCCTTGCAATAACATTTTGGTGATATGGTAAGCTCAAAACTGGTGCTGTGGTGAAAACTACTTTGTCACCAATTTCCAATAAACTTTATGCTCATTTTATCGGACCCTCTCACTCTCACACATTACTGACCTTGGGATCTACAGTATTATTTCTATATAAAGTGAATTTTTATTATAAGATATAGATGTCGAGAGTAATAACTAGTATTTATACGTATTTCTGTCCTTAATTGTAGAGTAATTACTAGTAATTATACGTATTTATGTCCTTAATTGTAGAGTAATTACTTGTAATTATACGTATTTCTGTCCTTAATTGTCTGCAAAGTTAAGGTCTGAATAGTACGAGAGTATGTGTGTTCATGTCTGAATAGCACTTGAGTAATTGTGCTCGTGTCTGAATAGTACTAGAATATGGGTGTTCATGTCTGAATAATACTTGAGTATAGGTGTTCATGACTGAATTGTACTAGAATATGGG
Organism: Margaritifera margaritifera; assembly: GCA_029931535.1. Taxonomy (NCBI): domain Eukaryota; kingdom Metazoa; phylum Mollusca; class Bivalvia; order Unionida; family Margaritiferidae; genus Margaritifera; species Margaritifera margaritifera. The sequence goes on from JAQPZY010001544.1 coordinate 2,147,222, forward strand.
TGTTCAATTATAGCTTCATATGACTGATGACTATATTTTGCAAATTTTGAACGGATATAAAAATCTACAAAAGTATAACAGAGATATATATTCTCAAAATTTTATCGGCTTCAAGCGAATTAAAAATATGTGTTGTTATTAATATTCCATTCTGCTCAATGAATAATAATAAATTTTTTAGGTGAAGTGTTTTGGTAATTAAATGTAAGCATGATGCCTTTTTAATAACACTTAGAACAATAAAATACAACTTTTAAACGAGAACACACTCCCTTGGTGTATAGTCTGGAGTTCTTCTCATCGGATTATACAAACAAATATTGCTAATTTGTCATTAAGAAAAACACACAAAAGCGTATAACTTGGTTAAAGTATAACGATCTGCTTCGTGTCTACATTCGACTCCAAATATCTGTTCGCTCATTTATATTCAGCCTACTTTTAAAATGGGAGGGAAACCAGACTTGGGGTAACATTTGATTGTTAATAGTTCTTTTTATCGAGCGCTGAGATGATACTGTTCTTTTATAATCGTTTTTTGCCGTTTTAATCACTTTACACATTGATTGGTCTGACTAAATGATTTTATGTAAATGCATGTGTGTGCGTGTGTGGGAGGGAGGGGGAAGGAAAGGTAGTACATACATAAAAAACGTGACAGTAGCATATGATGCGCATACCAATATATCTAAATGAAAACTTTTCTATAAACTTAATCGTGATCATGTCCGAAATTATATTTCCCGAATGCTGTGCAAATATGCTTCAGTAATAAAGACTAATTTATAGTGTAATTAGTTCAGGTGGACAATATATATATATATATATATATAGTATTTTTATGATATCGTTTCTATTTACCTTGGTTAATACCTTGCTCACGCATATGAAAATTTATTTACTTCAAAAGTTATTGTCATAGCAAGCATTTCCATGAACTCAGCGCAAAGTAGATAAGACAGAATTTAGACATTTTCATTTTTGAATGTTCATTTTCTAGTAAGAATTAAGTTACTGTTCTCAACGAGACTTTTGTAAATCTTTACCCATCCAATTTGTTACTGTTCTCAATGTGACCTTCGTAACTCTCTACCCATCCAATTTGTTACAGTTAACAATGTTGCTGTTGTAAATCTCTACCCATCCAATTTGTTACTGTTTGCAATGTTGCTGTTGTAAATCTCTATCTTATTTGTTACTGTTTGCAATGTTGCTGTTGTAAATCTCTATCTTATTTGTTACTGTTTGCAATGTTGCTGTTGTAAATCTCTATCCATCCAATTTGTTACAGTTCTCAATATAACTTTGTAAATCTCTACCCATCCAATTTGTTACTGTTCTCAATATAAATTTTGTAAATCTCTACCCATCCAATTTGTTACTGTTTGCAATGTTGCTGTTGTAAATCTCTATCCATCCAATTTGTTACTGTTTGCAATGTTGCTGTTGTAAATCTCTATCCATCCAATTTGTTATTGTTTGCAATGTTGCTGTTGTAAATCTCTATCCATCCAATTTGTTACTAGATTCAGGCTTCCTTCTTAAGAAAGTAAAACCATAAGCTTGCTTAGTTTAAGTAAAACCATAAGCTTGCTTAGTCCAAGTAAAACCATGAGCTTGCTTAGTACATGTAAAACCATGAGCTTGCTTAGTCCAAGTAAAACCATAAGCTTGCTTAGTTTAAGTAAAACCATAAGCTTGCTTAGTCCAAGTAAAACCATGAGCTTGCTTAGTCCAAGTAAAACCATAAGCTTGCTTAGTTTAAGTAAAATCATAAGCTTGCTTAGTTTAAGTAAAACCATAAGCTTGCTTAGTCCATGTAAAACCATAAGCTTGCTTAGTTTAAGTAAAACCATAAGCTTGCTTAGTCCATGTAAAACAATAAGCTTCCTTAGTCCATGTAAACCATAAGCTTGCTTAGTTTAAGTAAAACCATAAGCTTGCTTACTTTAAGTAAAACCATAAGCTTGCTTACTTTAAGTAAAACCATAAGCTTGCTTAGTCCAAGTAAAACCATAAGCTTGCTTAGTCCATGTAAAACCATAAGCTTGCTTAGTCCAAGTAAAACCATAAGCTTGCTTAGTCCATGTAAAACCATAAGCTTGCTTAGTCCAAGTAAAACCATAAGCTTGCTTAGTCCATAGAAAACCATAAGCTTGCTTAGTCCAAGTAAAACCATAAGTTTGCTTAGTCCATGTAAAACCATAAGCTTGCTTAGTCCATAGAAAACCATAAGCTTGCTTAGTCCAAGTAAAACCATAAGCTTGCTTAGTCCAAGTAAAACCATAAACTTGCTTAGTCCAAGTAAAACCATTAGCTTGCTTAGTCCATAGAAAACCATAAGCTTGCTTAGTCCAAGTAAAACCATAAGCTTGCTTAGTCCATAGAAAACCATAAGCTTGCTTAGTCCAAGACAAATTAATATAGAAGCGATACAAGCGGATTTCATATTTCAACATCAAACCCAACCAAATGCCTCCCTAATCCATCAATCTCTCTTGTAACAAAACTTGTTTCCCTTTGACACTTTCCGATAACTTTTGGCAGGCATTGAGGGTAATACATTATTACTCTGGGCAGGTATAGATATTAAGATATGTAAAAGTCTCATAGTGGAAAAAAATAAAATATTCTATCAGCCAACTTGTTAATTCTAGACATTTGATATATTTTCGTCTTTTTTAACTGATGGTACATACAATTATTTGGTATTATTACCATATGGCTAGCTGTCTTTCTGGTATATTATAGGTATTCCTAGACATTATTACAATTGTTTTGCTTATAACATGAACCTAATAACTCTTTCTTTCCTTTTTTTTTTCTTTTAAACAAGGGTGATGGTGATGGTGGGACTTTCAGGTTTGCCCTTGTTTAACAGTTTTTGGTTATCATTACTTGATAGTTAGAATTATCGTGTCTGTAGTGGGTCCATGACTTTAATTATCGTGTCTGTAATGGGCCCATGGTTTTAATTATCATTTCTGTAGTTGGTCCTTGGCTTTAATTATCGTGTCTGTAGTGGGTCCTTGGCTTTAATTATCGTGTCTGTAGTGGGTCCTTGGCTTTAATTATCGTGTCCATAGTGTATCCAGTGTCTGCAGTTGGTCCTTGGCTTTACTTATAGTGTCTGTAGTGGGTCCTTAGCTTTGATTATCGTGTCTGTAGTAGGTCTTTGACCTTAATTATCGTGTCTGTAGTGGGTCTATGGATTTAATTATCGTGTCTGCAGTGAGTCCATTACTTTAATTATCGTGTCTATAGTGGGACCTGGGCTTTAATTATTGTGTCTGTTTTGGGTACTTGACTTTAATTATCGTGTCTTTAGTGGTTCCATGGCTTTAATTATCGTGTCTGTAGTGGGTTCATGGCTTTAATTAGTGTCTTTGACTTTACTTATCGTGTCTGTAGTGGGTCTATGGCTTTAATTATCGTGTCTGCAGTGGATCCTTGGATTTAATTATTGTGTCTGTAGTGGGTCTATGGCTTTAATTATCGTGTCTGCAGTGGCTCTTTAGCTTTAACTGTTGTGTCTGTAGTGGGTCTATGGCTTTAATTATTGTGTCTGTAGTGGTTCCTTGGCTTTGATTATCATGTCTGTAGTGGGTCTTTAGCTTTAACTATTGTGTTTGGAGTGGGTCCATGGTTTTAATTATCGTGTCTGTAGTGGGTCTATGACTTTGATCATCGTGTCTGTAGTGTGTCCATGGCTTTAATTATCGTGTCTGTAGTGGGTCCATGGCTTTGATCATCGTGTCTGTAGTGGGTCCATGACTTTAATTATCGTGTCTGTATTGGGTCCATGGCTTTAATTATCGTGTTTGCAGTGGGTCTTTGGCTTTAATTATTGTGTCTGTATTGTGTTTGTAGTGGGTCCTTAGCTTTACTCATCGTGTCTGTAGTGGATCCGTGACTTTAATTATCGTGTATGTAGTGGGTCATTGGCTTTAATTATCGTGTATGTAGTGGGCCCTCGGCTTCAACCCCTGCCAAAAAGTACTTTGTTTTCAACGACTCTGACAGAGTTTCGCACGAGTTCAAATTAAGGGAAACCGTTACTGGTAGAACGATCTGAAAGTTATTTTAGCAAGAACGTTCATGAGGATGACACAAACAATAGCTATTCATTAAGTCCCTTTGTAGAAGTGCAATATGAACGATTAGATATAATGTATTTTGTATTTTTAAAGAATTGTGTAAAATTTTACAGATATAAGACAAATTTATCGGATTCTTCAAATAATGATTACCGCATCTTTTACATTTCTGTAGTATTTTAATAATTTAGATGAAGGAAAGCTACAAAGAAATTGTTGGTTACAAAATATTTTGCCTGGTAATGGCTGTCTTACATTCTTGACATACGTTTATCACTCTGTGATCTTTTAAAAAATTAATGATATAAGTCTGAATTTCTGCAATTTAGCAATCTCCCTTAAGATATTAGACTTTCTAAACTTAATCCATATTTATTTCCAAAAATTGCAATGAATAAAGTTCAGAATATCAACGAAGGATTTGTAAATAAGTGCTCAGTGTATTTATATAAATCCATCACCTAATAACAATGACCTCTCAATGACAAATCAGCACACACTGCGTACTGAGTTAAAAAAAAACTAAATTAAAGTATGTGAACATATGTACTAAATCATAAAAGTAACGTATATATCTAATACACAAGTGACAAGTTGTATTCATTGAAAAACGTACAGTAACAGGGTGTAACTTACATGATGTCATTCAATAACCGAAGTGATATATAAGTCAAGTGATTTGGATTGGTTTAGTGTTTTACGGTAGAGAAACATGTAGGCTATTTAGTCAGGGCCGGCCCGACAATATAGGCGAACTAGGCGGTCGCCTAGGGCGCCAAATTAGACGGTAAGGGGCGCCAAATTAGACGGAAGTGAATTTGTTTGCATAGTTCGCCTAGGGTGCCAAAACCCTTGGGCCGGCCCTGTGTTTAGTGCTGAGGCGATTGAAATAAAGTGCTTTGGCCAAGGACACGCCATGGTAGCCGACCCATACTGATTCGATGATAGGATTTGAAACAGCAACCCCTTCGGGCGCGAGTCTGGCGCGATAACCACTGAACCATCCTGGCTTTGGCCTTCGTTAGTCACCTTTTACGAAACGCAGGAGAGTTGATCGGGTCTATTCTACATTCACTTGTTAGTGCTGAGTTTTTCCTTTGAAAGAAATCGGAAAAAAGAAGCATGCCGGTTTTGGACATAAACATATATTTCAGCATTATTACCAAAAAAAGTGTGAGAAGAAAGGGCTGGTTAGACACACACATACACACACACTATTTCAACAAATTTTTTTTTTAGACTTTTACTTTAAAAGTCCATTAAATTAATATTAAGGGGTCCATCTTGAAATATTTAATCGAGTTCATTTCTGATCAATCGGGAATTTACAAGAGCCCTTGCTTTGGAATAGCGTGAATGGAACATATAATGAATAGGTTTGGGGTCATGTCTACAGTATGTCATCTAAAGGCCATGTGTGTTAGCTACATCTGTACCAAAGTTGTGGTCATTGATTATGAATCAGATTCAGACAGCTCAGGAATCAATCCATATATTTCCATGTTATTTGTCATGTAAACTGTAACATAAATATTGATATGTCCTTTGAGGAAGTTCTTGTTTAGTCTCCCTTTCTAACTGAAAAAATGTGAACCTTTGTCATAAACATTTGAATTAACTGCTCTTATTTTTTGTATACATCCATAGCCCAGGACAGGTCTATTGACTATGTATTCCTTTTCAAATATCAACGTATCCATTTGTAAAGTTTTCAACGTATCCATTTGTAAAGTTTTCAACTTATCCATTTGTAAAGTTTTCTGCTTTTCCTCTTTAGCAGTGTTGTGACCTCTCAGTTTTCGCTGTAATGCGGGGCGCGTTTGACTCTGTCACTCTTTCTATTCGCCAACTGGCAAAACATATAATTAGATAATAAGTATGGTTTTAATTCCAACCCAGCTGTCTTTATGAGACTTTTCTCCTACTGGAAACATACGATCGAGAGATGAACATATTTCATTATTCAGAGAAACATTATATAATGGCACTTGAATGAGACGGTTTATAAAAGAAGTACATAAAATGAACAGAACATATATATGCGAACATGAGTGGACAATGTAATTTTGACATTGTGAGTCATAAATGTTCTGTCTCCAACCGTTGATGACACCCATATTTTTATATCGAACTCATATAAAAGACGGCAATATGACGTGTATAGACATCTGATTTCTGAAGATGTTTACACAAGTGGTCAGCAAACATGGCCCACCTGTTATCAATAATGGGATCAGATCAAGAGAAACACTTGAAGAATTTCGAGGACGTATGCTATATAGAGCCGCTTAATTTTTACAATGTATTCTCTGATAAAACTAAATCTTTAACAACCCTCTTTTGTTTATTTTTGTTTGTTTGTTTGTTTGCTTTTTTGTTTGTTTGTTTGTTCGTTTTTTCAACATATGACAGATAGATAGACACACTCGTATAATCATACATACATGTAGACATATATGGGAGAGGATGTCCGAAGATGCATGAGTATGCAGACAATCAGCTTTGATTTCTATCTTTTCCCTGAAATAGAAGTTATGATAAAAATGTGTTTTAATTATGATATACAATACTATAATTATATATGGAGGATAGAAATGACACTAGACACCGTGTAACTTTAAAGCAAGAATCAGTAAAGAAGATTCAATAATGTCCTCTCACAATGTATAAAAATCTAAAATTTTGAAATGTGACGTAGAATTTGTAACATTATAGCACGGAGTAAATAGCACCGTTACCATAATATAGAAACTAGAATATCATATTCCGCGTACACATCAACGAAACTCCATAGGTATATTAAAACACCAGCAATGATAGTTTATCACAACTGTCCTCATGAACAGATTTCAATGCAATAATGGGTCTTGTGAAAGGCGTTTCATTTTTTTAGGAAATCCAAATCTTAGGTTGTGTTAATAAAGCGCATTCTCTCATTATGAAAGGCGTCAGTGTTTGCATACGTAACGAAGTAAACCATACAAAAAAAAATCATGCCACGCATATTTATACCAACTGAGACAATAAGACCGAACTAAGGTCTAAAAAATCAAATGCACGGTGAACACATTACAATGCTGCACTAAAGTGAACGTTATTCGACTCTCTTTGATGACACGACTAGTTTCTAACCAGCAGATTCATTCATTAAATTTAAGATTTATTTTAATAAAAATCTCGTAAGTCAAAGCAGGAACAGTTTTTATAATGTTTATTTCTAAATTTGTTCTGATAACAAAAGCAGAACTACATTACGACGTTTTCTCTATAACATTTTGAAATATGTAACAAAGGAAACATATATTTGCACCGGTAAAAATACAAGCTGTTGAATTGAAAATTAGAATTATCGTGAAAAACTTTGGGTATCGATATTCACCCAAGGCTGCTATTTAAAGTTCAAATTATTTCAAGTATGTACACCATTCATACAAGTATGTACACTATTCATACAAAAAATCGGATATTTTTTATATTCGTAGGTGGGATATTATGTCATTATTAGAGAGAATATGGCTACGAAGCTGTTGTATTATCTGTTAACCACATAACTCGAGATGGTTTGATTGGTTGTTGTATTATATGTTAACCACATAACTCGAGATGGTTTGATTGATTGTCGTGTTATCTGCTAACCACATAACTCGAGATGGCTTGATTGATTGTTGTATTATCTGTTAACCACATAACTCGAGATGGCTTGATTGGTTGTTGTATTATGTGTCAAGCACATAACTCGAGATGGTTTAATTGATTGTTGTATTATATGTTAACCACATAACTCGAGATGGCTTGACTGGTTGACTGGTTGTTGTAATATCTGTTAACCACATAACTCGATATGGCTTGATTTTTTCTTGTATTATGTGTTAGCTACATGACTCGAGATGGCTTTATTGATTGTTGTATTGTGTGCTAACTACATAATTCAAGATGGCTTGATTTATTGTTGATTTATCTATTAACCACACAACTCGAGATGGCTTGATTGATTGTTGTATTATGTCTTAAGTAAATTTTAGCATGTTTTGGTTTTTTGATGTACTTTTAAGTTTGTGTTCTATTTATTTATCTTTATTAAACTTATTGCTTCAAAAGTTCATTAAATTAATATTAAGGGGTTTACTATATATAGTAAAACTTCCATAAATCAGACACCAATCTCTCTAATACTCAGCATTTCTCGAACGAATAGACCTGTCCCTGTGTGAACCATTCTATTTTCGTTGACCTCGGAAAACCCGTAAGTACCGAAAACTCGAGTCAAACATTTGGTCACGAAATCTGTCGAGATTTCTAAGTTTTCAAATCGCTCCTATTTTGAGGTTCAACTTGTCATTTTACATAAGAATAAATTTACTGCGGGAAAATATTATTATTGATAATAAAAGCCCTGTAATTTAGAGAAAGGTATCCAAATAAAGGTATACAAATAAAGGTATCTGTGTTTTTAAATAAAAACTCGTGCGTAAAGGCTATACTTATATAATTATTTGGAATTTCGAAATTTCACTCATGCAAAAGATCAATTAAATCTGATCCATTTGCCCCTTATCTGTGAGAAAAGATTAAAATATACTTCACTTTCTGTCTTCTTTGTCAACAGAGCTCTTATGTCAAGGTGTGCACGATCATGGTTGGCGATTATTTTTTTTTTTGGTAAGCTTATCATATAAATTATTCTATTTAATTTATAATCTATATAGGCGTAGACGTAAGCTTTAGAGATGGGATAAATTTAATCTTATTTAAGCTTACTCTCGTAAATGAAAAGTCCTCTGTGCATGAAGGACATGTCAACAGATATGTCTCTTTTTTCTGTACTTAATGCCCGACCTGGTGTATTTTTAATCTATCAGTCTTTCTTCATAGCAAAGTGTAACTATCGAAAGATTTTTTCCTGCATACGTTGACATGCATTAAGTATCAAAGATTAGTCCTAATACACGAGCATCTCTTTCGAATGTATTTTAAAAGGCATAAATCTCTGAGTAGTGACCCACAATCAGCCTAACTTTGGAAGGGTTCGCAGTAATATCACGTATCACTTTTCACAGTCGCTCTTACAAATGAAGCTTCCAAAAGCATGTTCCCTATTTAACACATATAGCTTCAAAATACATGTTTTATTCAGCACATATAGCTCTTGGATATTTCTTTACAATAATCATAGTTTTATTACCCTTTTTTTGATATAATTTATTCAGTTAGACAACAAAAGGTCAGAGCTAGGTTTGATGCGGTCAATGATCAGTGTCTAGATACGAGACCGGAATTGGCAAGTACATATTATACACTGACCTTATTTAAAACATGGACCTCCATGCTTTGTTTACAATGATATATATTTAGATTAAATTAAAAATGAACGAACTTGGCAAACATAGGTCGGTAGTTATAAATAAGTTAATAAAGAAGAAAGGAGCATTACTTATCGCTTGAGGTAATCTTGATTGTAATTTTGGTCATGTAAAGTTCTCTGTCAAATGTTTTAAGATAGAGAGGGGAGTTGGGGTGGGGGTGGGGACTACCCAAGGGCAGAGCCAGTGTTTCATGGAGTAATGTGCCCGTGATAATAATAATAATAATAATAATAATAATAATAATAATAATAATAATAATAATAATAATAATAATAATAATAATAATTTACCATGCAGTTATGCAGGCTATATTTTGACAGTTATTACTGTACAAGTCTATTTATGAATTCCGTGTAATTAGGTTAATATTGTCGTGAAGATACATCTAATTGTCGTGTAATTAGGTTAATATTGTCGTGAAAATACATCTAACTGTTATCCCCCTGATAGTAATTTGGAAAGTGATCTATAGTATAAATAGGGAGAGTAATAGAATCTAAATAAAATTCGTCGATTCTTTGATCAAACCAAAGAAAGGTAATTACAAGTGTTAGACAAAAGGCACCTTCAGGTGGGTCTAATACAATTATTTCTCCTGAATTACCCCACTTTTATCTATAGATAATAATGATACATGAACAGTCTCATTTCTGGGCGCGACAAAAGATATTGGAACTGTATCTAATAACTTCATGTGTAGAAATAATTGTACGAATTAGTAACCATTAAACTATCACGAATAATTTTATTACAATTATGAGTTGTTTTATTAGTTCTAAGATGAGTTGTATAACAATAACTTTATATAGTGTTTAATTTCTCTATTCGAAACCTAAAGTGAAAAGAAAACAAAAAACAACAACAACCTAAAATAGTATCCATTATTCAGATAAATTTCTAATCAGGGAACATATTGCATTCGTTGAACTCTTCATCTAGCTATTTCCAGAACAAACGCTCTACCGACTGTTCATGGGCAAGACACTTTATTCGAATTGCCTCGGCACTAAATAACCTACTTATTTTGCTGTGCCGTAAAACACCAAACAAAACCAAACTCCACCAACTGAGCTATTCCGCTACTCCAATGTTTCCTTTGATTATCTCCGCTTGTGCACAGTCGCTACCCTTGTCATCTATACATATTAATGTTTGCTTTCAAGATTGGTCTTCTGTGATTATGTTACACTTTCTAGTCAACTCTCGTCTGTTACACTTTCTAATCAACCCTCGCCTGTTACACTTTCTAATCAACCCTCGTCTGTTACACTTTCCAGTCAACCCTCGTCTTTAATAAACACATGTAGACAAGTTGGCAAAACGACGTTGCTATGTGATTTTGGAAGATGTTTTTCACAAGCGCTCTGCAAAAACGGTTTACTTGCTTTTAAAGATAGGATTAGATAATTAGTGCCAATTTAATATTATAGAACTTTATAGATTCACCGTGTATAAACTGTAATAATTTTAAAGGTACGGTATATATATATATATATATATATATATATATATATATATATATATATATATATATATATATATATATATATATATATATATATATATATATGTGTGTGTGTGTGTGTGTGTGTGTGTGTGGAGAGAGAGAGAGAGAGAGAAGCACGGTTACTCGTTGAATCACATACATAGGAATCTCGAGTAGTCTTTCCTTTCCGAGGAACATCATTCCACTAGATCAGTTTTAATCATGTTGACTTTTACTTTTACAACAAAGCAACACAAAAATGTAATTGAGGGAAACGAGTTTCAGCAATACACTATTTACTCTTCAAACCTGCCTTCAGCTTAGAAATTAAATAGCGCATGCTAATTACAGGGCCTATAATTGCGTGCTTTGATGTGAATGTATAACATTACTGCAAAAGATAATATAAACTATATGAAAAATAAAACGTGACACCCTGTTTGTACATGGATAATATATTAAGGAAATTCCCAACTTCTTTTGTATTACTCTCACTTAAGGAGTAGTGTACAGGATGTGAGCACTGGCTCTGTATATTATTTTGAAAACCAATCCACAACAACACTAAAGCAAAAACTCCAATGTTTAAACCGCACAATGCAAATTTGTAATTTTGTGTGTGCATGCCTTGTATTTTCTGCGCACATTTTAAACTCTTTCCTTTTAGCGTAGCTTACTGTATATATACTCGCGTATAATTCGGATCAAAATGCAAACAACATAGACCCTGATCTGCCGTCGCATAATGCGCCGGCAGATCAGGGTCTATGTTGTTTGTTCTACTGATTAGTCCTTACAAACTGCATAGACCCAAATCTGCCGGCGCATTATGCGGCGGCAGATCTGGGTCTATGCAGTTTGCAGTTGGTAGTCGGTTTATACGCGAGTATATACGGTATATTTATTTTGCTTATTTGAATCGCCTTATTGGATAGGTTGTACAAAGCAATACACATCATCTACACAAATCTGGACAAAACTGCAACTGTTTCTATTAGTATCACAGCAGCATCCTACACAATAAAAACTGTAAACGAATTTAAGACTTTCGTCAGTAAAGTGCTGAAGGAAATCTAATACATTACGAACTATATATAAGACAAGATGTATTTTATCTAAGGCACAATGCCTTTACTGCAAAAGTTCGTGCACAATTAAATAGTATACTGTAATATCTAAAGTAGCAAATATGTATAAGCAATTTAAGTATCTCCTCGAGAGAGAATATAGACGGTGGCGCTATTTTATAAGCTACCAGTTACCGTAATAGCATCCTGTATCAAACTGGTAAAGTTGTGTCCAATGTTCCCAGTAATTCAAATTAATATATGTTATGATAAGTGTTATTTCAAAATAAAAAAAAAAGAAAAAAAAAAAAAAAAAGAAAAACAAAAAACAAATCATAAGATTGTTACCTCTTTATTTCCATTTGCAGATTGTTTATAAACACATAAAATGCACAGGAGATATATATATATATATATATATATATATATATATATATATATATATATATATATATATATATATATATATATATGTGTGTGTGTGTGTGTGTGTGTATGTGTGTGTGTGTTTGCGTGTGTGTGCAGTATGTTAATGAAATTACAACTTCTTGAAATGATTCACTCTCAAAACTACATGTAAACATGGTACCGGATGTGGCATTTTACACTCTCTTTGAAATAAAATTCAAATAGATCAGTTCGATCGCCTGTTAGGTCACAAGTGCCGATGAAAAGTAATGTAAACATCTGTCTATGCATGAACAAATCAACATCCATGAGTTTAATATCCTGAGAGGTAACAATACTGTAGTAACGTAGTGAAACATCTGAGAGATAACAATACTATAGTAACGTAGTGAAACATCTGAGAGATAACAATACTATAGTAACGTAGTGAAACATCTGAGAGGTAACAATACTATAGTAACGTAGTGAAACATCTGAGAGATAACAATACTATAGTAACGTAGTGAAACATCTGAGAGATAACAATACTATAGTAACGTAGTGAAACATCTGAGAGGTAACAATACTATAGTAACGTAGTGAAACATCTGAGAGGTAACAATATTATAGTAACGTAGTGAAACATCTGAGAGATAACAATACTATAGTAACGTAGTGAAACATCTGAGAGATAACAATACTATAGTAACGTAGTGAAACATCTGTCTATGCACGAACAAATATTCATCCAACAGTTTAACCACCTGCCAGGTACCAGTGTCACAGTTATATAGTACAGGCATCTGCCTATTCATGAACAAATCCACATCCATCTGTTTAATGGCCTGCCAGGTACCAGTAATACAGTAAAGTAGTGAAACATCAGCCTATGCATGAACAAATTCACATCCATCTGTTTAATAGCCTGCCAGGTACCAGTAATACAGTAAAGTAGTGAAACATCAGCCTATGCATGAACAAATCCACATCCATCAGTTAAAATTAAGAGGAAATACATTTACTGTGCATGATAAATTCACAGCAACTGATAATGTTTATGTTATATTATGAAATTTTAATAGAATTTTGTAGAAATTCATTCTTGAGCTACCCCAGAATCTCAAAAGAGGGGATTATGCCATACTGGCCACGAGACTGAGTAACTTAATCTACTTAATAACAGTATGCGATACTGGCCACCAGACTGAATAGCTTAATCTACTCAATAACAGTATCATCCCTATTCATTTTGTTATTTAGAAGTGAGTATGGTAATATGGAGTGAATACCATAACAGTGATCTCTCTTTTAACCCAGTAACAACTTTTACAACTTTTCTGTCTGTTGGTCTAATACAAAATTATAGTCCTTGTTTATTCATCCTAAGCTGAAATAAGTTTTTACTGAGAAAATATGCATTGGGAATGGAAGCTGAGAGGAACATGATGAGTGCAGGTCCACAGATTAAAAAACAATTTGGAAAAACCAGCACTGGCAGAGTTAAATTCATTCTCGTTCTCTCACTGAATGAAACAGTTCATTGTGAGAGTTCATAAATGTCTTGAAAAATAAGCTTATTTGTACTCAGCAGAAGTAATCCATAACTATAATCCGTGCATAATCATAAGGACCATTTCAATCTAACAGTTGGACTTCATGAACAGCTTGCCATTTATCTGTCAAACAATTGTACACTGTATTGTTCTCTGTAAACACAATGACATAGTGTTCTATGCATCTTCTTGGTGTATTAAAATCTTTGTTTTGAAGCTAAAGTGAGCCAGGAAGGATATTTTTCTCTTTTCTAAATCACATATCCATGTAAACTGGATGCATAACATGAGACTGTCCCCTATTCCCACCATAATTCTGCCTAGGACATCAAAGCAAATAATTCCAAGTGTTTCAAACGACTACTTCAGTATTTTATCCAATACAAACACAGGTAAGTGAATTTTTTTTTTATCCCCCTGATTCAAGATGAAAATACCAATTCTTTTTTTCTCCTTTTAAATGTTAAAAACTGAACATTCTATCATTTTATCAGCCATATTTTCTCCCTGTCTATCTTTTCCTTCTATGTTGATGTTTTTTAGGTGACAGAGTTGATTAATGATTATAAAGCATAAAGAAATCCACATCATGGATGACACTGGAAAGAAGATCAGAAAGAAATGGTTCCCACTTAAGATTCTGTGCTCCAGTGGATATAAAAAATCAATCCGATCCAAAATGAACTTAAAGAAAATGTTACAAAATTTCAAGAGTCAATGCACTTTTCAGACACAATACGGAGTACTTTTTGTGCATGAGGTTACATTTGCTCTTCATTAAACACAGAATTCTCTTTGCATCAGATATATTCTAAATTGTGTGTATTTTGTTTAGGAAAATGCCTTTGCAACCTAAATTTGTTCAAACAAGCTCGTACAACAGAGGTAATCGTTCCGCTGTGTTCTTTTTTAAAAAACATTATGTTGTCATATAGAGACCCTGCAATAAGCTCAGGGCTGTAATGTGACTCCCTCTGTGTAATTTATTTTACCTATGTCTGTGTAGAGGTTGTTGTGTTTGTATTTTCTAATAGCAACATCAAACCATAGCTAGATGATGTCACACATTTCCTGATTTCAATGTCGTAATTGTTAGCTTCGATTCCTTCTATCCCCATTTTGATCTTCTATTTACTGAAATATATTCGTGTTATTGTTTAATCATTAATATAGTTATGCATGTGTGTATGTATATGGTTTAAAGGCACATAAGCACAATCCTGGTTATATAGTTCTGAGTAAGTTTAGGTATCTCAAAAAGGTATACAAAACAAAGATAAAAGCGAAAAAGGATATTATCCCTAAAATACAAAATCAAATTTTTAATATAATCTACACTATTTTGAAAAGTCCAAGACCTTATGAGGTCAATATCAGCACAGGACGCGATCCAGGACAAAGATAGTGCGTGTTCTTGTTCCCATTTTTTAAGCGTTGATAAAACAGTTGATCTATAGTCCCATGCCCTCCCAAGGCGCTGTATATGAAGTTATACATAGTCTTTCTGCCCTGGTTAATATCGGTTTGTGCAAAAATAATTTCCTGCGCTAGTGAATCTATTTTTTCAATTTCAAGCGGGTTGGTATTTTGCACTATAGTTCTAGCAATGTTGGATTTTGTGTGTTGTTGTATACCCTATACGAGTGGGTTGGTTGTGAAAATATTATACTGTGCCAGTACACCCAATATGCATACTACTTAAACGTTTTCATTCTTATAGAACACCTCTTGCGAAGGGTGTTTCTTCCTGTGTGAAGCAATAGTGTCTGATCTTTAAATAAAGAACACGGTTTTTATTTAGCTGGAGTCTATGTTTGCATACTTACTGAAAGAAATATTGCAAACAGAATCGTGTCACGCGTCTTTATACAGCAAAGGCAAGAAGGCATAATTTCGATCTAATTAATAAAGTCCTCACAATACTATCTTGAATGCAGCATGAAAATCAATATTCAACGATTAACACTCCTGAAACGAATGATTTTTGAAAGTGGATTTTGTATTGAATTTGGGATATATTTAAAATGTAAATCTAAAAATAATCAATCACATTTGATAAGGATCCTTTGCTTAATTATTTTCATTTTTTTATTTTGTACGAAAGGCTTAACTGTACTAAAAACTTAATCATAATGATCGGCTACTGAACGTTTACAGAATAAAACAAAGGCAAGTTATATTTTTGTCAGGTAAACAGCAAAGATGTAGAAATCTTTCAAGAAAAAATATCATAAAAAATCAAAAGCAGAAACTTCCCAAACCGTTACCATGACTTCTACATTTGACGAGCAAGAACTCCACCTCTAAAATAATTGCTATGATTTCCCATGTGATTTAGTTGGAAAATCATGCTATATGTATGAAACGTCCTAAACTTGAGCAAACATGACAAATTATCTTTTATAATTCCGGCACCTTCAGAAAGGAAGATTCTTGTTTATGAGACAGAATTTTAATACTACCTCCAATACCTGTCATCGATTCGAAAATGGAACAAAAACTCAAGGTAGCTTGATTTTAGTTTTATATTATGTCTTTTCAGCATTTGATAGGTTCTAATTTGCTAATTGAAGTGCTCAGGTTGATTTCCTTAATGTATATGACATTGAGAACCATCTGGTGAGGAGACCTTGGTATAGAAAATCATCACCTTTTACGGGAAATACGAGGATATAAAACAGAAATAAACGAAATGTTCATGCTTGCATTTTTCTTCACTGCTCAGTTAAAACAAAAAAAGGACTCAACATATATTGCATTGCTACAATTTATTTCAGTCTCTCCAAAAATCTATTTTAGACAGATATCACTTATCTAGCACAGAGATATCACTTATCTAGTAAAGATATCACTTATCTAGTAAAGAGATATCACTTATCTACTAAATATATCACTATCTATTAAAGAGATATCACTATCTAGTAAAGATATCACTTATCTAATAAAGATATCACTCATCTAGGAAAGAGATATCGCTGATCTACGAAATATATCTCTATCTAGCAAAGAGATATCACTTATCTACTAAATATATCACAATCTAGAGAAGAGATATCACTTATCTAGTAAAGATATGACTCATCTTGTAAAAAGATATTTACCTATGAAGTAAAGATAGCTCGACCAACGTGGGTATGTGAGAAAGCTTGCCAGTAGCTTCCCGTGGATCGGTGGTTCTTCCCGGGGTCCCCACCATATATACTGGCCGCCATGTATAGCCTATCATGTGCTAAAAATTGCGTTAAGCCTCACAAAACCAAACCAAACCATGGAAAACTAAGAAAGTCTATCATAAAAAGGGAATGCTTTGTCTTCAAAGGAAAAAAAGTAATATTGGGTATTTTATAGAAGAGCTGAAATATTATCTTACAACAGCATCTGAGGAATGGGGCTTCCAGCGGTTGAATAGAATCCCATTTGATGATTATATGAATCATGCTTGTAAACTGACAAATGTAACTTTATACTTTATAACCGTAGCAAAACAAAAAAATAAAAAACATCTATCCATGCATAAATCCATCCATCCATCAATCCATACATACATACATCAATCCATCTATCCATCCATACATGCATATATACATAAATACGTACGTCCATCCATCCATCATCCATCCATACATACATGCATACATACATAAATATATACATAAATTCATAAGTACATACGTACATCCATCCGTCCATCCATCCATCCATCCATCCATCCATCCATCCATCCATACATACATACATACATACATACATACATACATACATACATACATACATACATACATACATACATACATACATTGTATCAATATATAAGGTACATTTTGATTTTCATGGCAGTCGTAACAAACTATTACTGCTGGGATAGAGTGTAACATGATCGCGGGTGAAGAGGTTCTTTTTGTTTAAAAGAGAAATGTCGGTTGAATTCGTCTTATATTGTGGTAGAGAGATTTTTATTTTTCTAAATCTATGCGTACACAGCTACGCATTTGCAACACGATTCTTCCTTCAAACGATTGAATGTCCACCAGCTTAGGTGGTCTATATATCCACTTTATCCTCTTACCTCCATCGCGCCCATTTTTTGCTATTTTCCATCTACCTACCACATTTTATTACCTTTAATGGGACGTTTGTATTTATTTGAACTCCTAATTATTAATATCGTCTTCCCATTACCAGTCATTTCGAGTACTAAATTTCATTATTGAAAATTTTACGGGCATGTATTTGGAAAATGGTCATATTATTGAATCGCTTTCGATCGCTGATTTTCATCTTCCGAAAGCAATTATGAGTGTTGAAATGTCGTTTCGAATGAGCGAAATCACGTTTATAAATCAAAAAAATAAGATAAAACGAACTAACTTCACTCACATGATAAGAAAGATTTTTGTTTGCAAGGTGTTGAATGATTTAACGTACACCTCAATCCTAAGTCAGCTATGTCAGTTTAATTTTATTTAAACACTCAGATATGATGAAATGTGACAAAATTTTACATACGCACGCAATGCATAATGTAATTCTCTCTCTCTCTCTCTCTCTCTCTCTCTCTCTCTCTCTCTCTCTCTCTCTCTCTCTCTCGCAGAGACTATTGGGCTGGGGGTAGATCTATTGGGTCATCTCATAAGATTTACCGTGATTCGACACAAAGTTGAGAACATGTAGTTTCTGCTGCTGGTCTAATTCCATAGCTGATAACTACTTAATAACTTGACAACAAAATCATCAAAAGTCAGACCGCTACGTCATTCTATTGCTCTTCATAAGGACACTTATCAAGAGTGGGTTTTATCAATCCTTCTTGGCTAACACTACACACGAAATCATAATTTTACCGACCTAGTAGTTCACATTTGAATATTAGAAAGAAAAGCGAGAAATAAATCACCCGTACACTTCCGCTTTGGGAGGCTGGAGGTATTTCAGATTTTTGCGTTGTCTCTCCATCTGTGCGTTAGTGCCTCCTTATTTACTGTCCATGTACTGACTTATTACATCATATCTAATGAGACCAAACTTACAGTCTGGGTGGGTTTTGGGGCGAGGGTTTGTCACACACCTAAACTCGGTAGTTGTAACCTATTTTTTTGGAACTTAATCAACAAGGCCAAAAGGTTATGCCTAAGCTGTAATTTCATGACCTTTTCACCAGTTGCCACCCAAAGAAGCATTTCGAATGCATCTTCAGTTAAACGTGTATTGCTCAGCAAAACGTCTTTACTGTGACCAACAAACCATGACTGGATTTCACCAACAGAACTTAAGTCTGAACTTGTTTTGAAGTCTAGAATCCAGTGATCTGATTGGTTGAAGTTTAAATCTGTCTTAAAAGTGACGAATCAAATGTCTATAGTCAACACTTAAACTTTACGACTTATGTTGGTGAAATTGGAACCATGGTTTATTCAGTACAGCTTAAAATATTATACCAGCTTCTGCCATAAAAGTGGTATTATCTTATCAGCTCATGTGGTTTATTTTTTGTGAATCACTGTACACTACATGAAGATTTCAAAATTGAACAAACAATTACTCTATGAATATTCATCAACAAGCAGATTACGAAACATTATGCATATATTTAGGAATATCAGTTAATAAACAAACATAATTTTATACATAAATTAGTCAAAGATTAAGCATGTGGAGAACGGACAAAATGTACCCTATCGTAAGAGAAGCGTGCTTTCAAACAATTTCATTTCCTCCACACAGTCCATATCGCCATCATCTTCATCTTAGTTGTCATCACCGTTAATTGTATCAAAATCGTCTTCGTCGTCATGTTTCTTCCTCTTTGTTTTTTTTCCCTTACCTTTACTGTCGCGATGATGATGATGATAGTCATCATCATCATTCTTTTTCATCATCATAATCGTGTTCATTATAATAGTGGTTTTAATCATCAACATCAGCTGCAGCATTATCATCTTCAAGACCGTCATTGTCTTCATCATCATTATCGTTATTAAAATCATCAACTTTGTCATCATCATCATCTTCTTCTTCTTCTTCATCATACTCAAAAATCGTCTCCACTGCTATTGGTAATATTTCTACTGAGCTTATGATGACAATGATGCCAGTCACGTGGCCAATTTTTCTTGCATAAGACGAGCCTGTGTTTTACGATGACTTATTTACTTTCCTTTCTCTGTTCTTTTATGTCTTGTTTATACCCACACCAAATTCTTTCCTTTCTCTATTCTTTTATGTCTTGTTTATACCCACATCTAATTCTTTCCTTTCTCTGCTCTTTTATGTCTTGTTTATACCCTCACTTAATTCTTTATTTTCATCATATGCTTCCTTGAAAATAACGAACAACATGCTAGAATCGAATATATATATATATATATATATATATATATATATATATATGCATCGCTATACAAATCTATCAAAGTTACTAAGTATAATAAATCATATTTTTTGTGATGATACAATTCATCTTCTTTCCACTACAAGATATCTGGAACAATATATCTTTGAATTAGTTAAGGAAAGCAATATAAACAGAAACTTAAATTTGTCAATTTATCGATCAGCTTTACAAAGGTTATTTGCAGGTGTTGGACACCAGGCACATACAGGTGGATTCACCACAACTTTTCCTTCTGAATTACACTTCACTTAGGACAAGAAAACGACAATCTATGACAGATATCTTTCCCGCAGAGAATAAAGGGTACGGATAATTAATCTGATTCGTATGAGGCAATCATTTTACTAGCTCGTCGCTGTGATTTAATTTAGCTGTCATGAATAATTTGATTAAATAGTTAAGATAGAAATCCCGTTTGGAGTGGGATATGATATTGTAGTCTATTAACTGCACCGTGCTTTGCTATTCACCTCTTTCATTTAATAAGATCTTAAACGATCTCTATAAATTCCATAATACTTTCGTCCCAGGTTTTTAATTTGATACAATCGTACATTAAGGGGGTCTCGTCCCATTGCAAAGACACGCCGTCTTCAGTTTGTGTTTTTTTATTACTGTAACAGTGAGACTCTTCACTGTATTTACGTACGCTATAATTTCATGGATTTCCGACTACAAAACTATTCTCACACTTCTAAATTCAAGCTTAATGACGTTTTTCAGCTATTTTAACAGTCAAATAATACCCCTGCTTCTTACACTTTTTGACTTATAATTTTGGTCAGTTTCAATAAGGGATGGAAAGGTTGACAATATCTCTCATTTGTATTTCCTGCCAGGTTTTTTATTTTATAAAATAGTATTTTCACACAAGTGACTGTAAGGATATTTAAATTGAGCATCTATACAAATATTTTGATCTTGAACACAAAAGCACAGTACTTTTGCAAAATTATTGCAACAGTGTCAGAATGATGAGATAGACAGAGGCAGTAATATGATCAAATATAAAGTAATTGTACACCGAGTCGTTACAAAAATAAATGCATTTTGTTTGTTATTATAATGTTTCGAATAGAACGTTTTAATATTTTGTTCATAACAGAACATGGAAAAACGACATTACATATCAAGAATCCATTGGTAATATATTGTATTTTCCAATTTTGTTCCTTGCTTTTACCCGGGAATAAACCCTCTAACCTACACCAGCCTGTTTCCAGCTTTGACAAGAGTTCCAGATATGTATTGTATAAACTGTAAATTATACCCTGATAAGAAGTTGAATTTATTAGGCTAACGACGAAATCCAATAAAAGGAAACTCTTTTCATTTTAAATTGAGTCAATAGAAACGTCTCTTCTATGTACGATATTACTTTACCATGTGACATACTTAATTCATCAATCCTTGATCAACACCATGCTGTATCAACTTAAATATGTTCCAATAACGTTTGACTTCCATCAATTGTCCTGTCGTTGACCTACTTAACTGATAGCTGGCGAGGACTGGTTATCTTTAATTTTTTTTATACCAATCTCTAGCGCGAGGTCTAGTGTAGTCAGTGTCTCCTGTCAACAGTGTCAATAGCTGACGGTCTGCACCGTATACTACTTTCAAAGTGTGTGCTATGGATTTTCTATTTTTTTAAAATAACATCGGTTACTAAACTACTGTAGAAGTTTTGTGATGGATGAAGACATTGTCAGGCTTAGGTCAATGCAGAGTTGTTTTCTCCAAGTGCCATGTCTAAATGCCAGTATTGTTAGAGCTCTTGAAGACATTTACCTCATCTAGGACCAAAATTATATAGTGTTTGTATTTGTTTGCACAGATATAAGCTGAAAAGTGTTAATGTTGAACCTATCGACGAATGTCAAAGTCAAACACGTCATAAAATAGTACACTGATAACTACTACAATGTGCATTATGTAAAAGATATAATGTCACCAAATAATTATATTATTTGTGTAAATTAAACACGGATAAAAATAAAAAAGAAATGTTAGTGTACAAACTAATTTCAATTTTTGGACGAAACAATTTCATTATAAAGTCGGATAAACCAAAGTTTTGGATAAACGTGTGTGATTCTGAGTAACCTTCAACCAATAATTGCCAATCAGAGCTTCGTATGAAATCAATTGTCAGATACAAATATCGATTTCGGATGAAGGGAAATTGACTGTAAACAGATTTCTATAAACTTTTTTGTTCAACTGTACAAACAGCTCAGGTGGGTAATAAACTTTAGTTTACCATATGTTACTGCATTGTTTACTAAATTAAACACAATTTCTCGGATACAGAGCAAATACATCTATAACCTTTAAGCCTTCTGGATCAACCAATAATCTCCAATCTTAATAACTCGAGACCTCCGACATAACGGAGATCTGACGAACACCGATACGAGGTTATATTCTGTTGACATTTCAAATCACTTACCAAATCTCAGCTTTCGCATTACAAAAGTGAAAAACGTCATTCGGAACACAACGTTTTCAACGATAACTCTCCCTAACACGAAATGCAGCGCTTTATCTGATAGGTTACTAAAAATAAGTGGACCGGTAATTCCAAAGGTTGCCAAAACATGAACCTTTATCGGTGCCTGTCAGATCTACTTATTATAAGGTAATCTCGATTTTAATCAGATTGCAATAATCCCATGACCAAGTAATGTACAGTATTATTGATATGGCATGGGGAACTGTAAATAACACAACCTGTAATAACCTCTTTCTAAAACATGTAATTGTACGGTTTATTTACAAGGTCAAGAAAACAAGTTTCAATGAATATTTAGTGAAGATGGTCTGACACATTCCTGGGTTAAAAAAAATTTAAAATTTTTTGTAACCTTCTTCTAATAAAATCCTTGTTTGTAACTTTAGTGTCATCCCCAGAGTAAGAATGAGGCTATATGTATTTTTGGTTCACGTTTTGCGATGGGGAAAGATACAGTATTATGCGATGAGGAAAGATACAGTAGTATGCGATGAGGAAAGATACAGCATTATGCGATGAGGAAAGATACAGTGTTATGCGATGAGGAAAGATACAGTATTATGCGATGAGGAAAGATACAGTAGTATGCGATTAGCTTATTGGTTCATGCTCTATTACTTATCAGCGAACGTGTGCAAAATCTCGTAACTTAATGTATTGCTGTTAGGGACTCAGATTGAGACATTAAAAATAATTACAGTCATGTATACAAAAATGATAAAATTGTGATACAGTTACATGGTCAAGGTTGAACTCGGGACTGTGGGTTCCATTACAGTCATACACAAAAGAGTGGTGAAAATGTGATACATATCCTTTAGGTATGGTTACATGGTCAAGGTGGAACTCAGGACTGTGGGCTGCATTACAGTCATACACAAAAGAGTGGTGAAAATGTGATATATATATCCTTTTAGGTACGGTTACATGGTAAAGGTGGAACTCAGGACTGTGGGTTGCCTTACAGTCATACACAAAAGAGTGGTGAAATTGTGACACATACAAAGGGCCAGAATACGAGGCCAGTTTTTTATCAGCTGTTTTAGCGCCCCAAGACCTCTGGCGTCCGCCCCCCCCCCCCGCCCCCCTTCCCCAGGTCGGTTGCTACGCTACCGGACACATATTCTTTAGGTAAGATTACAGGGTCAAGGTGGAACTCAGGACTGTGGGTTGCATCAACGTGCTTCTCTGCAGCCTGCTGTTTGATGAAAACAGACTTAAAATTACAGGTCAGAATTCTTATGCGAATAGTTTAATATAGTTATTCTTTTTTGTCCATTTAATATGTAATTGTAACAACTAACCTTAAATCTGAAATATTTTGTACAAATCTACATGTGATATATTGAGTAAAAAGTGTTTGAATCTAAACCCGGGTAAATATCAAAGCTTGTTATATTGAGATTAACGTGTCAAACAATAATGTCAGTTCGATTCTCCATATTTAAATTTCTGTGAATAAAAAAAATTAGAAAATATTAAAAACGTGCACGAAACTTCATTCGAACTATGCTATTGTTCTTTTTTTAATCTTATTTAATGCTTATTTCGTTAAGTTCTATAATTTTTATTATTAATTATTTCCTTGTCTTTTCTCTTCCTTCTTTCATATGATAACTAACTACACACAATGAAATCAGTCAGCGGGCGTATCTTCAAATGCAAGATCTACCGGAGTTTTAGATCATTTCTTTTGTTCACAAATTTGCAATTATTCTATTTTTCCAACCATAACCCTGGTGAGTGTATATTAAAATTCTTGTCGTTTACTGTTTAGTTCTTGATCAATAATGAACTATGTACGAGATATGACCTTAATACAATCATTCTTCAACAAACAATATGATATGTCAGAGAGTTACAAGATGGCAAGACGATTTTTAAATACAAATAACTTCATTTGTCAACTGAAATAAGACTTCATAATTCTTGTCGGGGCTGCATTTTATCAACATTTCATCTCCTGTTTGATAATTGCATTTTACAAACTTTGACCCACAGTTTGAATATTAATTTGATGTCACATTTTCAATTCCTTTGATCATTTATGGTTACTGAAATATCAATCTTTTATTCACAACAAAAGTTGTTGACTTCCAGCATTTAATTTTATATCAAGAGATTTTTGCAGAGGAAACTATTGACATTTTATCAGAATGTATTTCCTGTATTTACTTATTTTGACATATATTTTGTCATAATATTTCTTTTTAAAAATGCGAAACGAAAAAGAAAATATTGTACATTTTTAAGGTTTTCCGAGATCTTGAGGTTTTGTTTGCCCCTGTCTGGTCTGCGTATATATACCCCATCTCATAATCTAACGAACGGTGTCTTTATTAGAGCAGACATACATTGAGAAACGCAAAACACCTTTGGGAATACTGATGTGTCGCTTCTAATCTAGTCGATTTACAAATAATGTGGGCTTATGTTTGCAGAGAACTTTTCAAAGGTCTCTTCAGCAATTACACGTTAACGTCATTTTATCGCCAGTTATTCCGGTACATGTCAAACATGAGTGTTGTTTGTCAACTTTTAGGGCACGTCGGCACATCCAATATCACAATGTTAATTTATATATATATATATATATATATATATATATATATATATATATATATATATATATATATATATATATATATATATTGAAATATAGAAAATCAGAAAAGGGGTCTTTGCGCGATAAAATAATAAAATGGTGTAATTTGTGTACTTCGTAGCTTGTAGCTGTGAGATATTATTCTACTAGTCAACAAATAACTAGAAATAAATAATTCACAATTATCGATTCTTTAATAAAAATAAAATCACAAGTTGTAGTATCATTGTTTGCTGGGAATACTTGTGTACTTTAGATCACATTCAGTTACTCGTTGATTATTAGGCGCGATTGAAACGAACTTGCCAGAATAGAGATAATCAAGCCTACTTATTCCCAAAACACATTATATAAACTCAAGTTTTTTATGTTGACACAGACCCTGTGGGATTTAGTGGTAACTTGTTAGTGTATATTGAAACTTTCATGAAAAATGGTTGAAAAATGTTGATGCTATAACGATTTGAATTTGCATATGATATATAGTGACAATCGGCGAGGTGACGAACGTTAGGCCTCAATGTCCGATAAATTTACAGTAAGCAAGTAAATCACGTGATACCTCACACCTTTACCAGCTATAGTATTATTTGCGGTTCATACGGCTATACGTTAATTATACATTTATTAATTTATAATTTGAAATGTTTTTTAAAACGCGTATTAATTGTTGAGGAGCGAGCGTCGATACAACTTTTCTCTGAACAGGTGCGGGACTATATGTGTGCCTAATCTGAGCGCCTATCTCTGGCACTGACTATTGGGGGGAGGGGGGCTACCAGTGCGCCTATCTCTGGCACTTTTAGGGGGTGCGGGTGGGACTATGCTGGTAGCCTTTCTCTGGCACTAACTCTTTGGGGGGGGGGGTGACTATGATGTGCGCCTATCTTAGACACTGACAATTGGGGATTGGGGTGATATGCTTGTGGGCCTGTCTCTGGCATTGACTATTGTGTGTGTGTTTGTGTGCGTGGGGGTGGGGTGATAGAATAAATGTTAAGAAAAAAAATAGGTCCCACATATTAGACCTTTTTAAATATTTATTTTTTTTTTGACTGTTTGTAATTACTCATACGGGTATGTATGCTGTTTGTAATTACTCATACGGGTATGTATGCTGTTTGTAATTACTCATACGGGTATGTATGCTGTTTGTAATTACTCATACGGGTATGTATGCTGATTTTTAATCTGTATTCTGTCTGAAACAAAAGCAGACTCCCTTTTTCACAATTCGGAACTACCTCGACTATTTCTGCGAGACAAAATCATACATTTTGTTCGCCGGAAATTTCTCCAAAAAAAAAGAAACCCGATCTATTCGGATCATCTTGACTATTTCTGTGGTTGGATTGACTGTAGGATTGACCGAAAAGTTAAGAATGAAAAAAAAAATAGTTCCATTATTCGTAACATCTCGGTCAATCCTTGTTTCATAAATAGCCGAAGTAGTTAGAATAGCAGCCACCGACATACATTCGGTACGATCCGTATGATTGTCCTCAAAGTTGCGAATGCCTTTTGACATCAATCATTCTGATCAATCTCTACAAGGAGCTTTGTTATGATTGTATTGTTTTCGTAAGTTTTGGCCAGAGTTAATTTCTTCATGCCATAGTCGGAACACTATATTTTAGAGTCCAGTGCACGGTCCGTTTTGTTCTTTAGAATGTTTTGTACTGAGTAAATGGACATAATGTAAACTCATTTAAAGAGGAAAAGAAATGAAAAAAGAAGTGCGATATCAGCACAAATTTATTTCAAAGAATGGCTGTAAGATAAATGAGATACATAAATAGATAGATGAATATACAAATACGTATTTCACACATTTAGTGATCTGATCAGAATAATAGTTACTAAGTCTGTATTGTATATTTTTCCATTACATGAGTGATAAAATAGAAATGCATATACTATTCTCTCTCTCTCTCTCTCTCTCTCTCTGCTGAAAGCTTCAGACATATGGATGTGAAATAAATACAATTAATGCATACCTACTTGCGATTTTTATAGTTTTCATACTGTGTAAATTACATACTTCATTTTTATACATAGCTGATGAATACTTTCATTCTATACATGATGTATGCAAGGCGCTCCAACCTTGGCACCGTAATATGTCTGAAAAAAAAACAACGATTTGATGGAATTTCTTTTACAATTTCCTATACAACGCCTTTAGACCCACACAGGACAAGTCGTGTAAATTTGGTACAGGTGTTCAGTTGAAGTGGGATATTCGATGATCAAGCATTATGCAGCGTTACTCATTTTTTTTTTGTTGTTGTGGTACTGGCTATAGTAGCAGATATTACATTCAGTTTTATATCTCATGACCAACGCATCTGTAAAAACAGGGCGTACAAATTTAAAATATCAGTAATTATAACAGGTTGATGTCGTACTTTTCACATGATAGATCTAAAAGCAGTGTGATTTTCTTTTGTCTCCCTCTCTCAAAGTGAATACACGCTTATGCTAATATGTGTGGGCGATATCTTTAATTCTTTTTTTATCGCCTGTATAAAGTCGGCTGCTCATTTGAATTTCAAACTTGTATTCATTCGTTCATCGGTACTTCGATTATAGGGTATAATTTTGATTTCCGAAGATTCAAAGATAATTATTTTGCAAAGGACATTTAACTTTTATGAAAAAAATCAAGAATAAAAAGAAGAAAAAAAAAGAAAAAAAAGAGAAAGAAACAAATCATAAAAGAAGAAGATTTTGCAAATGATTGTCTATGCATATTGTCATAGATATATCAAATAAAAATAAAGGTTGGTTTATCAAAATCTTCACTTTCTAAATGAAATTTCTCTTAGGACTAAAGAAAATACAATAAATGAAAGATCTATAAATAAATTTTTTTATGTGCATAACGAAAACTATATGAAATTTGTTTTATCTCATTAACATGAAACAATATTATTTCCTGGTTTAGCATGAAGTGTGATACAACCGAGAAATACTTTTTTGTGTGCTGATGATCGACACGTTATATTGTGCTGCTTTCGTTGTTTTATCAGAACTAGATGTGAGTTTTGCTGAAAAGATGTATAATACATATTACCATACAAAATTATATTGACTATTCAATTGTTCTTGGTCTGAAGTAATGCTTATTAACATTCAATATATACAGTGCTAATTAGTACTTAAAGTTTTATCTAGCTTGACAGTCTCTCTCTCTCTCTCTCTCGAGCAAACTTACTTTCCTATCTCAAAACAAGTGAGACATGTGTTTCCTTTCGGCCTGTATGCACAGCTTCTGTACTATATATAACGTAAGTGACTGTTCTATCATTTATAATCCCGGAGAATATAATTGTCCTTGATATCTATCAGACCAACGTGTTCACTGAGGATTTCTATCATCTTTTCAAGGTAATCAGAAACTAAACGGAGACCCACACTTGAGAAGGCAAGCTAGTAAAATATGCACCCGTAGGTGGGTGCGTTTGATCAGAGGATTAGTGTAGGAGATAAGAATGTAACGCTATTGATTATAATTACATCGGCCTACAATGATATTGCACATATATCATATCAGTGCATATGAATGATTGCGTTGACCTTTTGATCTACTTTTTTTGTGTTCAAGGACTGTATTGGCCTTTGAATTAATTAATTATTTTATGCACTCGGTATGCACTAATAGCATGGATGGGGTGGTTTATGAAATATGAGTTTTTTATTTGGCACATTCATCCGTTACTAATAACAGGGAATGTTTATAAGGTGACTAAAAAAAAAAAAAACATTCTATCATAGTTATAGTATTTTTCTGTAATGTATCCATCAGCATACAGTAATTTTAACTACTAGAGTTATTTTAAAATAAAAAGTAAGCAGCAAATGCAAATTGGAAATAAACGTTTCAAAATGTAGTTACGAGTATGACTTAACAAAATCTTCACTATTGGATTATTCGTCCTTATATCCGCATGTATATATATATATATATATATATATATATATATATATATATATATATATATATATATATATATATATATATATATATATAATCCTTAATACGGAAAGAAAACGTACTTGTGGTCGGCTCGTGTTTCATAATATATCCTTATCACTCGTACTAAAAACGATTTCGACTGAGCACTAAGAAGAGGTTTGGTTTAAGTAATTATAATGAGATTATGTAACACCTTTTCATAATCATGACCAACGTATTTTTCATGTCCTTTAGCTATTGTTCCTTGCAAATGCACGCGCAAGTCTCAGACATCGTAGTTTCGTGCGAATTTAAATCCCTTCTCTCATTCACAATCTACAAATTACTATTAAATTGACACCATTTGAAACAATATATACCACAGTATTACACATACACCATGAAACAAACACGAACTACGTGTCATTGTCAATGTCAATAATAATAATAATAATAATAATAATAATAATAATAATAATAATAATAATAATAATAATAATAATAATATTATTATTATTATTATTATTATTATTATTATTATTATTTTTTGGTCAATAGGGCCTCAGAAACAACCACGGTACAACGACGAAATTGTCCAAGCAATGCATGGTAGAGATTGAGCTTCTGGAAAAGCACTAGAATCTAATACACTCGAACATTAAATAAAAAACAACAACAAAAAAAAAAAAAAAAAAAAAAAAAAAAAAAAAAAAAAAAAAAAAAAAACAAGACAAAATCAACAACTTGATCAAACACTCTCCCCCCAAAACGATTATATTGTTCTACCAACAATGATTTTAAAGATGACAGCAAACAAATGTGGTCTTATTATTAAATAGCATATGCCAATAAAACAAAGACACTAGTATCACTTCTTTATCTTGAACTAAACGGAAGCAAAATTATTTCTGATTTAAAGTCTATTGCTGGTGTCTTCAATACATTCTTTATTGAATTGAAATTGGGGACAATCTTGCCAGAAATGTTCCAATAAATTGGGGAAATCTTGCCAAAATGTTCCAATAAATTGTGGCAAATTTTGCCAGAAATATTCCAATAAATTGGGGAAAATCTTGCCAAAAATGTTCCAATAAATTGGGAAAATCTTGCCAAAATATTCCAATAAATTGGGGACTGTTGAGAAAATTTTCCAATAAATTAGGGGAAATCTTGCCAAAAGTGTTCCAAAATCTATCCAATCTTCATCATGTTATTTGGAAAACTTCTTACCAAGCTGGAGTAAGAAAATTACCTTTCAGGCTGCATGTGCAGAAGATGGTTATAACACATTGAAAGACTTCTCCAATAGAAAATCAACTGGCATTGACAACTAAACTCCTGAAAATACGTGTCATTAATATTTATGAGAGTCTTGCACCCACAATTAATCTCTCTTTTAGAACAGGTAAAATTCTAAACATCTGTAAAAATGCATAGGGTTTTCAGATATTTTTAAGAAAGCTAGTTAATTAGATTCAGGTAAGGATTGCTCTTTATCTGTTGTCCCACTACTTTCCAACGTTATAGAGCGAATTGTTTGTTCTCAGCTCTAATTGTATTTCATAGGTAAAGCTGGATTAACTGAATATGTTTTTAACAAGTTCAAGAATGACATAATGGTAGCCCTTGATCTGAAGAGAGCCTTTGACTCTGTTAATCACTCCATTTATTTTGCATAAACATTATAGCATTAACTATCATTAAGGACAATTAATTACTGTTATTTTGTGAATATCTGTGAAACTGAAACAATTTGCTGTTATTAATGGTAATCTTTCTGACTCTAATATAATAAATACAGGTGTTCCCCAAGGGTCCATCCTGTTACCTCATTTGTTTGTTATTTATGTAAACGTTTTACCAAAAATCTCTAAAAGAAACAGAAGCAAATATATAAGCGAATAATAATGCTTTTCACTTTGCTGGCAAAAATGTTGACAAATTAAGATTATTTCTGCAATCTGAGTTTATTAATATATTTGACTGGTTGGATGCCAACAAACTTAGTATTTACAAAACCAAATATGTGTTCCTATGATCTACATAAAATGAAGCAATATGTGTTGAGACTGATCGATTCCTTAAGAACTTCACAGAGACAGTTTCAAGTGTCGGCTACTTAGGTATTACAGACAAGAACTTAACTTTCAAACAATAATTACATAAAGCAATTGGCAAATCATATAGATTTATTGGGATTCTAAAATATGTTTCTTCTTTCATACCAATCCCTACAAAAAATAAAATAAAATTAATAAAAATATTGTACAGCACTCTCTTTCTTCCCACATTATGTATTGTTCTAACATTTGGTGTAGTCTGCCAAACATTTATATTGATAGACTTCAGAAAATACAAAATCGCAACATGAGCATAATTTTAAAATATAAATACCTTTCTGACACTGTTGGTATGCTCAATTAGCTTAGTTTTCTAAATATTTCAAAACATATTTTATCACACTACTACTGTATTATTTGCGTTAATATACTCATACCATAATTTTCATATTATATAACACCGTATGACGTCACAATGACGACATAGCATCATGGGAAGGAAAGGCCTCATGACAGAGACATACGAATGTATTTTAAAGTCATTTTTACTATACTATTGTGCGGTTGGGTCAAATAAAATAACTATTTTTTGCGATAAATAGAATCTTACATTTGTGCTCACTTCAAATGACATTTATGAAACTCTTCGAATAATTTCGATCTTTTGCTAGCCAAGGCTCGCGAAAGAAATTATTCGACGAGTTTCATAAATGTCATCTGAAATGGGCAATCATGTATTCTATCTATCTATCTATCTATCTATCTATCTATCTATCTATCTATCTATCTATCTATCTATATATATATATATATATATATATATATATATATATATATATATATATATATATATTCTATATCAATAAATAGATGCTGCCTAATGGGTAAGGTTGTGCATGGCTTGGCTCCCAAACACTTGACAAACCAGTTCACTTCAAAGTCTCTTTTGATTTTCCACCGTACTAAATTCGTTTCAAAACTGGATGTGTATATTTGTTGAAATCACAACAATTCGTTGATGTGTTTGGGGTCCAGGGCAAGGAATGACCTCCCACTAGATGTTCAATCCACTACCAACGTTCAAACCTGTACGGTATATAAAATACCCAAATCCCTCATTTTAATATGTATGTCATGTGATCAATTGTTATCATATTTTAATTGTTCTTCTTCTCTTAACGCCCCCCCCCCCCCCCGTTGTAGTTATTGTTTCTTTATTTTATGTCTATTATGGGGGTTTTTTTTCGTGTTTTTTTTTTTTTATTGTTGTATTCTTGTCATGTGGATGTTTTACTTTTGCATATACTTGTTATGGAACCTTACAAATAATAATGTAAGATGCCGACCCTGATATGAATTAGATTCCAAATTTTCAAGAATATCTAACACAGTAGACAGCCCATTTTGGCACTTTCACAGATTAGGGTCTAAATGCTTTTGTCGTAATATACTTACTCTGAAGACTTTTTCATTACTGAAATATATCCATGCACAATGAAGTTTTTTATTTTTTTATTTTTATTTTTTTTTAAAAATCCGTGACCGCCATTTAAACTGGTTGAAGAGCAGTGGTAACCGAGGAATGCCGAAGTCGGTTCAACAAAGGGTTAACTTTCTTGAATGAACCCAATATGGCTAATCACTTAGCTCTCTGTTTATGAGGTTCAAACCTGTACAGTGCAATATTATGCAGCCAGTGATGATTTTGCTATATTAATCAATTTCTACTGGTGGCCTCAAAATTTATGTTTTGAAATATCCCAATCGAAAGTTAGTAAATCTTGATTGCCGGAATTTTCCCTTCGTTCCATTCTTATCTGTAACATCTTATACTGGATCAGAACCGCGATTTGACCTTTTACTTTACCTGAAGTCATCTTGATCATATAAAAGCGTGGCATTACTATTAAGTGTATTTAAGCTTAATAAGTATTTGGAATTGTGGAAGAGCTGTAAAGCGAGCAGACAGCTCCTGTGTTTTCATGCGGATATGATTATGTATTACTTCCATAATTAGATAAGTTGCGTTGATTAGCAGTTTGGATGGTTGAGAATACATACTGGTGACCGATAAACACATTTTATGCTTTGAACACAAATTAAAAACAGGGGATGTGATTCGTCTGCCAAGGTGTCACATGGTGTCTGCTTGGTAAATATACTGCAGAAGATTCCCATCCTTTTGTTTTGAACAGTATTTATTAAAGAAAACATTTTCATGTATGATTTATAACAATATAATATATATGGGGATTCAGTAGAAAGCTGAAAGCTCGTCCCCCCTATTGCAGAGATATTTTAACGATCAATAATTGTCTACAGACTTAAAGTACCGTCAAACAGCCAGTTGTTGGAAGCGTCCTTCAGTCGTGCGCCATGTTTCTCGCGATCTAACGCGCTTGTTGCGAGATAATGACGTCCTCAGCTGTGTCACCAGCGTTCTTAAAGAGCGACATAATTAAATAATAGACTAAAATCAAACAAAATGAGACTCAAAAAGGTAATTTCATGTAATTTAAAAAAATAATAATGAAAATCTATGTTTTCACTAATGCCTTTTTTTTGGTGTCAGACATTTTGGCCTTGAATTTTCTATTATATGCTAAAGATAGCGCCGCCGATCACATGATGACTTTGTTTACATATTTTGAACAGGAAAACCAACTTTGGGAATTAATACAACTAGATAGCCAATGTTAATATTTGGTTTTAATCATGTGGGTTTCTTATACAACGTAAGAAAAACTTACACTCGAAATGTATATTCACATTTTCGTTTCAGTATTATTTAATAATACCAATAAACATATATTCTACATCAAAAGACATAGAATCTATTATAATAAAATGTGTATCCATTCACCAGTGTCTATTTTTAAATTTCTCTCTCCCTCTGTCTCTCTGTATGTCTGTCTGTCTATCTCTCAGTCTATTGAGTCATGTATCTATATGGTAAAAAACAAGCAGTAATGTAAGTGCACAAACTGCATATAGAATTAACGGAAAAAAATTATTCATTTTTATATATATTTTTTTTTAATTTAAAAAAAACGGAGACACTATAAACTAATAATATCCATACCTTGGTCTAACTGTCATGGTCCGGTCATATGCCACATGACTTTTTAGTGAGTGTCACGAACCATGGACGTCACTTCTGGAAATAAGTAAACATACACACGCTCGGAAAAATAATAATTATTAACTATTGTACATGAATACCAAATTTTTTTTCACGCTGATTAAATGAAGTAGATATAGTTGAACACTTTTTATGGTTTATTTGAATAGATTATCATAATATTATAATGAACGTTAAGTGAATGAAAGGTGGTTACTCGAGGCTAGAAAAATCGTGTACAAATATAAATGTATACATAATCAGTTCTAGTATATATAATTGTTTCAGAGAATATATATTAGTAAAAAAATAATGGAATACACTTGAGTGGTTGTGACCTGTGTATTAATTTGAAAAAAAAATTTGATAATTTTATGAAAGTTTGCATTGCCATTAATATTTGTGTATTAATTTCATCAGAGTACATCAGATTGCCAGATAATAATAACTTAATTTTAAGTCGAATCGGTAATATAATTTTGGTTTACACACAGCCCTTTTAATATTAATTAATTGAATTTGCTGTAACGGGACAACTGAAATAAATTGCAAAAAAAATATCTTGAGTGATGATGGATATGCAGTTAGAAACAAGAATCTTATGAGTTAGAAATTCTCCTGATACTCATGATAAATAAATTCCCAATTCTTGAGATGAGGGCCCAACAATTTTATTGATGTAATCATCCCTGGTAGCATTCTAGAAAGTGTCAGAATGGGTCAATGCAATTAAGTTAAACTATGTGGAGGAGGTATCCATAATGTCATCGCTAACTTCGAACAATTATTTGGGAGTAAACGTCACTCATAATCTAAGATGGAATAAACACATACCATATTTGCCGGCCTATAAGTCGATACTTTTTGACCTGGAAGTCTGGGCTTCGTCTTATACTCCGAATCGACTTATATATGGATTATGTCATTGAAATTGGTTTACCGTATGTTAATGTAATTTTTCGTTTGTGAAAATCATTGCATACAATGTACCAATAAATAATACCTATAAATAATGCATGTACAGACCATCTTAATCATTTTCCCAATTAATCTGGAATAGCATAGTGATAACATTAATATTCATGAAACCGGAAGTTACTAGCGAAAGTGATGAAGCCAAGGTGTTGATCTGGCTTCGTCTTATACTCCGCATCGACTTATATATGGATGAAGGATTGAAAATTGATGAAATTAGTGAATTCGACTTATACTCCGCATCAACTTATAGGCCGGCAAATACGGTAAGTAAAATTAGTATCAGAATAAAAAGTTTTGGGCCTACTCCAAAGAAATCTATGTTTGTTCTTAGGAAGCATCGGTGGCTCAGTTGCTTGACAGGCCAGTCCAGGTCAGCTGCCTATATGTAACCATGGGAAAGGCACTTAACTCCCGTTTTCTCAGTATAATATAGCCGATAATGTGTTAAGAGTGCCATTAAAACCAACACCAAGAACAACATCAGAGACACAGCATATAAAACTTGTTCTTCCTTTATTGGAATATGCATCTGGTGTATAGCACTTGTATTGTGTTATACTTAAAATCCAAATTAGAGAAGCTAGGTTTGTAACATTAAAGAATTGCAACTAAAATTGTACAGTATCTCAACTAAAAACCATTATTGACACATAGAAAACAGGATTGCATTACAGTCTATACTTGTGTATAATCCCTGTCCAAATGCAAACAACATAGACCCTGATCTGCCATCACATAATGCGCCATCAGATCAGGGTCTGTGTTGTTTTTTCTACTGATTAGTCCTTACTAATTGCATAGACCCAGATCTGTCGGCGCATTATGCGATGGCAGATCTGGGTCTATGCAGTTGGTAGACGGTTTATACGCGAGTATATACAGTATATTTATTTTGCTTATTTGAATCGCAAAGGAAGCAAATGTACCAATACATGATCTTGGGTACCACCTTGATTGACAAGAAAAATGCAAATAAAATACTTAACAGTATCATATGCCAGAGCTAGACTGTAATGACTATTATTATAATACAGTGTATATAATGTTTTTTTCCCTTTTTTCAGGTCTTTAATGTAGAAGATGTCGGCTTTGTGGCAGAAAGGTATATATGCTTAACAGAATAATAATAATAATAATGTTAATAATAATAATAATAATAATAAAAATACTCTTTTTTTTATAGAAGGTGACTAATTTAGTCAAGGACTATTCTCCCTTATGGCTCTCTTAAGAAGAAAGTATAATGATGTACATCATAGAAAAGTTAATAGTATTTACTATTTAGATTACCATGTCTTTACAAGGTTCTCAACAGATGCATACCCTTGGGTTTTGATGCTTGAAATTTAAGTATGACCCATTTCTGATGCATGGAAATTTCAACATGTTCATTTTTATGATGCATGTTGATTCTGGCCAGTGCATCAATCTTAATTACCCTTGATTCACCTCTGGCATAATTTCTTACTGAGCACGTGCTGCCCATAACAGAGTTCCTGTATGTGCCAGTGATCAACATTTGCTAGTCTACTGTTTACACCTTATCGGCCAATAATATTGCATCAGTGTAAAGTCAATATGAACTGGGCGGAGGTAACAGATCACCGATGTCACACTTAGGTGTGCATAATTGAACCAAGGTC
Source organism: Margaritifera margaritifera (assembly GCA_029931535.1). Taxonomy (NCBI): domain Eukaryota; kingdom Metazoa; phylum Mollusca; class Bivalvia; order Unionida; family Margaritiferidae; genus Margaritifera; species Margaritifera margaritifera. Next base: position 2,184,446 of record JAQPZY010001544.1, read on the forward strand.
AGATTGTTTTGAGATTATCTTTGACGTTTATGATAGTTATAGGAAGAAGGAAACAATTATGACTTGATTGAATAGACTTTTGATCAAATATCAGCATTTGTTTGATTGCCCATCAAATTATAATCAATTGAACAACTGTGAAAAATATGGCGGCCTGCAAAGCCAGTTGTCAAAGGAAAGTGGACAAACTTTAATGTGTTTAATTGGTGATTAATTTGATCAGTCAGCAAAACATTTAAAAATTGGGGTGTTTTAATTAGTGTATCATTCAGTAAGAATTTACCGGACATTATGCTCAGTGATTTATTTTTTGCTTTGGAATTACTCGAGATTGAATGACGAGATGAAATAATTTTGTTTTATTTGATGTATCTGTGAAGTGTTAAATCATATGGGTTAAAAAAAGTATATTTTCTATTCTGTCTCAGTCTAAGAAATGACCTGCCAGTGATGATCATTCTGACCCTCTGAATATGCTTTGTTCATGTTTGATGCATTAGTTTAATGCATGATCAGATTGAATTGGTTATGATATAGAAATTAGATGTTTGATTCATGTATAACTTTTATAGTTGTATGGGTATATTTTTGCATTTAAAATGATTTGAAGAGTTAAAAATAGAATATGTTTAGCAGTTAAAAATATAGTAAAATTTAAAATAATCCTTTTTCTGTTTAATATACATAATTAGAAAGAGGAACACTTATGCAAAAATCAGTAATGGCCATGTCTCTCTCACTGCCTGCTTGTTTGTTCGTAGAAAATACTGTTCAAGTGTTTCTCTTTATTCAACATAAAACAAGAAATTTTGAACATCAGTTTGCTCCCTGAATAACGAACAACCCAAGCTATGAGTTCATGACTGTCAAAAACTCTTGACTATTGAGATTTCAGTTTTGACTCTTGAGATTTTCATTTTGATTTTTGAGATTATGGGGTCAAGGGCCAAATGACTCTTCAGTTTTTAAATATATTGAGAACCCTGTCTTTAGTATATTAAATAGTAAATTCTAATATAATCTATTAGCAACACATACATGGTCATGATATCTGTTTTTAAACAGAAGAAGAAGGGAATATATTTTGGTGGTCACCTTGCCATTCTCCTCCTTTTCCTTCTCCACTACAACAACTACTGCTACCACTACTACTACCACAATCACCCATCTATTATAAAATCTGTTATAGTAATTAGAGACTCCACTTATCACTACTACTAACATTACCACCATCACCCATCCATTATACTATCTGTTCTAGTTATTAGAGACTCCATTTTAAAAAAAAAATACATTCATCTGCAATTTATTTATTTACTTTGCATTTTAGGTATGAAACATTTTAACTGGTTGAACACTAATCTCACATCAGAGCTGTTTCTTGGTTTGATTTCATTATAGTTTCTACAGAAAATTAAAAAAAAATATTTGCTATGGTTCAAGGTACCAGTATTGATTTTATGGGAAAGTCTTTTTCCACAGAAATGCACATGCCAGAGCTTTATGCCTTTTTTGAGACTCTTCAAATAAATCACAGAAGCGCTTGAGATTGCTTTATTGCACTACATGCAAACATCTCCACTATAGGATTATGAGTGAAGTCAAGCCCACAAGTTTGATGTAACTGACCTATTGTCAAGGAAAATAAAACTAGGGGGATTTACAATCACTCTGAGTGACAGATGAGATGGTCGTCTTTGAAATGAAAGTATACTCCAATGATTGTGAACTTCCTTCAGTCAATTAATGCAAATTGGTTGGTATGGAAGAGGGGAGCAGGGATTAGCTTAGCTGATAGATAATTAGCACAGAAGGCTAAAATTATGGACAGAATGTTGCCAAACTTATGATAGACATCTGTAAACATGGTAAACAGGTCTGTGAGGTGGTGGAAATCAGAGAACCCAGGAAAAATTATTATTTATGGCTTCATGGGCTGCATATATGCTCAATGTTGGGATCAAAATTTGGATCACAAAGTCACAAAGATAGTTTTTTAGATAGAAAAAAAAATGTGTTGGCTAAAATTACACCTTATAAGTTTACGTAAGTCATAAACAAACTAAAAGTTGGAGGAAACTTATAGCTTTCATAACTGCCCCTTATGGTTTTGGCTTCCAAGAGAGATAACTCTGTTTGATCTATTTCAGTTTACAGCATCTACCGCAGGTGCCCTCTCTTTCCTTCCTGCGGCATGACATTTTGGTGGGACCAAAGATGTACTTCCAGATTGTGGGTCGAATGTTGCTTCATCAGAAATTCCTGATGCAGACAGAGAGGCGTGAGCCACAGTACAACTTCCCAGGGTTCTGTTCAGGATGTCTTCGGATGGGACTCTGCTATGGATGTGAACGAAGTTCAGAGCCTCAGTAAGCTTTAAGGACCAACCATTTTATTTTTGGAAATGGGGTAGGGGGTTTGGAATTTTTGAAAAAGAATTTCTGGCCCACAAATAGGTTGAAAAAATATTCTTGTTCTGATTTGTAGGAAAAAACCCAGCAACTAATTATATACATTATATTTGTTGAAAAAATAAATTATCTTGCTGTAAAAGAAAAATAAAATCCTGATTTGATATAAAATTCCAGGCATGCCCACCTTTTTTCTGCTGGTTTAACACACAAAAAATAAATTTTCATTTCAATCTGTTCACTACTGTAGTAAAATATCTGTATTGGATGCATACACAACACTGAATTTTAAGATCCCTTTTGTATGTCATGCCCTGAGATGGGAGCATCTAAAATATTGGATTGTCCATGAGTTGGAGTGTGTGTATGTGTGTGTTGGAAAGCATTGGTTAAAAGTTTACAACATTTCTATTTCAGCAACCCCATACCCAATTCTCTTTGCATTTGGAATATATCATATACCGGTACTCCCATTCTCTCAGCACTGCTTCTGCCCCTTTGGTTGAAATGGTGGGTGAGGATGGGAATTATAATGGGGACATCTGTGTTTTCCTGAATATCTAAAAGGGGGATGGTAATCATCATCTGTAAAGGGCACTTTAAATATGTATCTCATGATAAACAGTACATTGTGCTGTATTTCATCGTGAATTGTATTTTTTTTTTTTTATTGCTATAATTATTGTGTGCATGTTGGAAAGCTTTGGTTAAAAGTTTTTTTTTACAGTATTTCTATCTCAGCAAACCCATAACCAGTTTACTTCATATTTGGAACATATCGTCATATACTCCCATTCTCTCAGTACAGATTCTGCCCCTGGGTTCAACAAAGGGGTGTGGGGATGGGAATTATAATTGGGACACTAGTCTTTTCCTCATGATCTAAAAAAGGGCACTTTAAAATCATATCTCGTGATAAAAAGGTCACAGTTGCTATTACTGTTATTATTATTGTAAAATTAGGAAATTATGAGAGTAGTTGACATGTAAAGTTAAAAAAATCTCATGTTTGATATGTATTCCACCCAAAAAGTTGCAGGAGTAAAATCCATGATACGGTCATACTCGCTGTCAATTTTCATTTTTTTTTCTTAATCTTTCCTGAGCAGAAGATACATGTGGCATTACTAATGCTTTAAAAGGAAAATTAATGCATGGTTATAGGTACATGCACAAATTAATAATCTTACCAATAGTAATAGTGACTACAGGTGACATGTAAGAATGTTTTAAATTTTAATATCCTTCTTTCATGCATCCTTTAAATTCCTTAGATAAGCTATTATTTATTTCATTGAAGGGCAAAATCTGTGTGTTTACTAGTTCCTTAGATCTGCCTTTAAATAACAAGAGGGCTATAAGCAGTCAGTAGCATTTAAGTGTACTCTTTGATTTCGTCCTTTCGAGAATGAAGTAGTACTGCTAAAATGGCAGTAGAAATTTCCTATTTGATTTTTGGCTTGAATTGACCGCTGATGACATTCATTGTGATTATTAAGTGTCACACTTAACATGCTCTTGATAGTTCCCTTGTCCAGATTTTCCCTTGAATCACTTTGTATGGAGAATGTTCTCTCTGTATTGGCATTAGAATGTGGCAAAGACAAAACAACCATGTTCAGCATGCAAAGAAGTTCAAACTTCAGTTTTCCTGGGTTTGGATTTTTCAGGATGCTGACTGCTCTTCAATACTCCTCGAAGCTAAATTCACCCTGAGGAGGAAGTTCTTGGGTTGGACTTTAGATGTATTCCTGAGCCTCATATTTCTTAGTGGGTGGTTTTGAAGTATTGGGAGAAAGCACACAATTTGGCATTTTGACATGAATTGAAAAAAAAAAAATATAAGATCTCCACTATAAAATTCCTCTTAAGACATCTTGAACAACACAATAACAATTAAACAAGAAAAAAAATGAAAATTGTTACTCATGTGTTTCTGCCAAAAATAATTTCTGGATCGTTATCTCCTTTTTATCTCACCCTAGCCAAAGGTCAGCCAATTTTTAATCAAATACTCAAAAGCCATCATAGACCACCTTTGATCCCTTTATTACTTATAACACCTAAAAGACATCCCACATTTGGTTTTAAACTCTCCAGATTACAACAATAAGGTAATCAGTTAACAGCTTGTTGTGTACACATGTTAGCCTTCTTAATCTGATTACAGCTCTCCCTCGTTATAATGTGGTAGTCGGGGTAAATAACTGTTGACTGTGTTATGTACCGAACCACATTATAATGAGAACCGTGAAATGTACAGAACCATAATATATTGAGAATAGTGTAATATACCAAACTGCAGTACGTCGGACACTATCAGAATATGTTAAATAATGGTGTTTTGAAAAGGAAATGAAGATATAAGACTAAACTTCAACTTGTTTTCTTTCAACCCATATTGTTATTCATTGGTATGATTTTGGTCATGGGTCTATAGTGGTACTGTGTTATATCCGGAATTGCATTTTAATGGCATGTGTTTTACAAGGGAGAGCTATACTCAGCACCTATCATTGCACTGCTATACAGTTCCAGTCCTAGTAGACTGGCTCCAGCTGGTTTCTGTAATGTGTGGATAGAATGCATAAAAATACATTTCGTTTTTCTTCTTTTTTCAAATTAAAAAAAAAGTTTTTTAATTTTGAAAAAGGGGTAGATTTCAACTATAAAACATTATGTGCAGTAGATGGTCTTTAAAACAGTATTTTTGTCCTCCTGCTGGTAGAATCACATGTATGGTGTCCAGAATTATAGTGGGAACACCTATTTTACACAAATATTTTCCATCACTTATATTTCTGTAACCCCTCACCCGATTCACTTCAGATTTGGAATATAATACCATCACATATGCTCCTTTCTATACTACTCCTGCTGCTTGGTTCTGCCCCTTGGTGGGGTAAGAATTATATTTGGGGGACACATTTTGGTTTAAGTTTATCCATCACATAAATTCACTTTATCTTTGAATTCATCACATACTAACCTTCTCTCAGTACCACTTCTTCTCCTGGATGGGGCCATGGGGTTAAGATTTGTAATTGGGACACCTTTTGGTTAAAGTCTTTCTTATTTTATATTTCTGTAATCAATTCATTTCATGTTTAGAATATAACTGACCATATGGATTTGACTTCTCCAACCCCTGACCCTGGGTTAATATGGATTTTACTTTTCCTACCCCTGGTCCTGGGTTAAGATTCTGGTTGGAACACGGGATCAGTAGGTAGGTCACTTTCGGTTACAGTTGTGATTTCATCTCTTATGTTGTAATAAACATTTTGTCCAATTCTGAATCAATATAGATTTTAAATATTGTATGACCCCTCTTTCCCCTATCTTGCTGTTGTTGGGGTTAGCAATTCGGCTGACTACCACAAACCTTGAATGTTTGTCCTCGTGGGTTTGAGTCTCGGGCTCGGCCATCATGGGTATGTGAGAAAGCTTTGCCAGTAGCTTCACGCTGGTCGGTGGTTCTTCCCGGGGTTTTCTCAGGTTCTTCCTCCACCAAATATACTGGCCGTCATGTATAGCCTATCATGTGCTGAAAAATGGCGTTAAACATATAACAACCAACCAACCAACAAATATTTTGAGACTGTTCTTATTTTGCTTCTCCACAGTTGTTACATACAACATACTTATTGTATAAAATGGGAACCTCAAAAATAGGTTACAGTCGAAAGTCAGGAACTGTTTCCATAGTAGAAATCCCCTTTTCATATGTTTTGTAGGATGAAATTTTGGATAAAATGATACATTTTATTAGTAATAATTATTAATGCATTAAATTGGGGAAAAAAGGGATTGTGGGAGTGGCATTTGGTTCAGGCGAAGTGAATTTCGATTTCTGGGTGTGTTTAGGCAAAATGACAGACCTGAAGGTGATTATTTTGTCTGAATCACCCTCTAGTGAAGAAAGAAGTTAATATTTACATAATGATTACCTGATGGATTTATGATATTTGTTTGTTAATTTGTGCAGTTACCATGAGGACCGCCTAATGAAGACAGGTGGGGGATTTACATACTTCAGGAAGGATCGCCCTGAGAGGGAGATGCCTTGGAAAAACCCAGCCAATTGGAGAGTCAAACAGAATGACCAGGCCCTCAAACACATGGTCAGAGGTAAGGGTCATTTGAGTTTCTATAGCAACATATTATGTGGAGTTTAACTGTTTTTGCCTTGCTGTTTAAAGGTGGTTTGACCAATTGTAAGTCTTAGAGTTGATTTATATATGAAAAAACTATGTGGATAAAAACTGTAAATAGATGGGTAAAGGTCATAAAAACCTAATAGTTTTCTGTCTCACTTTCAATTCATAAATTTATTGCAATCAAAAATTTGAAATTGCATTCTAGATGGTTATTGTTATCTTTCAGAGCCACAAATTGTGCTACTAAATTTCTGGTTGGTAGCTGTCCCATAGTCTGAATTTCCCATTGGTGATGTCCCCATAGTCTGAATTTTTCTTTGGCAACTGCCCCCATAGTCTGAATTTCCTTTTGGTAACTGTTCCATAGTCTGATTTCCCATTGGTAACTGCCCCATAGTCTGAATTTCCTGCTGGTAACTGCCCCATTGTCTGAATTTCACATTGCTAACTGCCCCATAGTCTGAATTTCCTGTTGGTAACTGCCCCTTACTCTGAATGTCCCATTGTTAACTGCTCCATAATCTGAATTTCCCATTGGTAACTGCCCCATAGCATACTTGCCATATTCCCAGACAGTGTTGGGGTGTTTTTGAGACTCAAAAAGTGTGTTTTGAGGTCCCAAGGGGGGTCAGTGCGCGTGACCCCCCAAAAGCGACGTCCTCCAAATGAGAATAAGCTATCTTTTCAAATGAGCCTATAGCAAATGATTGGAAATTCAAATCTGAATAAAAGAAAATACCATCTGTTTTCTAGGAAGGATTAAATATACTTACAAACAAACAATAAAAAATGATAGACTTAGCATTGTCAAATAACATCATCACAAACATGGTCACAACCTCACTTACATTAAATACAAAAATACACTAAGTTACTGTCTTTAAAATCCATTGGACAGTGGAATGTAGTTTTAATTACATGTAGTCTATGCTGCTTTCAATAGTTTAGTACTATAGTTGGTTTGACAGTAATGCAAGTGATATTTGTGTTCACAAATATGCCAACACTTTTTCTACGCGAATGTGCATCCACGTCGATGTTGGCGCAAGCATTGGCCAAAGTTGCTAAAAGTGATAAAAGCTGTATGATGGTAATGAATATTCATTTCAAAACAATGAATCTGCCAATTAAAACATTCAGGGTTTGTGGTAGTTGGCTGAGTTGCTCAAGTCTTTGACCGCCAATATTGTAATGTATTTTCGAGGTTAAAGTCACACCTATGGCAGTGAAGATTTAATTTATTCTCGGGCAGAATTAATGAAAAAAGGTACTATTTTATGCAAATACACAATTTGTCATTTGATTAATGATTTAATACTTTTAAATTATTAAAATTCCATTGTGCAGTTCATTTCAGGTTAACCAGATATTCAAACATGTTCATGTTTTCACGAGTTATTTGATCACATGATAAAACGTTTATTGCAATCATGTAAATGTCCAATGAAAATATGAGAAAGTTAAGGTGGCAAAACTGTCGAAGCAAATACGATTATCTAATTTTGTTAGTACTTCTAGTGCATTATGTACTACAATTTTCCTTTTTCCCCTGTGTCCCCCAAATCTGGAGAGTGAGGCACGCAGTGTCTCCTGACATTTGGATCCTAGGTGCAACACTGCATTAGAGATTGAATGGTGCTGTTGTTCAACCTACCGAAATAATCATTTTTTAAATTTTATATATGGATTAAAAATCCGACTTCAAAGAAACGTTGCCGCTGATCACAAACTTTAATAAAGATGGCTTCAACGTTCTCATTCAATGCAGTCAGTGATGTGTAATAACATTTGTTTTTCAACACGCATATGTTTGATGCACTTCAGACAAATTGGGTTGTTCCACTTAGTGTACTTCACCTATGCAAATTAGCCTAATGGGCTCTCCCTCAGCAGTGCTCAAAGGATTTGACATGACACATCACCCTTGGTCACTTAATGACCAACGCTAATTCTGGGTGCCTTTATTATATGACTATATTATATAAGTGTTCTCACCGTGTTTAAGTACTAAAATTTCAAGCATGCACGGACAATCCACAACTTGTCTTGGTCACATATAGCATATATTGATCGATTGTACCATCAACTGTGTTTACAGCAGAAGAAATATAATGTCAACTCTGGACTAAATGCTTAAAATTAAACTATTTTGCATACTTGAATGCATTTGAAAAAGTCATTATGATTTTTAGTCTTTTTGTTTGTGTAGGCAAATACACTGCTTATCTAGAGTTCTGTATCTGACTTAAAAACTTAGCATATATTCTTAAAATTGGTGCCACCATCACTGCTGTAAAATATATATCTCATCATTCTTACATGGGTCAAACAATAAATTGCGTTTGGTTGATTTTGTAAACACCTGAAAAATTGATACCTATGTCTCAACGTTCACACGTGAGACTGAACAAAAATAAAAAAGTAGTTTAATTCATTATTTAATCCTGCAGTTTAATTAATTCATTAAATATTAATTTATTAGTCCTGCATTTTTTATTCTAGAATTTGCAGAGGCTGGGCTTGCACATAAGCTACCAGAGAATTTACGCCAATATTTGCATGATACAACTAAAGGACATCACCCGGAATGCCCTCATGTTTTACAGTTGCCTCATGAGTCGCATGACGAATCGGAATCTGTGGAAATTCTTCCAACATCCAAACCTGAAAATTTCCCAGATGATGATAATGAAGAGGATGAAGGGATATATGTGGATAAATACCCTGAGTCTGGGTCAAAGGTCAGAGGTCATAAAAAGGGGTTGGAGAACCTTGATGACCACTTGTTGCATACATCTGTTTACCATAAAGAAGGGGACAACAAAGATGATTATGGATACGATGAAGCAAGAAACATGTCCGCACATAGCGAGGGTGATGTTCATGATCTGCGACTCAGGGTAGACATAGCTAATGAAATGTTAGGATTGTCACCATGGCAGGCAGAAGGGGGCCATGAGAAGGCAGACGAGGATTATGGGAAAGACCTATATGAAGATTTTGAGAGAAGGCACTCTAGTTCTGGTAGGTGTAAATACTCTGTATACATCGTACAGATTTTGAGGTGTACTGTGAACTGCCAGGTTTATGAATGTTCTTGAATTATGTAATAATCTGGTCACTAAACTCATTTTCAAAGTGTACCACATGCACTTGCTTATAAGTCAAGTCCAATTGCAAACAATATAGTCCCTAATCTGCTGTCACATTATGCAGTGGCATGTCAGTGTCTATGTTGTTTGTTTTACTGATTACTTCTAACAAACTGCATGGACCCTGATCTGCTGGAGCATTATCTGACAGCAGATCTGGGTTTTTGCAGTTGGATTTAGCTTATAAGCAAGTACATATGGTGGCCAGTTTATATGGTAACTGGGTAATGTAGACATGATTCTTTATTCTGATGATGTTAACCAAGTATCAATACACATAATTTTATAATACATTTTAGCATCTGACAAGTGTATAAGTATATTAGGGTTAAAGTTAGTAGGAAAAGCAGTTTCTTTTCAGGAGATCTGTTTTAGAGACTCCAAATGATTCAACATCTTATTTGCTCTCTGTGGTGCCTAACCAGAAGTAGATTAGAACATTGGATATTTGCATTTCATAGACCTAAAAACACAATATAGAGCCATGTTTTGTTGTGTTGGTTTGATAACAGTTTCTAGTTTTCTTTTGTTAAAATGAACTCTTTTTTAGTAGTTGTATTTATTTTAAAAAGTTTTCTCACATACATTAGATACATGTGTGTCAACTAAATGATCTGCTCAATGTTTATTAAATTTTTTCATTCATTTTTGAGAGCAATACCAAGATGTTTTTTCTTGCATTGTCAGAATTCTGTTATTTATTATGAAATGATTTATAACATCTCTATTACTGTAATTTTAAAAAAATAATTTGTCTGTCAGAAAGCTGCATGCTTGTCCAAATTTTCCATTGGTACTCAATTTTAAATGCCATTAGAATTTTTAGAAGACTGTCTTTTGTTTTAATATTTTACTTTGTGGAACATTATATATATTTTAATTTGTCAAAAACTAAAGTTAAAGTTTGACTGATTCATATGCAGTATTTAATAAAATGACACGTTCCTTGGTCATTGCTCTTAGCAAATACCTTCTGATGGTTTATTTAGGACATTTTTTTGTCAGATGAGTTTCTGTGTGATTCCTTACTCTAACATTTGTGTTGTGCTAGTGTTGAAACTAAACCAGATTCAGCTTAGAAGAAGACAAGCTTCATCAATAGAATGATTTTTTCTGAAATGTTATTTCTCCTGTAATTTTAATCCATTACAACTATTAAGTGGCATCTGTATCAAGTCTAATTCGTACCAAAATTTATTATTGAAAAATCATATTTTGGTTTATGTCTGATTCATTACTGAGATGACGTATAAAGTTTCTTAGGTCTTTTCATGAAAAAAACACAATTTATTTGTAAAGAACTGAATTACTAGAATTAGAAAGAGAAATATTTATCCCCACACTTTAACATAAGGGATATTTTAATACAATCCATCCATCTGTCTGTCCATAACTCTGTCTCCTCCTTAACCAATGTGTGGAAATTCACCATATTTTAATGCTACAGTAAACACTGTCTTGAAAGACCACTGTTTTGGAAGACCATCTGTCATGAAAGACTACATTCTTCATAAAGAGATAAACAGTATTATATAATGTTCAGACCTCTTTTGAGAGACCATCTGTCATCGGAGACTACCTTTTGGTGGCAGAAGGAGTGCTAGTTCTTGCAAGATATAATTCAATTTATCTACAAGAGAGAATAGAATTTTTCACCATCTACCTTAGAGTCCCCTGTGTCGGTAAAAAGTCTAATACATGAACATTGCAATTACAGTGATACTTTTAAATATTTTGTGACACAACTGTATACATAGAAATAGCAGGTGGATGTATACAAATATGTACCACATTTTTGGTTGTGTCCCCTGGTCATGGTCCAGAAAGAGTGTTATGGGGTCAGGGGAGAATGTGTTATAAAAAGTGTGGGGATTTAACCGTGGAAATAGCGTGTTCAGATGAAATATATATAAATGTCGGAAGCTTTAGAATCATATTCTGGAATGAAGATTAATTTAAAATTTGGTTTAGTTTCAAATTGACAATTTTTGTAGTGTTTTATTTTCTTCATTACAGTGAAAAAACCTATTTGTGATAAAGAGGGTGACCTTAATCATTAGCTTTAAAGTTAACTGACCTCTATGCTAATCAGAATTGCTAGATTTGGAATACTGTAGTATGGTGTGTTGACCATGTTACAGTCAGGTTAGTGTATAGTAGTCAGTGTAATTGAGAGTACTGTGCTGATGCAATTATAGATCTGCCAACCCTTATGATGCAATTACAGACCTGCCAACCCTTATGATGCAATTACAGACCTGCCAATGCTTATGATGCAATTATAGGCTTGCCAACCAATATGATGCAATTATAGGCTTGCCAACCCTTATGATGCAATTATAGACATGTCAACAATTATGATGCAATTATAGACATGCCAACACTTATGATGGAATTATATACCTGCCAACCCTTATGATGCACTTACAGACCTGCAAACTCTTATGATGCAATTATAGACCAGCCAACCCTTATGATGCAATTATAGACTTGCCAACCCTTATGATGCAGTTATAGACCTGCCAACCCTTATGATGCAATTACACACCTGCCAATCCTTATGATGCAGTTACAGACCTACCAACCCTTATGATGCAATTACAGATCTGTCAACCCTTATGATGCAATTATAGACCTGCCAAACCTTATGATGCAATTACAGACCTGCCAACCCTTACGATTTTGCCATAAGGCTTACTGGAACAACCCTTAAATATCGAACTTACTGGACAATAACAAAAATGATGAAAATATGATCCTTGCAGTCAAATCCAGATATTGGATTGCTTGGGTTCAATCCGGATATAGGTTTTCGCATTAGACTCGGTGGAGTTGGTCAGGGAACCAGACTAACTATACAGGGGTTACATCAGACACTTTAATCTACCTATGTTCTTCATGCAAAATGCAAACATGATCAAGCATTTGCTGTTAGATTAGAGCATAGTCTGGAAATGTTGTCCAGCAAATGAAAATGCATTGAAGGTGAAGGGAACGTCATTGTACTCTAATTATATTGATAGTGCACAGTGAATTGAGGTCAGTGATTTTCCTACATTTATGATGTGGCGCTTGGTGTCCTTGGAATTTGCACATAAAGAAACTAAATTGGGAAATTATCAGAATAAAAGAAAGACAAGACTGCATGTTTATTAGCGAGCTAAGCACAGCACATTTGAATGCCATAAAACAGTAAGCAGAATGGCAAAAAGCAGGCTGAATTGTCATAAGGAGTTACTGGGCAGTGCTGTATATTCCAGCATGGCAGGTTTTTTTATTTTCCCATAAAATAACTGTGGCAAATATAGATTTTTTTATTGTTGTTTTTTTGTGCATTTTTCACTTAGAAATGCAAGTAGAGAAACAAAGATTTTGTTATTTTACTTGTTATCTGAGTCTCCAACCCTAGCTCTCAGTTGGGAATTTTCAGGTCAAAACTACACTGACATGAATGTGATATGGTCAATATATACACTTTTGTGTGGTACTGTATATACTCAATGATTCAGCTGCAAACTGCATATACCCAGATCTGCCATAACATAATGCGGTGGCAGATCTGGGTCTATGCATTTTGTTAGGAGTAATCAGTAGAACAAACAATTAAGACCCTGATCTGCTGGCACATTATGCAACAATGGATTAGGGTCTATGTTGTTTGCTTTTGGACATATACGTGAGTGTATACAATATATCATGACAAGATAGTTGCAAATACTGGTCCTCCCTTTTACCACTTGGAACAAATAAAGAATTAATTGGAACTGGGGGCTCAGCTTCCCCAACCCCCTTCCCCTTAAATATTACCTAATCTTGAAATTTATGCAAACAACCTCTCGGTTTTAAGAAAAAAGAAATCTTAGAATCATTGATCTTGGGGACCAGTAAACTGCAAAGTAGCCTGATGAGGCTCATCCATCAGCTAGAGGAAATGAAGTGTTTCTCAGTGTAGTAAGGTGTAGTTTGGAAAAACTATGTATAAGTGTAGAATTCATAATACACTCTGTGTGGGCTATATCATCACTGTTATTAACCAGATGAAGAGGCTGAAGTGGGTGATATGTCTGGCGATGAGAATTCGACAGAGGGAGGTGGACAGGACAGATCAGGAGGCAGGGCAAGAAAGAAATTGTTCCGAGGTAGAGTAGCTATCCCCAGCATCTTAAGTATTCATCAAAATTCTTTGAGTCAGTCCATGTTTATGGCTGCTTCTTCTTCCATGAAGTGACTCACTGAAGGGAAAAAAAGAATGAAATTGGATATAGTTTCATCTAGCAGAAATGTTTCCATAGCTAACACCAAACTGTTTCTGTAGCTAACCCAGATTGTTTCAATTAACATTCTTGCTAGTTGTGATTGGTTAAATCTTCTGCTGTAGAAAATGGAAGTGGTTATACATGTGCCTTTGTACAAAATTATAATAGTTAATTCCTCTCCAACAGGAATTATTTTTCAGTGAGTCATGTTTGTTAAAATTATGGCAGATATTCCTTTCATAAACTATTAAAGATATATTGTGATATAACCACTTTTATTGTGAGCCTAGAGTTGTATCATGATATAACCAGTTATTGTGAGCCTAGAGTTGTATCATGATGTAACCACTTATTGTGAGCCTAGAGTTGTAACATGATATGACCAGTTATTGTGAGCCTAGAGTTGTATCATGTTATCAGTTATTGTGGGTCTAGAGTTGTATCATGATATAATCACTTATTGTGGGCCTAGAGTTGTATCATTGTGTAACCACTTAATGTGGGTCTAGAGTTGTATTGTGATGTAATGACTTATTGTGGGCCTCGAGTTGTATCATGATGTAATGACTTATTGTGAGCCTAGAGTTGTATCATTGTGTAACCACTTAAATGTGGGCCTAGAGTTGTATTGTGATTTAATGACTTATTGTGGGCCTAGAGTTGTATTGTAATGTAATCACTTATTGTGGGCCTAGAGTTGTATCATGGTGTAATCACTTATTGTGGGCCTACAGTTGTATCATGGTGTAACTACTTATTGTGGGCCTACAGTTCTATTGTGATTTAACGACTTATTGTGGGCCTAGAGTTGTATTGTAATGTAATCACTTATTGTGGGCCTAGAGTTGTATCATGGTGTAATCACTTATTGTGGGCCTACAGTTTTATCATTGTGTAACTACTTATTGTGGGCCTAGAGTTGTATCATGGTGTAACCACATATTATGGGCCTAGAGTTGTATCATGATGTAACCACATATTGTGGGCCTAGAGTTGTATCATGGTGTAACCACTTATTGTGGGCCTAGAGTTGTATTATGATGTAATGACTTATTTGTGGGCCTAGAGTTGTATCGTGATGTAATGACTTATTGTGAGCCTAGAGTTGTATCATTGTGTAACCACTTAATGTGGGCCTAGAGTTGTATTGTGATTTAACGACTTATTGTGGGCCTAGAGTTGTATTGTAATGTAATCACTTATTGTGGGCCTAGAGTTGTATCATGGTGTGACCACTTATTGTGAACCTAGAGTTGTATCATGGTGTAACCACTTACTGTGAGCTTAGAGTTGTATCATGGTGTAATCACATATTGTGGGCCTAGAGTTGTATCATGATGTAACCACTTATTGTGGGCCTAGAGTTGTATCATGGTGTAACCACTTATTGTGGGCCTGGAGTTGTAACATGATGTAACCACTTATAGTGAGCCTAGAGTTGTATTGTAATATGACTTCTTTTTATGAAATCATTGCAATAATATCATGATGTATATATTAGCAATGAGTCATTCTCAACAAAGCACTAAAGACACTTGCTGGCAAAGTGTCAGGGTTAAATCTCTCTGAAAATTCCAATTTTTTTTTCTCCACAGACCATTGCATGTAATCTGTTGCTATTTATATATGACTATGAGTAAACATGCTACTGTACAATTATTGACTGTTGTTGAGGCTGCTACAAGGATTTTATCAACCCCAGAAAAATGATATTCACTGAGGCTGCAATGATTGTTTTATTATATGACTTTAATTTTTTTTCAGATATTACCTTGCCTTAATGTAACCAGACAGCACTTGATAAGTTTTGAATAATTAAAAAAAAAAACAACAGCAAAATGCAACAAAAGATGGTCAAAAAGTTCATTAGATAAAATACTGATATAAATCAATTTTATTAGTATCATATAGAAATGGAAATAAATAGTAAATGTTTAGAATAATGTATATTTTATTATTCCCCTGTAATTATAGTCTTCAAGCTTTCATTTTAAGTATAAGTACAGAGGGATGAAAGGAGTGAAGAGAGAGGAGGACAGATGAATTAAAATGACTGGACAAATACATTCTGTTGGTGGTTAGTAATGCATGATGCATACTTGAGGAGAATAGCATGCTCTGACTAGCTACACTGGAAGTAAGATGTCAGATAAGCATGCTCTGACTAGCTACACTGGCAGTAAGATGTCAGATAAGCATGCTCTGACTAGCTACATTGATAATTAAATGTCAGAATAGCATGTGCTGACTAGCTACACTGGTAGTAAGATGTCAGAATAGCATGCGCAGACTAGCTACATTGATAATTAAATGTCAGAATAGCATGTGCTGACTAGCTACACTGGCAGTAAGATGTCAGATAAGCATGCTCTGACTAGCTACACTGGTAGTAAGATGTCAGAATAGCATGCGCAGACTAGCTACATTGATAATTAAATGTCAGAATAGCATGTGCTGACTAGCTACACTGGCAGTAAGATGTCAGATAAGCATGCTCTGACTAGCTACACTGGTAGTAAGATGTCAGAATTGCAGTCTCTGACTAGCTACACTGGCAGAAAAATGTCAGAATAGCATGTGCTGACCAGCTACACTGGTAGTAAAATGTCAGAATAACATGTGCTGACCAGCTACACTTGCAGTAAGATGTCAGAAATGCATGCTCTGACTAGCTACACTGGCAGTAAGATGTCAGAATAGTATGCTCTGACTAGCTACACTGGCAGTAAGATGTCAGAATAGCATGCACTGACCAGCTACACTGGCAGTAAGATGTCAGAATAGTATTGTCTGACTAGCTACACTTGCAGTAGGATGTCAGAATAGCATGCTCTGACTAGCTATACTGGCAGTAAGATGTCAGGCAAGCCATTGGATTCTTATTGCACCCTTGGGTGTGTACATGAGGGTGCTATTATATTTTAGCAAAGATGGTTGGTATCAAAATTGAACCAATCTGAATACTGCAAACTTCAAAGTCATATAATAATATTTATTATGTACCCATTCAATATTACATGGTTGATCTGGCATTTCAATACAAATGTTCAGTCCACATTTCTGTGTCACATACCGAGATTGGAACTACTTTGCTGTCTTATCTAATGTCCGTGCATCAATATTCATTTCAGTTTCATTCATACTGTAAAGTTAAAAATATTGAAAACGTTCGAAAGAGGGGGTATGTAATAAATACAAAATCTCATTTGTGTCTTGTTCTGAGTTGGGGGTGGGGGTGGGGAACTAATTATGGCTAATGAATATTGTCTCAGCCTAATGGCCTTGATGTAAACCTACATCATATCAAACTTGTTCTTTCAACTGACTTGGAACAAAACACATAATGTAGTTATGTGAATGAATTAGTGCTCTGCATTGCTGTCAATTTGAAATGGATTTATGTGGGGTGTGGGATGTGTGTGTGTTTTAGATATTGCCAATCTGTCTTCTATGGCCAATATTGTTGTCATGCTAAATCCAACGATATCCCATTATGGTGATATATGATAACATCACACCAGATATCCCCTGTCCCTTATACACTGTAGTTCTACCATGATGAGCTATTTCTTCACAATAAGTCCATCCCTTAATTTTACCAATTTAAAAAAAAAAATTATTAAAGAAAACTTGTCTTCTATAATAAAATTAAACTGAACCTGGGCTTATAATCAAAGAAATACTTTAATTAGAAGGATATTCATACTTCTGCAGCAAGTGTCAGCTTTTGGTGCATGATCTGCATACATACAAATGGTTTATATTATAGTATTTGCCTACACTCCTGGCAGTTTGTATCCCCCTGCGAGTTTAAAAACAAAAAACAAGGATATAAAATGTGCATAGAGCTTAGTCATTTCATTTATCAGTTTATAATTTCTAACCTGAATGTTACTTCGGGGCCCCTTACATTGTCATCTTGTTCATGTTTCAAACAAATTGGAAGCTGTCGATGTAAACAACCAGACTGTTCATTGTCCTATTCCGGTTCCTAGAACAGTCCATTTTCAGTAAAAACTGTGTCATCTCCATAATGTATTTGCAATGTGTAGTTTTAATATTTCTATTTTTAAAAAATTGACCAAAATAAAAAGGTTTACCATTATAAACATGTGTTCAGAGGATGTAACTCCCAAAGTTACAGAAATTTACGGAATTATTTTGAAGCTTATCAAAGATGGCAAACTACGACACCTCTCTTGTCTGAAAAAATAGACTCACCCAATCAAATATTGTTTCTGTATTAGTTAAGAAACTCTTGTTTGATTTTAAACATGAACAAGATGACATTGTTAGAGATCCTTTGGCGACAATCAGGTTGGAAATTATAAATTGATGAATGAAAAGGTTTTGTGCATTTTTTAATCTTCTTAATGCCTTTAGTTTTTAAAGATGGTGGATGGGTACAAACTGTCGGGGGGGTGGGTCGGTGAATATTATAATGTATATACAGCAACTGTCATGATACAGTTATGATGCTTTGCTTAAGTGCATGACAGTTGTAGAATTAATTCCCTTTGATGTGGGGGGTGGGAAGACCCATAGTTGTGACAGTGAGTGTTGGGAAGGCAGGAGGGGTAAATACATTAAACTACATTTATGTTTTGTTCTGAGTTGGTAGAAAGAACAGATTTGATATGGTGCAGAAATACATTGAAGCTTTCAGGCCTAGATGTATTTATCTGCCTTTAAGTGCAATGAGTTCTTTTCCTGAATAGGAATAAAACATGAGTCCAGTATTGTATTTATTACACATCCCCTCTTTTATCCTTTGAAATATTTTCTGCTGTACAGTATGTATGGAATTCAAAACAAATTGATATTTATAAATTTTGATCATGTGTATTTAAGAATATCAACACGTGGATGTCAGTGAAAACCTCTAAATAGTTCTAGTCTGTTCATGCCATACATAAATATGGATTGACCATCTGTCTCCAACACCAGGTCAGCAGTTTGAATTGACCATCTGTATCAAACACCAGGCAACAGTATAAGATTAAAGGAAATTTAATAAATAGCTGGGAAAAATGCAGAGACGTGATCCTTTGCTGCAGATTTATATTTTCAGTGGAGAAAAATATGGTATAATCTGGCCTAAGCTTGAAGGGGCACAGAAATCCGGTTGGATAGGGCAGTGAGCTAGATAGGCTGAGTCTATGACATCACTGTGCTGACAGGTGATATCGTAACCAAATTGACTATTGAAAAGTCCAAATATTTCCATCCCAATCATGGGTGGTGTTTGCCAACCTATATTTCATAACCAAGAGTTCATGGAAAAATGTGTGACTTGCAGAGGTCATTAGCTTAATTATTTATCTTTCATATCATCTCACTTATATTGCCTCTGTTAGACAATTTTTGACCATACCAATGTTGTCTCCAATGTCAAAACTGTAATCAGATGGGAGATGACAGTAGTATCAGAAAAGATTGCCTTAAAGAGACTACACAAGTGATGTTATGTGTATGAATGAGTAGCATGAAGATAAATGGTCAAGCTATAAACCTCTTCATGTAACACATTTCCATGGCATGAAGATAAATTGTCAAGCTATAAACCTCTTCAAGTAACACATTTCCATGGCATGAAGATAAATTGTCAAGCTATAAACCTCTTCAAGTAACACATTTCCATGGCATGAAGATAAATTGTCAAGCTATAAACCTCTTCACGTAACACATTTCCATGGCATGAAGATACATTGTCAAGCTATAAACCTCTGCAAGTCACACATTTCCATGGCATGAAGATAAATAGTCAAGCTATAAACCTCTTCAAGTAACACATTTCCATGGCATGAAGATAAATAGTCAAGCTATAAACCTCTTCAAGTAACACAATTTCATGGCATGAAGATAAATAGTCAAGCTATAAACCTCTTCAAGTAACACATTTCCATGGCATGAAGATAAATTGTCAAGCCATAAACCTCTTCAAGTAACACAATTTCATGGCATGAAGATAAATAGTCAAGCTATAAACCTCTTCACGTAACACAATTTCATGGCATGAAGATAAATTGTCAAGCTATAAACCTCTTCAAGTCACACATTTCCATGCATGAAGATAAATTGTCAAGCTATAAACCTCTTCAAGTAACACATTTCCATGGCATGAAGATAAATTGTCAAGCTGTAAACTTCTTCAAGTAACACATTCCATGCATGAAGATAAATAGTCAAGCTATAAACCTCTTCAAGTAACACATTTCCATGGCATGAAGATGAATAGTCAAGCTATAAACCTCTGCAAGTCACACATTTCCATGGCATGAAGAGAAATAGTCAAGCTATAAACCTCTGCAAGTCACACATTTCCATGGCATGAAGAGAAATAGTCAAGCTATCAACCTCTGCAAGTCACACATTTCCATGGCATGAAGATAAATAGTCAAGCTATCAACCTCTGCAAGTCACACATTTCCATGGATTTTTGCTTACAAAATATAGGCCTGTAAATGGCATCTATTGTTAGGATGTTTAATTTTTATGGACCTTTAAATTAGGCAGTTGGCTCTTATGTCACCTGCTGGTGGATATGACAGTGAGCTGGAATACTCAGTGTTAAATGGGCAGTTGGCTGTTCTGTCACCAATTGGTGGATAAGGCAGTGAGTCGACTCTTTTGTCACCTGCTGGTGGATAAGGCAGTGAGCTGGAATACTCAGTGTTAAATACTAGGCATTTGACTGTTAAGTCACCTTTTGGTGGATAAGGCAGTGAGCTGGAATACTCGGTGTTAAATACTAGGCAGTTGACTCTTATGTCACCTGTTGGTGGATAAGGCAGTGAGCTGGAATACTGAGTGTTAAATTCATTAACAAAGGTTTGGAAGCTGCAATGGACAGGAATCTGAATTACTCAGGCATGGCCAGTAGATTGGAGATGTTGATCATTATCATTAACCATTCCTGAGGTAAGAAAACAGAAAAAAATCTCTTGTAGATACAGTGTGTGCTTCACTAACACATTAATGAAATGTCTTCATTAACCAGCTGACACTTCTGTCTCAATCTGTAAGTAAACATCAGTCTAATTAAAGCTGAAATTGAGGGATTAAAGGTAAAGCTGATTGTTGTCTTGCCTTTTTTGGGGAAAAATGTGAGTCATGGCAATGCTGATGGCAGCACTGGCATTTTTGTCAAGTTTTGTACAAGCCCATATGGCAGTGATGATGGCAGCACTGGTATCTTTGTCAAGTTTTGTACAAGTCCATATGGCAATGCTGATGGTGACTCTGGCATCTTTGTCACGTTTTGTACAAGCCCATAATTCTAAACTGCTGAAAAAGGTGAGATGCAGCTCTCTGCCAAACCCATGTCTTATTTATAGATATCATGAACATGGATCTCTTTTTGAAAGATTAAAAAATCAATTTACTTGTTTTCAATCTTAAAAAATGATACATGTACATTGTATTATGTTGTGTATTTGTTTCTCTTCTAATTACATGTACATTTTATTCTTATGTTTTACATATGCCTGTCTTCAAATTATTTTGTATTATGCTCTGCAGTTGTTTCTCTTCTAATTACATGTACATTTTATTCTTATGTTTTACATATGCCTGTCTTCAAATTATTTTGTATTATGCTCTGCAGTTGTTTCTCTTCTAATTACATGTACATTTTATTCTACTGTGTTGCATATGCCTATCTCCTAATTATGTTTACAAATCCTTCAATACAGATGAAATACATTATGGATTGGTGACATCAGATGTAACTATTGTATGAAACATTGGAAATCAAATTAAGCTAGCACTTATATAGTATTTATTGCCTTGTATTGAAAAGTAAGACATATTTAGAATGGCTTCTTCATCAGCATCTGTAAACTTGGCACACCAGGTCAAACACATATTTAATTTACATTTACTTTAGGTGACAGAATTTTCCTAGTACTGTTGTAGAATTTGCCTTGGTGGATGAAAGACCCTGTGTTGTGATAAAAAATGTTAAAGCCTCTGCATGATACTGAGTAACACAAGCACTGTTAATACCTTGGCCTACATTCTCTCTATGTGTTAAAAGTGCCATTCCCCCCCCCCCCCCCCCCCGATTTAAAACTACTGACAGTTTACACAGTACAAATTTATAATTGTGATATATCCACACTTTGTTAGAATTTGATCATGTAGTACCTGAAATCAGTCATATCATAACCAGGAGACACAAGGACACAATTTTGATGCAAAAGTAATTTCAGTGTTCATTTTTTTTACCTTTCTTGAGGCCAGAAAATGTCTGCCTATGCTAAGAACTGGCTGTTTCTCTTAAATGTGCCTGTCTCCATATTTCATTACAAGAGTACAAAGTAATTGAAAACATCCAAAAAATGGTTCAGCTTGGGTATGAATCATTAGTGATTCGTTACTATTAGAAACCCTCTATTCTTTATCTTCACATTGGATCCCAAAGGAAGACACTTATAAAAATGGAAACACTTGATATAAAAAACACCTTGCTGTAGAAAGGTCTTGATAAGTGTACAACAGTTTTAGAATGTTGATCTGCTTATTTGTGTTGGTGGAAAAGGGGTGGTGGAATTGAAGGAACAAATAACAGAGAATCTTGGGTCCATGTTATTGGCTGTCATTTTGTATTTTTGTATTTTTTCATTTTAGCCCCACCTGCATTTAAACCCAAGAAGTCGTCAAGGAAACCGATTTTATCCCGCTCTCCTTTCAGCACTGAAAGGACATATGATATTAGTGTAGGATCAGGTTTCCAGCCTAAAAAGAGTGATAAATCACCGACTCAGTTCAAAGATTTCAAAAAAATGGACAGAACCTGGACTGTGAGTATTTGTAGCATGGAAATCCATATTTTTATAACAATTAGTTTCACAGTGTATAGGATACTTAACATAAGTTTATTGTAAGGTAGTTATATTAGTCTGAAAGCATTGTGGAGGGTATCAGTTATCACAGGCAAAAGGAGGTCACAGTGACGTTCTTTTCATGCTCCAGTGACTGTCAGGGTTTTGCATTTAATTTAGCAAGTAGGCTGGGTCATCATTTCAAAATAATAACTCTACCAGCTGTTTCAAAATGTAATAAGAAGGCTGGGTCATTATTTCAAAATAATAACTCTACCAACTGTTTCAAAATGTAATAAGAAGGCTGGGTCATCATTTTAAATAAAGAACTTTACCACTTTTGTCCAGCTTTAGGATTGAGATTGAAAGCTGTATCTTCTTGCAGTCTTCTTGTCCCAACCACTGGATGCAGATGTTTCTCTGTGAAATACATTATCCGATCACATTAACATTAGGAATTACTCTCTGCTACCTCTGGATCCAGCCCTCTCTGAAAGTATATAAAACATCTTTCCATCTATATATCATATAGACACAGGAAAGTAACTACAGATTAACTCCCCTTGTTCCCGCTAGGTGGTCACCCATATCCTGGATGTTTGCTAGTTTAAACTTTTGCTTGCAACTGATAACAGTTTCTTCGAGAATTCATTGCAATTTATTATAATTTTAGACCATCCAACATTTTTTTTCAGTGGTATAGTAAAGTCAAATGGTTGATATACCTGGTATATACAACATTTGTATTTTTCTGGTGCATTTATTCATATTTGTTCATATTTTTCCTGGTCGTTCTTGTCCACGTGATATTGATCAGTAACACTCAAGTTTTCATCAGTGTATTTTGTATTGCCCTATTAAACTTCAGTTTATTATGCACTTCTTAAGTTTTCTCAGTTATGCAAGTTCACCTACTTGAACAGCTTGTATATTTGTTGTTGCACTTGTTTTTTTTTTCTTCTCTCTCTTTCATTGCAGAGATGTCAATCAAGTGCAAGTGCAGATGCTTTAAAGTCATTGAGGACAATCACTTGACATGCCTTGCCTACACAAAATATTCTTCCTCACACCTATGCAGCGTGTGTTTATCGTGGGCAGAAGATGTTTGGTCCAGGGTCTTGAAAAGGCAGTTGAAGGTCCATGAGAAAAGGACATGCTCTAAATCTTCTGAACATTCAGTGTTAAGCATCCATCTAAATTTGCCATCGTTGGCGAATTTTATGGGGGATGTTGAGATGCTGCCCCACCCATGGCAAAGATACCTAAAATGGTGCCTTCAGTGATGATTACTTCTGACCCCGTTGAAGCTACATCAAGTGGTTCCTCTCAAACTATATTGGAATCGCATATGCTATGCATACTACAATAAGTCATATATCATTTGCCATATGCTGTTTCAGTTGCTGACCAGCCAGTCCAGCCGTCTGGCCAATCAGTGTACAGACTGGAAAACTTCATGTCACTTGACAGTTCCTACAGTAATGGTGGTCTATGCCCAGCAGACCACCCAGGCTTGTCATCCAACCAGCCGGACCAGCCATATCCATGATACAAGTACATGGCTCACCAGTATCACAATTGGGGCCTTCCATCCAGCCATCCAGCCCGGCCCAACTGACCACCCCAGACTGATGTTCTCCAGCTGGACCACACTCTATGCTGGACATGACTCGACCTGCATTACTAGCATATCTGACAGGTAGAGCCATTTTTTATGCATGATGATGACACAGCATCATCACTGCCATATAGAATGCTATACCCCTGGATGCAGAGCGTACAGGAGGAGGACAACCTCCTTGTCAACAAGGGGGATCTTTTCTGACTTGTCCAATTTTGACATATCCAGGTCACACTCATTCACCTTGTTCCCAGAATGGAACCTCCCCTGGGTCTTGATGTGGCTCAACTCATCTCTGTTCAAGCCCTTGAGTGAGCTGCATGCACTGTCCCGGAATCCATACTACATGCAGTTCCATTCCAATGGCTCTGTTGTACTAATGATGCAACCTGCTTTCATTTCAAGGAACAGGTTACCATCGATAGGCAATCAACAAATAATTTTTCACCCTCACTCCTTGATTCATCTGTCAAGAGAGGTGAAGCTGCAGGATCTGGTACATGCTCTCAGATGCTATCTGATGTGCATGGAGAATGTCTGCAGCAGACATCAAAGGCTCTTCCTACCGGTTAAGGCAGGAAAGCAAGACATAACCCCACAAGCATTGGCCTCTTGGCTAAAGGGGGTTATTAGATTGGTGTTCTCAGTATGACTCATGAAGATTTCAGCTCATGAAATACAAGTAATTTCCATGAGCCTGGCTTTTGAAAATAATGTCTCAATTCAAGACATAGTAGAGTCATTTGGCTGGCATGCTCAGTCTACTTTCTCCAGCTTCTATTTATGTGACATGACCTCGCAAAGGAGAAAGCTTAATCTCTTTGGGCCACTGGTAGCTGCCCAAACAGTTACCACACGTCATTTATGACAGCACAACCTCAGCTCTGGGCATGATCTTGCACTTTTGCATGTAAAGCAGTAGCCATGTGCCGGATACCACAGGGATCACCCTCGCATGAGTGTAAATACATAATCTTTGGTTTTGCTGCCTTCACGTTATGAGAAGTTCATCCTTTCAGTGGAGCAGTCATCATGCTCCTATAGGGTGATGTGGGTAGAGGTTGGATGTTCATTGCATTTCCTCCTCTTACGTATTCTCCTGATGTTAATGTGATCGGGTAATATATTTGATGGAGAAGGGAAATTGATTAGTAAATTATGTTAATCCAAAAATGCTTACCTGATCACATTACAATGAATCCCTCCCACCCTTCCTATCAAATGTGAACATCCTGTTATAGGTTTTGCTTATGCATAAACTAGTAAACATCTGGGCACAGATTCATGCTCTTTGATCAGGCTGATTTCATCCTGTAAAGATAGTTCAGTCCTATGATACTCAACTGGTTATTATTATACATTTTTATGCACCTCATCTAGTACTCAAACAGTTCTTTTTCACACTCATTTCCTGTATTGTCTTCTTTAATAATATTTGAGCGTGCCACAAGTGAATTGTTACTGTCAACATCATCACACCCATGGATGGTGTGATTATCAGCAAAGAATCACACGCTATAAGTCCCTCTTTATTTCAGGCCCCTAAAAAGTTTGAAGTGAAGCCACAGGAAAAGAATGCAACCAAGTTCTGGACACCCAGTCCTCCCAGAGACAAAAAACCAGCTAAGGTAACAGTAGTAAAAGTTACTTGACTTGTCTGTCCATCTAAGGTAACAGTAGTACAAGTTTTTTGACTTGTCTGTCCATCTATTTTTCTGTCTAATGCCCATCATTCCTTTGTTAAGTTTTGTGTTTAGTTCAGGGAATTCCTGTATTGCAAATGAGGGAGGGTGGGGGATTAGTGTTCTGTGAACACATTTTTAGTTTTCTTTGATAGTTTGAGTTGTTTGTGACTTTGAATGTTAGAGATAAGTATCTTTCATGTCATACAAAGTGAACAATATTGCTAAGTAATGAACATATATCTTAGCACGTATTTTGTAATTATTTGTTATAACCACCCGCACCCCACCCCCACTTACCCCTTCTCCCCAATTGATTGTTAGTCAGTTATCCAGCATAATGCTTGGTAAAGCTGTCATTATACTGCTGCCTTTGTTATAAAGCTGTCAGTATAATGTTGCCCTTGTTATAAAACACCTCAATGTACTGCTGCCCTTGTTATAATGCACCTCAATGTGCCACTGTCCTTGTTAAAATACACCTCAGTGTACCTGCTATCCTTGTTATAAAGCAACTCAGTGTACTGCCACCCTTGTTATTATGCACCTCAGTGTACTGCTGCCATTGTTATAATTCACCTCAATGTACTGCTGCCCTTGTTATAATGCACATCGGTGTACTGTTGCCCTTGTTATAATGAACCTTGGTGTACTACTGCCCCTGTTATAAAGCACCTCAGTATAATGATGCCCTTGTTATAAAGCTGTAATTATAATGCTGCCCTTGTTATAAAGCTGTCAGTATAATGTTGCCCTTGTTATAAAGCAACTCAGTCTACTGCTGCCCATGTTATAATGCAGTTATGATTGTGGATCATATTAAATTAATTACATTGTCTTATCACTACAACTTGATTTATTTCACTTTGTATTAGTTCTAGATTCACGACAACCTATTCTGATGTGATTTCACATCATTAAATGCCCTATTTTTGTGTTCTAATGCACTATCAGAACACATCCTTCATTATAAGACTCCATAACATATAAATCGGGTCATTTTATCAAATTTTTTTCAATATTTACAAACAATTGACCCTAACTATGTTCAGGGGAACCATAAAGTGTACAGAGTTAGAAGTGAGATCCCTTCACACTGAGGCACTTTAAGAGAGATCCCTTTACACTGAGGCACTTTAAGTGAGATCCCTTTATACTGACGTATTTATAATATTAAAACTACATTTATTTCAAAAATGGGCTCCATAAGGTAGTCCAACAAGCCATCAACCCTGATAGTTATGATGAGAGATCAACATCTTACTGCCCTAATACTCAATGCCCTGAAGCTCTTTTCTGTCATTTTTAAAAGGGTAACTGAATGCCAATTTTCAAAAATATCTTGCATAGTAGGCTGAATGTCATTAGACATATTTGTTTAATTAAAGAAAATTAACCCTTAGTTCAGCTGACTTCAGCATTCCTTGGCTACCATTGCTCTTTAACCAACTGAAATGGATGCCAACATATCTGGAAAATGCAACCACTTTATTGTGTTGGAATTTACTCTGGTCAGGAAAAAAAGCATCAGAGTTAGTATAATACGACTAAGCAATTAGACCCTAAGCTGTGCAACAGTGTCAGTTAGACACTAAGCTGTGCAACAGTGTCAATTAGATCCTAAGCTGTGCAACAGTGTCAATTAGACCCTAAGCTGTGCAACAGTGTCAATTAGACCCTAAGCTGTGCAACAGTGTCAGTTAGACCCTAAGCTGTGCAACAGTGTCAGTTAGACTCAAAGCTGTGCAACAGTGTCAATTAGACCCTAAGCTGTGCAACAGTGTCAGTTAGACACTAAACTGTGCAACAGTGTCACTTAGACCCTAAGCTGTGCAACAGTGTCACTTAGACCCTAAGCTGTACAACAGTGTCACTTAGACCCTAAGCTGTGCAACAGTGTCAATATGAACTACCAACTATGCAAGATATTCTTTAAAGTTGGCATCCAGTTCCTCTGGTGAATCGGCCAAGACAGAGTTACAGATACACATTATAAATATTAGGGTCGACCTCTTACATTGTCAGAATAGTCCATATGACCATACCTGTGTTGTATGAGTGACTGTGCTATATTGAGGCACTTTATAGTGAGGTATCACTTTATATTATCAAGGGACATTAATAAAGGAAATAAATTCTTAGAAAAGTATAAATTCTCAAGAGTTGTTCCTTTTGGTAATGAGCTTATTACAGTTTCTTTGATCATCAGTTGGGTCTTGATGTTAGTTAACAATGTGGCTTATAAATCAATATTCTGTGAAATACTTTTAATAGTAGGGCATTTAAGTTAACAATAATCAAATAATTTTATCTCTTGACTGTGTGCTTTCATTTTTATATTGATAGACTTGACTTTGTGCTTAATTTTTTATTGTTAGATTTGAATTGCATTTTTTATATTTTATTCCCAAATTTATATGAGGTTCATTTATTGTTTATGGATGAAATGACTCTTTAAGGAGTGGCATAACATTTTAAAAAATAATTAAATATATCATGGTCATGACTTAATTGACTTTGAAGTGACATCACAAAGTGAAGTTCTTAGCTTCATGCAGTTAAAATGGCATTTGTACAGTTCTAATGCCAATTAAATTGCAATTTTATTTCTTTTAGTCATTTTATAAAATAATTATAGACCTTTGTTTTGATGAATATGAAGTTTTATGAACCACTAGACTGATTACATTGATTTCCAGTTTGCATTGGTCAAGATGAGGTTTACTGGGTCATAAAACTTCATATTGACCTCAAATGGGTCCATAATTGTATATCACAAAATAATGTTTATTTCAGAACAAGACAGGAAGACATGGAGACAGCTCTAAGTAAGTCATGATTTGTTTCACATATTCCAACCTGTGATACTTTCAGAGTAACAGATTGTGAGATTTCACAAAATATTCCATGAGACTAAGGTAAATTCTGTAAGGTCTGATTTTTTTTAAAGGTCATCCATGTGAATTGATGCAAAATACAAATAAACTGTCCTGCTAGATTGACTTTTACCATATGTTAGTTGAGAATATTGTGGAATATGGACACAATCATGACTGTAATGATATGTACTATATTCCAGTGGAATACAGACTCAGTCTCATGAATGCATTGATACGTATTATGTTATAGTGGAATATGAACACAGTCATGACTGCAGTGATACGTATTATATTCCTGTGGAATACGGACACCATCATGACTGCAGTGATATGTATTATATTATAGTGGAATATGGACACAGTCTTGACTGCAGTGATATGTATTATATTCCAGTGGAATATGAACTGTCAAAAGAAAAAAAATCTTTGAATACAAAATTTCTTATTCTGAGAGAAATTAATCTCAGGTAGACTGTAAAATGGTAGAAAATTCTGTGAGATTTTTCCTGACACTGAGATATCACTGGTATATATATTTCTCTCGCTGTAAATTATGTGAAAAATTTGTATCTATTGTAGATAATATGTTCTTTATGTGTAATCTTTATTTGTAATCTTCACTAGGATAAACATTCATTTATTCAATAATAATTTGACCAATGTCGCAGCGAGAGAAAAAAGGTTGTTCAATTAAAAAATGGTTTTGATTAATCTTGTTCACTTCTGGAACTGTCTTCCTCTCCAGCTTCTAAATAAAACTTAGAAAAAATGGGGGCATTGTTTATGACAATAACTACTAGACTTAAAACTATAAAGTTGATAACAGTATTGTATGTGAGGATATTAGGATGTTAATGGTTGCTTTAGTATCACAGATTGAGTTTCTTTGGGTATGCATTTAACAGTTAAACAGTCATAAACATCATCAAATCTTCAAGTTAAAAACTGGTAAAACATCCATTAACATACTCAGATCCTCAAGTTAAAGATTGGTAAAGCGGCTATAAACATCATTAATTCCTCAAGTTCAAGACTGGTAAAATATCCATTAACATCCTCAAATCTTCAAGTTCAAGGCTGGTAAAACAGCAGTAAACATCCTGAAATCCTCAAGTTGAAGACTGGTAAAACAGCCATAAACATCCTGAAATCCTTAAGTTCAAGGCTGGCAAAACAGCTATAATCATCGTCAAATCTTCAAGTTCAATACTGGTAACACAGCCATTAATATCCTGAAATCCTCAAGTTCAAAACTGGTAAAACAGCCAAAAACATGTTGAAATCCTTAAGTTCAAGACTGGTAAAAACAGCCATAAACATCCTGAAATCCTCAAGTTCAAGACTGGTAAAAACAGCCATAAACATCCTGAAATCCTCAAGTTCAAGACTGGTAAAACAGCCATAAACATCCTGAAATCCTCAAGTTCAAGACTGGTAAAAACAGCCATAAATATCCTGAAATTCTCAAGTTCAAGACTGGTAAAAACACCCATAAACATCCTGAAATCATCAAGTTCAAGACTGGTAAAAACACCCATAAACATCCTGAAATCCTCAAGTTCAAGACTGGTAGAAACAGCCATAAACATCCTGAAATCCTCAAGTTAAAGACTGGTAAAACACCCATAAACATCCTGAAATCCTCCAGTTCAGGACTAGTAAAAACAGCTATAAACATCCTGAAATCCTAAAGTTCAAGACTGGTAAAACACCCATAAAAATCCTGAAATCCTCCAGTTCACGACTGGTAAAAACAGCTATAAACATCCTGAAATCCTAAAGTTCAAGACTGGTAAAACAGCCATAAACATCCTGAAATCCTCAAGTTCAAGACTGGTAAAAACAACCATAACATAGTGATTTACTCAAATCCTCAGGTTCAAGACTGTTATAACCTGTCTAACACACTGGAAAATGTTGTCCAAAATATAGCTGGAAATATAATTCTCCATGGCACCATATCCCAGCGATAGTCATTACATCACAATGGCATCAAAGTTTCTGACATTATAATCTTAGATTTTATTGCTGCAAATTTTTATGTTAAGCCAGTCAGAAATGTGTTACATTAACATGTGTATTAGAATGCCAGTTTTCACAAGACATCATTTTCAATAATCACAGCACATCTGGTGTAGGCATTCTAGGACTCCTATCTTGTGTTTGCAGAAAATAGTGCCATCATTGTTCCATTCACTGATTATACAATACACACTAAGTAGATTAAACATATTACACTCATGCTAATGTAGGGTGCAGTAGAGTGTAGTTAAGTGACATGCTGGTGTCATATTTTGAATGTGACTGTACCACACGATGTGTAGATTACACTCATCTCCACTGGCATAAGTGGAGCCCACCTGCTTAGCTTATGGATTACCTTGTATATTCAACCATATCCCTAAAGGTCTCACAGCAGGTGGTAACCCCATGGTCCATAAATCAGGTGGTAACCCCATGGTCCATATGTCAGGTGGTAACCCTAAGTTAGAGTTGTAACACCCCACACCACAGTGTAGCTTAAGCCAGACTCCACCTGCAACTCCTGGATATTATACAGTGTAGTTGGGTGTAAATCAATGGCAGCTACAGCATTTCAAGGTGCCCTTGTTTTTCTTTTTTGTCCCATGAAAAACAAAAATAAGACAAATCTGTCTCTATATTTGGAAAAATGTCATTAACTAAGGCGCAATTTGCTCATAGAGTTGCAAAAAATTCATCAAATCACTGTGCAATTTTTTTAAATATCTGAAAGTAGCAAAAATCAGTCATTGAGATGAAATTGAAATGATGAATTGGTTTGTTTGATTAACTTGATGTAAAATCATCATCATTTAGATGAAACTGAAATGATGAATTGGTTTTTTTGATTAACTTGATGTAAAATCATGGTCATTTAGATGAAATTGAAATGATGAATTGGTTTGTTTGATTAACTAGATGTAAAATCAAGGTCATTTAGATATATGACATTTTTCTCAGGTTGGATTTGATGTACTTACTGTAACACTGTATCTAACAACCTTTAACTCTCAGAGTTGATATGTCTTCATAATCAGGGTAAGGAGCAGCATGTACTCACTTGTAAGTCTAGATGTTTTTTTTCTTCCTAAAATTGAATGATACAGATAAGGGATTGACATATAAGCCAGAATTACTACTAAAAGCCAGGTACACTAAAAGCCAGGTACACTAAAAAAGCCAGGTACACTAAAAAAGCCAGGTACACTAAAAGCCAGGTACACTAAAAAAGCCAGGTACACTAAAATCATAGGTACACTAAAAAAGTCAGGTACACTAAAAAAGCCAGGTACACTAAAAGTCAGGTACACTAAAAGCCAGGTACACTAAAAAAGCCAGGTACACTAAAAAAGTCAGGTACACTAAAAGTCAGGTACCTTTAAAAAAGCCAGGTACACTAAAAAAGCCAGGTACACTAAAAGTCAGGTACACTAAAAGCCAGGTACACTAAAAAAGTCAGGTACACTAAAAAAGCCAGGCACACTAAAAGCCAGGTACACTAAAAAAGCCAGGCACACTAAAAGCCAGGTACACTAAAAGTCAGGTACACTAAAAGCCTGGTACACTAAAAAAGTCAGGTACACTAAAAGCCAGGTACACTAAAAGCCAGGTACACTAAAAAAGCCAGGCACACTAAAAGCCAGGTGCACTAAAAGTCAGGTACACTAAAAATCTGGTACACTAAAAAAGCCAGGCACACTAAAAGCCAGGTACACTAAAAGTCAGGTACACTAAAAGCCTGGTACACTAAAAAAGTCAGGTACACTAAAAGCCTGGTACACTAAAAAAGTCAGGTAAACTAAAAGCCTGGTACACTAAAAAAGTCAGATACACTAAAAGTCAGGCACACTAAAAGCCAGGTACCAAAAAAACAGGTACACTAAAAGCCAGGTACACTAATAGACAGGTACACTAAAAGAAAGGTACACTAAAAGCTAGGTACACACAAATTTTTGCCAAAACTTGGTTGACTTGTACACCAATGAAGACAGTGACTTATGATGAGCTGCTTTCAGGGAACAACTGTATATACCCGCTTAAACGTCGAGTCCGACTACAAACTGCACAGACCCAGATCTGCTGTCGCACAATGTGTCAGAAGATCTGGATGTATGCAGTCTGTAAGGAGTAATCAATAGAACAAACAACATAGACCCTGATCTGTTGGTGCATTATGTGATGGCAGATTGGGGTCTGTGTTGTTTGCAGTTGGACTCAACTTATAAGTGAATATAGATGGTATATATGCCATCGTTTGTCAAATCAAAGTCAAAATCTTAGTATAATTGTAAACTTTGGGTTATGGAGAAATTAGAGGTTTTGCAGATTTGAACAAAGAGAAATTTATCAGCATGTGGACTTATCAATGAGTATGTACAGTAAATGAAGAACTTAAAGGAACATGATGGGTATATTTTCTTGACTGATGGACAAAATCACATTAGGCTATGTCTGTAGGAAAAGATCCATGGCTTTTATCTCCCATGATTTAACCTTTTTCTCAAGTTTTCTTAAATACTGTCAGCCATCTGTCTTATTCCTTCCAGTTCAACTACTTCATTTTTCCTTTTGTCTTCATTTAATACTTGTGTATTGGTGCAGACCTGGACAAATTTTACAATTAAAAGATTTGTCAGACTGTAGTAGTCATAATGCCACAAAGTAGCCCATTAAGATTTGTCTGACACTATAGTGGCAATATTGCCACAAAAGGTGATTCTGATTGAACTAATATAATCATTCCTATTACATTTTCAGGGAACGAAGACATCGATCAGTCTCCCCGCGGCCACCCTCTATAGATTCTGGTCTGGCAAGCGAGTTTCTCACAGGTCAGTTCATGTAATATTTGTTGTATACCATATTCGATGTAATACCTGCATATACCTTTAATACACTCCTCTCTTTCTGGTCAAAATTCACAATACATTTCCCTTACTGGGCGCATGTTTCTCAATCTTGGCATGCCTCATGGAAGGGAAGTGGCTGCTAAACAAATCTAAGGATTTCCCTATAAATTATCATTATACATTTTTCATGTCTCGATACCACTTAATTTAATGGGTTAAATCAGTCTAAGATATGAGTCTAACATATGCTATTTTTTCAGCATGACCATACTGGGAGAGGGATAATGCACCAAACTGGAGAGGTCCCAATATAAACAAAGGGAGCTAACTGCTCTAGTTTGTACATACACCTGCTGGGGACATTGTTGATAATTGTTGACATACATTTATTATGATAAATTTAAACCTCACAAAATTACCCCAATAATAATTTATTAAGTAGACAGTGGATATTATATTGAATATGATATGTTCAACATGTTGATTACTCCTAGGGTCTCATATACAATACTAATGACTGAAGTAAAGAACCATGGTGACACAGTGATTTACTAAGCAGTATAGTATTTGGCATGTCTTTTGAATGTATAGGTTTTCACTCATGTGGTTCACTCCAAATAGTAGAAATAAATTAATATTTTAATTATTTTCCTACTCATCACTTTTATCCTGTTTGTGACAAATATGTATAAAATAATATCCCATTGTAAAGCTATAGCCAGATGGAAATCCAAGTTACCTAGGTGCAATGACAGGGATGCACAACCTTCTGGAAGACCTGACTACAGATCACCCATTGGGCGAGGTGACTTTGATCAGGATTCCAACTACCAAGATCCTGATACCCAAGTTGAATTGATCCCTGAGAATCCAGAATTGGGATTTGTGAGGGACAAATCCAGTTTGTATCCTGAGAGAACTAGATTGACTCATGACACATCTGGTTACTTCACCGGCCCTGCAGATACTTTGGACACCTTGCTTACACCAGGAACCAAGTTTGAAT
The DNA here is from genome assembly GCA_029931535.1 of Margaritifera margaritifera. Classification (NCBI taxonomy): domain Eukaryota; kingdom Metazoa; phylum Mollusca; class Bivalvia; order Unionida; family Margaritiferidae; genus Margaritifera; species Margaritifera margaritifera. The sequence goes on from JAQPZY010001544.1 coordinate 2,219,309, forward strand.
CAATAATTAGAGAGGGAGGTGGAAGGCCTACAGATGTTGCAGATGTCACAGGTTTTTGTCAGCACCTGCATGTGGATAATTGCATGTGTGCATGTGCTCACAGTTGCACATCTCTTGTACATTTAATGGCAACACTGTTTGTCTCTCATACATTGACATGCATCATTGCACATCTCAAAAGCATATAATTTCCAACTCTTTTAGCTATATATTAACATGCATGTGTATGATTTAAAAACAAAATATGATATCTATATGTATTGTTTCTATGTATGCAGCTTTCTAGTCATTTATTGTTAATTTTCTTCATGTTACAAAAGTTCTATCTTTTACTACAGTTTATCACATGACCACTGTGTTATTTACGTTAATATTCCCATATCATATTTGTTATATATGTAATGTCTTATAACACCTCATGACATCACAAATGACATAACATCATGCAAAGGAAAGGCATAATAGCCAAGGCATCAGAAGATATTTCAGAGTCATTTTACTACGCTATTCTGCAGTTTGGTTGAATAAATCGGTATTTTTCCTCTTGTGATAAATAGAATCTTAGATTTATGCTCATTTCAAATTAAATTTATGAAACTCGTAGTTGAATAATTTCAATCTTTTGCTCGCCAAGTCTTCCAGAAGAACAGGTTAACTGTAGGAGATGGGAGTTGGGTGGATGCCAATTTGAGTGATAGAGTTTCTCCCATGATATGTCCAGGGGCAAACTGCATAAATTCATGGACTCCCATGACAAGTCCTGGGGGCAAACTGCAGACTCATATGATAAGTCCAGGGAGCAAACTACATAAATTCATGGACTCCCATGATAAGTCCAGGGGGCAAACTAAATAAAGTCATGGACTCCCATGATAAGTCCAGGGGGCAAACTGCATAAATTCCTGGAATAATAGGGGTTGGGCTTATCATTCTACATTGCTTTTATAACATAAACATTTTGCTAACATTTTGTCAAGGTGGTGGTTGTCTTATCATCAAGCAGTTTATTGTTGTAGAAATATGGTCAATTCATTTGTTTTATATGTGTAACAAGTGTACGTCAGGGAAATGTCAGGGAAAACTTAGATTCTAGTAACCTGTGGGAACCCTGAAGAACTTGTAGTGGCAAAATACATGTTATGAAAACTTGTGTCTTTTTTACCTTCTTATTTTAGATTGCAGCATGTTTAACACTGCTGAAAATGTTTGAATCGGTAAAAGTCTTTGCACATGCAGGGTACAAATAATGTACCAAATCTAACAAAAAGCACCCAGACTTAAAAGGGCTTTCAAATTTGTACAAGTGATGCTGATCTGCTGTCATATATGGCCACTATTACTAAAAATGGAAAAACCTCTCAGCAGTTTCTTTTCAAAAACTGCTCAACAGAATTTGACAAATTTGACAGAAAGCATTATGGAATCAAGTGCTTTCAGTTTTATAAAAAAGATGCCGATCCACTATCAAATATTGCTGCAATTACTAAAAATAGAAACATGTTTAAACAACTTCTAAAACACTGCAGAACAGAATTGGACCAAATTTCACAGAAGCATCCTGGCATAAACAGTGATAAAGGACTTTAAAATTTATACAAATGATGCTGATCTGCCATCAACTATTCCTACAATTGTTAAAAATAGAAAAACCTTAAATTACTTCTTCTGAAGAACTGCTCAACAGAATTTGACTCAATCTGACAAAAAGCAACCTGACATTAAAGGATTTCACAATTTAAAAAAAATCATGTTGACCCACCATTAAATATGGTTGCTGTTACTAAAAATAGACAAAAACTTGCAACAATCTCTTCTCAAAACGTTAGCAAAATTTGACAAAATTTGACAGAAAGCATGCAGGCAAAAAGGACTTTCATTGTTTTACAAATGATGCCAATCTGCCATAAAATATGGCTGCCATTAGTAAAAATAGAAAAACCTTTAAATAAATACTTCTCCAAAACTGCTCATTAGAATTTTAAAGGTGTTCTATTTTGCATAATGATGCTGATCTGCCATCACATATAGCAACCATTACTAAGAATAGAAAAACCTTTAAACAACTTCTTTTCATTAGAATTTGAACAAATCTGACAAGCATCCAGACAACAAGGGTTTTTGATTTTCTTTACAAATGATGCCAATCTGCCATCAATTATGGCCATCATTACTAAATATAGAAAAACCTTGAAATTAATTCTTCTCTAAAACTGCTCAACAGAATTTGACCAAATTTGACAGAAATAATCCTGGCATTAAGGGACTTTCAGATTTATACAAATGATGCTGATCCACCATAAACAGAATTTGACCAAATTTTGAAAGCAAGAATCCTGGCAAGAAGGGCTGTTAGGTTTCTACAAGTAAGTCTGTTTTGCCATAAAAAATGGCCACCATCACTAAAACCAAAAACCTTTAAACAACTTCTCAAAAAATGAACTACAGAATTTGAACAAATGTGACAGAAAACATCCTGGCAGAAAGGACTTTAAGGTTTGTACAAATGATGCTGATCTGGCTTTAGATAAGGCTAATGTTACTAAAAATAAACAAAACCCTTTAACTGACTTCTCAAAAACTGATCAACAGAATTTGACCAAATTTGACAAAAAAGCATCCTGTCAAAAAGGGCTTTCAACTTTTTACAAATAATAAAAATAGAACAATCTTTAAGTGACTTCTCATGAATCATGCAACAGAATTTGACCAATGTTGACAGAAAGCACCTTGGCTTTTATGGTCTTTCAGTATTGGAGAAATGATGCTATGTGCCATCAAATAGTTTGCCAGAAAAGGGCTGGAATTTTCCATTCCGGATCTGGCTTGTATTCACCTTTGGTCATTACCTATTATTTACTGGTATTTTCTTTCATAATTCCCCTCTGTTTCTGAAAGTTTTCTTTTCAAACTAATAAAGAGGGCTTGAATTTAATGCTCTCATATTTGCATAACTCGCATGATGCAAGTTAATTTTGGAAATTGCGAGTTGATGTTTCAAGCTCTTGCATCTTTTTGCAAGTTCTAAATTTTCCAGTGAAATACAGCAAGTCATTAGTAAAACTCCTTAAAGTACAAAAATTCAGCAAAATACACATGCATGATTCTGAAACGGAGAATGAAGCTTGCTTTTGCATTGATTCCTTTACCATGAGATAAGCTGTTTAGCATGTAGCCCTGTACTGTGGCCATACATGTGCCTTCTGATAAGACACAGTGGACTAGGGCACAACCATTATGTTTCAAGGGGATGCAGGATATCTCTTTTGTGCCCAACCATTTTATTCACCAAATATAGAAAGATTTCTCAGATATTAATTTAATTTAGGTAGAATCTGTCATTATGTCTCCTCTGATGATGTGCTTTGCTAGTATTATTTTGTATGATAACCTATCACAGATATTTGTGTCACATATTCAGTGTTTCCATTCATGCAAAAATTGTACATGAATCAGGCATTGACAGCACTTAGCACGTACAAAACATCAGTCTGACATGCAGTTCATGTAGAGAATTGAAGTCTGGCACATATACAAAATTAAGTCTTATAAGAACTGTATTTGCTGGGGATATTAGTGTTACTCAACTTCTAATGATTTCTCAATGATAACAAAGAAAACCAGATCAAATATGGTTGTGTGCAATTGTTATGACATACATGAGTGGTAAGTCATTTATGGTCGCCATATTGCCATGAGGGGTAGACTGGCTCCTTGTCTTTCCTCTACTAATATGCTTTCAGTGCACAGTACATATCTGGAAACTTAGGAAACATGAAGATAAACAAAACCTACAGTGTCACATGGGATTCCTGACTTACAAATTAATGGAGGCAGTGGTATTCCTTAGGGTTATTTTTATTGAAGAAAGAAAAATACGACTAACTTTATTGTGATGGGGAAAAAACACAGGAAGCTTTTGTAATATTTGGAGTTTTTAAGTAACTTACTACCGAATTCATCTGTATACTACTTTTCTGAAGTACTAAATACAAACAAGTTATGAAATTTGTATTTATTTGCTTTTTTATTTATTTCTTTATTATTTTACTATATTCAAATGCAGTGATACTATGTTATTTTCTTCACAATGTGCACCCAAAATATTTGTTCTGTTCCCCCGTTTTAGCGACCTTGGGGATACAAAAATTCTAAAATCGAGAAAGTAGTGGGAACACTGCATATTATCCTGACTTCTCTTTAAATATAAAGTGGCTGTCCCAGTATGTTCTTGTTCAATATGGTGAGGCTAAAGTGGCTGTCCCAGTATGTTCTTGTTCAGTATGGTGAGGCTAAAGTGGCTGTCCCAGTATGTTCTTGTTCAGTATGGTGAGGCTAAAGTGGCTGTCCCAGTATTTTCTTGTTCAGTATGGTGAGGCTAAAGTGGCTGTCCCAGTATGTTCTTGTTCAGTATGGTGAGGCTAAAGTGTCTGTCCCAGTATGTTCTTGTTCAGTATGGTGAGGCTAAAGTGGCTGTCCCAGTATGTTCTTGTTCAGTATAGTGAGGCTAAAGTGTCTGTCCCAGTATGTTCTTGTTCAGTATGGTGAGGCTAAAGTGTCTGTCCCAGTATGTTCTTGTTCAGTATGGTGAGGCTGATTGTTTATAAATTTTGTATGGTCCAAAAATAAAAATGTGGACTTGGGTGATCATACATCATAGTGACATTAATGCACCATGCAGCCTAGAAAGGTTTTCCTGAAAAAAATTGACTGTACTACTTTTGAAAATGTTTCAGTTTGGTTTTACAAAGATTCAGCGTTTGTGATTATTAGTTGTGGTAAAAAAAAATATTCCAATCTTTGATAGATCTTGGGTAAATTGTTTTTATTTTTTTGCTATCCATTTAAGCATAAATAATCTGGAAGTGTATTCATTCTGATTTCCTCTATTTTTTTTTTATTTGGTCAAATTGTAGCAGGGGATTTTTGCTGATTTTTTTTTTTTTAAACTTTGTGAAAAGAGGGGAATTATAAAAGAAATCTGTTTTCCAATCTACGTTGCTTTAACGGCTTGCAAGACAACTTATTCAATATTGAGTGTATACTTCCTGGTTTATAGTCATAATTGAATGTAAAAACATCTGGCTAGTCGCTTTTGGATTTTTTCAAGTTCATCTGTTCATCATGTAATATTTGCGAGTGGGGGTACTGTACAAGCATATTTCAAAATAGGTCTTTGAACAAAACCTTTGAAAGCTAATTCTTTCACATTTTGTAGGCAAGATGATAAGTTATGTCTGTATAGGTGTAAAGTACATTTTGCTTTGGTACATATTTCTTGAATGTATTAGTTCCATTTCAGATCGCTATTAATTGTGATTTCTAAATAGTTCATTTGGTTGAGATTTTCTGAAGTTCCCCTTCAAGGAATATGACATAATAATTTTATGACATTTTTTTTGTTGTCATTTGCGTTATGTTGCATTTGGGGGTCAGAATCACATACCCCATTTTCATGCCTATGAAATCCAGACATCAGATATAATCAAGAAAAAATAATTCAGCTGTCATGTAGATTTTTAACAGCTCAAAATGATGCTAAACATTGAAATTAAAACTGATGGAAAATATTCATAGTTCCTTTTTACTCCAAAACTCCAGGCTTACAGTATAGGTTAATAAAAGTAACTGGTGAAAACAAATTGCCAGTTGAAATAGGATTATGCAGGTTGATATTATCTCAACCCTCGGAACAAATATGAGAAGTAAAGTAAGTAAAGTACGAGCCCTGTAATTAAAATTAAATTTATTGCTGAATTATTCATTTCTGTTTGTTCCTTTATTAAGAAATGTAATTCAGTACCTCATTTATATAACCTTGAAAATACATTACACAAGTGGATGAATTTAATTACATTTGGAAATGTTGATTGCAGCTCTCTGGAATTTGTCATATGTGTTGCACATATTCAATGGGACTGACTTTTTGACCGATAATAAAATGGCCAAATGTACATTTGGATCTTCTGCTAAGCCATAAGAAACTCATATTCAGATGTGATAAATAATTGCTTTAACTGAACCCATACACGGTTTTGATGTTATCTTATATGTAAAATATACATTGCAATAGGCATGATAGGTGTGAAATGGCATTATGGCTTCTGTAAACAGTATATTGTAACCTCTAAAAAGGTCAGGTACCAGGTGTTACGACTCTATGCTCTAAGAAAAATGTAACAGAAAGAAAGTTAAACCAATGAATCAAGTAAAAATCAACAAGCAATTTATTTCTAGATAATTAAAATGAAAATCAAAAGACACTTACAGTAACGTGAATTAAAATCCAAATAATCCAATAATCCCAAGTGTCCTAATCACAAGTCCTAAATATAAAACGTTCCAAATGAATTTCAGTAGCCTTGAATGTGCTGATGTGCCAATAGTCTTTAATGTGCTGATGTGCCAGTAGTCTTTAATGTGCTGATGTGCCAAAATGAAGTACTCCAGAATATCTTTGAATAAGTTCACATAAATCCCAAAATCATCAATTCAAAATCCAAATCCCAAAAGTCTATGAGCACTTTTATAATCCAATGAATATTTTAAATAATTCCTCTCTCTGAATTTGGAATGATTTTTCACAACTATAATGACTCTTTAAAGACTGATGTTAAGGTCAAAACTGAAAACTGTTCACTAAACATGGGATATATAAAGATAGGTCACATGACATAATGTTCTAGAAAATAATATGGTGTCTGTGACTTTTAACACACAATTCTAAAGGAAATTCTAGTTTAATCTGTAAACAAAATCAACCCTGACCTCAAATTGAATCAACAACTTGTTTACCAAAACTGTCCTTGAACTCAAATACTAAGTAAACAACCTAATTCAAGGACAATAGCTAAACATGTTAACCTGGTACATAACATTAAGGTCTGAGTAAATATTAAAGTCGAGAAACATTTATAATTTCCGAATATATTTGTAATATTATATAAACATCATACATAATACAGGGAACAGGTTCACTGCCACAACCAAGTTTGCATGCACACCATTTGGTTAGATGGGTAAAAAGGAATTCCCAACAAACATTTTCTTAAAGGCATAGGAAAGAAAAATTGAAATAATCCCAGCACAAATTGTGCAGATAACTATTGTTTTTGTACTAATGAACAGCTAAAACACAGAGTACCAAGCTTTATTGTAACAGCAAATTGCTCAGTCCCAATAACTTAAATGGATCTGTTTATAAGTCATGTCAACTGACCATTGAACGTCTTAATGATATAAAGGTGACATCTGCATTACAGACTTTTAAGAAAAAAAAGAAAAAGATACTGTCAGATTGTAAGTGTACTGATAATTCCATAGCTGTTGAATGACTTCAGAACTTGAATAAAAGACCAAATGTCAAAATATTTGGAGTTAACTTTTCAAACTAAAAAGATCAGGAGGTCAGGGTGGTAGTGTTATGTGGAGTTGACTACAACTGATTCTGATGGAACGAATGTCCAGCAACAGTTCACAAACTTTTCAAAGCTTTGTTGATTGATACATAAAGGCTTTGTTGATTTTACCATGTTTTTCATCAGCTTGACATATTACATGCTATCTTTTCATGAGTGCCTGAATGACAATAATTAAGAGTGCCTGAATGACAATAATTAAGAGTGCCTGAATGACAATGATTAAGAGTGCTTGAATGATAATGACTAGAAATGGAGATGTTGTGAGTAATGTGGATGTTAAGAGTTTTAGACTTTTAGATTATCTTGTGAGTGGGTGTTTGTATTGCAGGTGATGCAGCAGGTTTCCATGTAAATTAATTCACTGTTGCATAGTTTACATTTTGCCTTTGTTTCTTTTTCAAAAAGCTGTCAAACTTGCTATGTAAACAAACGAGTATTCGAATACTAACTTTCTATTCAGATATTTGCAAAAAAGTATTCTGGTTAGAATGTTGGGTTTTTTGTTTCAGTTATAGAATTGTCATTTTCTTAATTTTTTGTATTAAATACAAACATGGTCTACACCCATTATAGCATGTCACACATCATAGCGTCACCCATACCTATTGCCAACAGAATGCCCAGAACAGATTTCAGGACTATATAATTACTGTGCTATACAGCTATTGTCCCCTACCACCATCTTCCAGGCTTAAATATGGACAAATTGGTATTTTTGACACTAATTATCTTCGTTATACCTCTGCTTATAGTGCCACCTAACCTTATTGTCAACAAAATGCCCAGAACAGATTTCAGTACTATATCTTTGTTATACAGCTATTCTCCCCTACCACCATCTGCCAAGCTAAAAATATGGACAAATTGGCTTTTTCTACACTAATTGTCTTTGTTATATCTCCAGTTGATTCCACCAGGCATAAAAAACCCTTCTGTATTTTAATAAGTCTTTCAAACTTGTATTCTTAACATGTTGGCATCCGTCTTGATGCTGAAAAGATATTTGCAATTTGGAAATCTTGAAATCACTGCAAATTACCTGTAAAACTTGAGATTCCATGATTAGATGATTCATGCTAAATAAATTTTGCATGTTCAATTTTAGTATTGCAAATTATTCACAAGTTTCATTTAAGAATAAGATTTCTGACATAAGGAAGAAAATGATTTTACTTATGATGAAATTTAGAAACATTAAAAATTGATGATTACTAGGAATTTCCTTTACACAGAGCATAAATGTGTTAGAGTTCAAAATTTTTGGCAATATCACACTGCCTTCATCAGCGACTACTGTTGATCACATGACTTGTAATGGTCACGTGATACGAGGAGGCTGGAGTAGATAGGTGATAGTTCAAGCCCCTCATTCCTGTTTAGTGTTGGCCTCCGCTTTCGTATTTCAATTGCCTCTTTCACCTTCCTTTTCCATAGGTTGTCTTCAGCTGTGATGACCTTGGTCTGATTGGGAATGATGGAATGTCCCATATTACTGCAGTGTTTATATATTGCAGATGGCTCTCTACTGATGTGTTCTTTAATTCTTGTTTCTAACACTCTGCCTGTTTCACCAATATAGTCATTCTCACAATCACTACATTTGATATGTTAAACCACACCACATTTCTTCAAATTTTCTCTTTTGTCCTTCATGTGTGTGAGTTGTTGTCTTAAAGAATTGTATCATTTGTGGTATATATTAACCCCATGTTGTTTGAATATTCTGTCTAGGGCTTCTGATTTACCGCGGATGTAAGGCATACCAAAGTTGGTTCTATTTGGACCACTATTGTTTTTGTCAGGTGTTCTCTTCTTATTATTTGGTAGTTTGAAAATCCACTCTGGGTAGCCATTTAAAAATTGTTTTTAAATTAAGATCAAGCTGTATGGGGGTCTGAGATGGGCATGTATTTGCATCTCCTAATCTCATTGAAACAGATCAAATGATACAGGAAAAAAGTTATATATTTTTGCAATTATTAGTGATTGGATGTATCTGATATCAGTGATCGGATGTACTTGTTTTCAGTGATTGGATGTACTGGATTCTTATGATGTCTAGTTGCTCCTAAATGAAAATGGTGCCAATCAGCCATATAATTGTGGCTGCCATTGCAGCCATCTTGAAAGTTTTGTTATTGCTACAATAATGCCTCCTGAATACAAGTCATATTGACCTGGGGTTTTCACCAGAAGATTTCTTATGATGTCTGGTTGGTCCTCAGTGAAAATGGTGCCAATCTTATGTCTAATATGGCTGCCACAGTGCGGTCACCTTGAAAATCTTGTTATCACTACTTCTCCTGAAGGAATGATCATATCAGCATATATATATATATATGAATGAATGGTCATATCAACATGGGATTTTCACTAAAAGACTTCTTACCTTGTCTAGTTGGTCCTAAATGAAAATAGTGCTGATCTGACATCAAGCATGGCCACCACAGCAGCCATCTTGAAAATCTTGTTATTGCTACTCCTCCTGAACAAAAAGTCATATTGAATTGAGGTTCTAACCAGAAAACTTCTTATGATCTAGTTGGTCTTAAATAAAAATAATGCCACTCACATATCCAATTTAGCTGCCACTGTTGCCATCTTGAAAATCTTGTTATCGCTACCCCTTCTGAATGGATGGTTGTATCAACATGGTGTTTTTACTAAAAGCCTTCTTATGATATCTAGTTGGTTGTAAATGAAAATGGTGCTGGTCAGACATTCAATATGGACACCACAGTGGTCATCTTGAAAATCTTGCTATCACTACTTCTGCTGAAGGAATGATCATATCAGCATGGGGTTTTCACTGAGAGACTTATTATGATGTTGGTTGTAAATGACAATGGTGCCAGTCTGACCTCCAGTATGGCTGCCACAATGGTTATTTTGAAAATATTGTTATTGCTACTTCTTCTAGATGGCTGGTTGTATGGACATTGTGCTATCACCAGAATACTTCTTATGATGTCTAGTTGGTCCTAAATGGAAATGGTGCACATCAGATATCCACTATGGCTCCCATGGCAGCCATCTTTAAAATCTTGTTTTTGTTACTCCTCCAAAATGGAAAGTCATATCAATTAATTAATTTTCCCAAGAAAAAGTTGTAAGGTTGTTTGTGATGAAGTTACAATGTATTCTCCATACCCTTATTATTACATTCAGGAGAATATCATTACAGATTGTTCAAGGTTTCCTTCTTTCTTTAAAATGCTGCATTACAACAATATTGATCCTAATCATTGATGCTATGCTTGGAAGATAAATAGGAAACAAGTACTGTACAGTATATACTCACTTATAAGAGTCCAATTGTAAAATACATAGACACAGGCCTTTTGTTGCATAATGTGCCAGCAGATCTGGGTCTATGCAGTTTGTTAGGATTAATCAGTAGAACAACATAGTCACATAGATCCTGATCTGCTGGCACATTATGCAACAGCAGATCAGGGTCTATGTTGTTTGTAGTTGGACTCGAAATATAAGTGAGTATATACAGTAATACAATGGCTCCTCACTACAAAACCCCTTATTATACTGCTTCCTCTTGATAATGCTGTATAGTCATGGGTCACATTAAATAAGTCAAATTTTTATCATTGCTACTTAATTTATTTCACATTGTATGAACAAGTATAAACCTGTAGTCACTTCAACAGCACATACATTTCACTCTTTGAGGAGTGAAAATTGATAGCCCAGTGGTTGGATGGGCTGGTCTGCAATGGATATCTATTGAGGTATGAGTGCTGATAAACCAGTGCTTGACTGGCCTACAATGGATAATCATAAATATAAAGGTGTGAGTACTGATGATCCAGCGGTTGGATGGCCTGGTCTACAATGGATAAATATCTATTTAGGTGTGAGTACTGATAGACCAGTGGTTTGATGGCCTGCTCTACAGTGGATAAATACATATGAATATGGCATTGTGGTGATTTTTGTTTTTTTGCCCCAACTGCTTGCATCAGGTCAGCTTGAAGTCCTGCCTATCTAACCATCTGTTCCGACAAGCTTGTTAGATTGTACAAACCCCACTCATCGTAGATAAATGAGATTTGGTAGCATATTTATATGCATATGTGGATGACCTGATTAGATTTTCAGTTCATTATAGAAATTTGTAGGGGTTTTTTAATTATCATTTTTGAACTTAAAATTGGTCTTGGATGTTTTGGAGAAAAATCTTGTTAGCATGTTTAAGCAAAAACACCACATTAGCTAGACAAATTAAATTTGTGTAGGCATATTTGTATTTACATGTAGATGACCTGATTAGATTTTCAGTCCATTAAAATAATTTAAAAAATTTTGTTTGTAAGATCCATTGCTACCGCTACAAATTAGTCAACAACAACAACAATGTAGACCTGTGTGACTAAAGGTAAAAGAATGCATTAAGGCTTAGCTGTGAACAATGAGCTTCATCAGAAGAAAATAAATGGAAAAGAGAGTTTTAATAAGTGAATTTCACAGACTGAATTTAAAAAAAAAAATTAGCAGGTGTTTGGAGTAGTCAGGGTTTAACAGGACAGTGTTTCCTATTGCAGCCTTGAACATTTGTAATCGGAAAGACAGATTATTGAACATTTTAATAAGGCAGGCAGAATAATCAGTTGCCTGGAAATACAGGATACCACTTGCAATATTATTGATTAAAGATCACCATTACTGTCCTAACTCATTCATTAAAGACATTGCTTTCATAAATAATTGATTAGCTGTTATAGAGCTATTCATTACAGTAATAAGGACTGTTTGTGGATAAATTGACACAGTAACACGTTCAGCATGTTAAGAAGATATAAATCACTTAGATTATCCAACTGACACTGGCGTGTGTGGGAGATAGTAAGAAAGAAAGAAAGAAAAAGTAAGATTCTCATACATTTTCTAAAGCACAGGCTATGAATAATAAAACTTTTTGGAACATGGAATATTATTTTTAATATAACTGCTAAGAAATAATTATCTCTTTAATTTGAAAGGTATCATTATCATGCTTAATAGGTGTAAACTGTTTCGCCTTTAGGACCGTTATCCTGGTATTAATTGGGTTGAAAAGACTGCCTTATTTTAAAATACATGTAGATTGGTGCTGAATCTAACATTGCAGCATGCAAACAAACTATAAATGATATATAATTCATTCATTTTTCCATTTAAGCTTTGGTGTCAGTTACATTATGAATCATTGTCAAATATAAAGTTTTGAATATGAACATCTTAAGTCAGATATATTGTGTTTTGACATTGTCCCTCCATCTGTCCATCCATTTACATTTGCTATTCTGGCCCATAACTTTGTAATGGTTGGAGAGATTTTCAGTAAACTTTGTGCAAGTATATATCATGATATGACACTGTGTCACATACCATAGCCAGGCCCCTTACATCAAGGTCAAGGTATCTGAATGGGAGAATGTAATTTTTTGACTTGTAGCTTTGTCCAGATTATAACTTTTGAACCACTGAAGATATTTTAATGAAACTTTAACCATTTTTATATTGTAATTAGACAGTGTATCACAAACCATAACCATGCCTTCTGCTTCAAGGTCAAGGTCACAACATATAAAATATCAATCAGTGATTTCTCTCCATGTATGGATATATCTTTTGAATCAATGAAGCTATTTTAATGAATCTTTAACATGTGATATATCTTGACTTGACAGTTTATTGCATATTCATTGTCATACCCTCTGCCATCAAGGCCAAGGGATAATATAAGTCTGTGGCCTGTTTCCTTGTCCAGGCTGTCACTTTTTACCCTCCACAGATATTTTGATGAAAAACATTTAACTCGTGCCCAAACCTTATCATTCATTAGTCGAGTTCCTAGCTCAAATGTCAAGGTCATTAATGAGGAAATGGTCATGAAACAAACATATCATGTGCTGTTCGCGGTACTCTTCTCTTCCATGCCATATGTGAGGTTGAATTACAGTTACAGGGGTAATAAGATTGAAAAACCTAAAACATTTCTGTTTGTTACCCCCCAAAATAATTAGCCATAGTAGAAAAAAAGCTTAATTTGTATTTTATGATATATATATATATATATATATATATATATATATATATATATATATATAGAGATATATATATATATATATATATATAGATAGATAGATAGATAGATAGGTAGATAGAACAGCTGCTATCTATATTTTCCCTTCACTAAATATTTATTGAATTATTTAAAACAATGGTAACTTTGCTACTTTAAATGTAAGTTCTCAATGTTAGAGAAATTATCAGGCTTTTAAAGGATTCGATTGTGCATATTTGTTAAGAGAGAGAGAGAGAGAACAAACCAGAAGTGTAGTATATCAATTAGTGTTTCCTTGGGGAAACAATGGAGTGACCTAGGTAATATAACATTGCTCGGGACATTACACTAATCTCTTGTTTCACTGAATTGTAAGCATTCTGCATGTTGTCACAACTCTTTTGCTGGCAGATTGTCAGGAAAGTTTGGATATTTTTAAACACTTTTCATTTTCAGCTTCCTGAATGAAGATGCATATTAAACATTTTATCCATGCATTTGATGTTTTATTACTTACAGGCCTTGCAGTCATCCCTATACAATCTTTATTTTTTTTTCCTCTCAAATTTTCCAAAAATCCCTAAAGTCTATCCTAGAACTGAAAATTATGTGGAGAAATTCCTCGCTCCTTTTGGAAAAATAAAAGTGGAGAATTTTCTGAACAGAGGAGGAATTTAATGAAGAAATAAAGATAGGGCCTAAAAATATGATACATGATTTTCATACGTTCAGTTGATTTTTCTGCAGGATTTAAAAAAGAATTATTTTTAAAAAAAATAAATGTGAATCCCACAATTGCGTGTTATAGAATAGACCCTGAATCTCTATATTTTTATTTGAGAAGAAGATGCTAATCTTTGTCAATACATGGCAGAAGCTTAAGATAGTGATCACTTTGGCATCTGTGTAAGTCCATCCATCTGTCCATCCACACCCTAGATTAAGGTCAGTGGTAAAGTTTTTAGATTAAGCTCAATGTTAAAGTTTTTAATTTAATACTAAATAAGTGAAAGGCTCAACATAAAGGAGTCTCTTGTTCTCCCAAGTCTAATTGTCAGAAAAATGGTTGGCTTGGTTTGGTGTTTTATGGCACAACAACACAAGTAGATAATTTAGTGCTGAGGCAATTGGAGCAAAGTGCCTTGCCCAAGGACACAGTACAGTCACTGACCTAGGCTGATCCAATGGTAGGATTTGAACCCACACCCTTTTGGTCATGGGTCCAGCAAGCTGACCACTGAGCCACAGTATCTACTTTTGAAAAAGGAATAACAAGAACATCTAATGATTCATCATGGTGGATGTACTCAATGCATGTGTGTTCTTGTGTTCATATTGATATATGATATATAATATATATGTTTAAGTTATTATTTCAATGTATTACACTATAATATTGGTTAATTTGTATGTTTAAGTACTTAAAAATGTTGCATTGAATCACTAATATTAGCACCTCATTGTCCCTATATTTTGTTAGGAACCATGGCTGCTCAGTGGTCAAGGCATTGAACTTGTGACCAGAAGGGTGTAGGTTTCGATTCTCACCATTTGGTCAACAAGATTAGCTACCATAGTGTGTCTAGGCAAGGAGCTTTACTCAACTTGCCTTGGCATGACATAATCTTCAAGGTGTTGATGTGCTGTAAAACACCAAACCAGACCAAACCAAACCAAATCTATAATTTTTATGGTTTTCTTACAAAATTCAGATATATTTCTCTATATTTTGTAGATCCCATACCCATTAAAGTCTCAATAATTTTGAAACATATGGCCGGGAGATCTGTAATTATAACTATGTTACATTCATAATCATTATTAGATTTGTATAAAATTCCTAAACATTTGATTGATACACAAAGTGACTTTTTAAAAAGATAATTCTTTGTTGTATTCCTTTGTAACCATTATATTTCCATCACAACCAGAAGCGAAACCTTGTCACATAATGTCCCAGTCAAACAGTATTGGACATAATTACTTGTTTTGTATTTGTTTCTTATCACTGTAGGAATAGTGAGAGTTACAATGCTTATACTTGGTCTTACAAACTTTTTGAATGTTTACAATGTTCTAGCCATGTCTGGTTCACAGGTTTCAATTTCCTTGCACTTTCTGTCAGTTGTAATGACTGATCTGTCACTCAGATAAAGATCTCATGTATTGTATTTGTTCAGAGATATTCTTCTTCCTCCATTCACACTCAGTCACTTAAATAATTTAGAATAAAACAACCAAGGAAGGGCTACTTTGTTACGTGTTTCTACTATGTATTTTTGTTGCAATCCTTTCAAAGGATATTTTGTGAAATTTTCTTCATGTGAAGTGATTACTTATAAGGTTGGTATGCCATCAGCCTTATGTTTTGTATATTTCCATATATTTTGCATGTGCCATGTATAACACATATTTCATACATTATCAGACTTGCAGAATAATTGTATATTTTGTCTTTCTTAATAATTTTCTTTTGTCTATATGAGCATCTAGTGATTTTTATATGTGTGATTGTTGTCATTTTTTTTCCCTCACATTTTTGCAACCATGTTTTCAAGCACTTAGATGCACACATTTTTGAAATCATATAACATCGTAGTAATGATAATTGTAATGTTGAAAATTCTTGCAAACTATAACATTGTATCAGAATTTGCACAAATGGTATCACATTGTATCAAATTCCCACAAAATGTATAACATTGTATCAAAATTCCCACAATGTATAACATTGTATCAAAATTCCCTCAAAGTGTATACCATTGTATCAAAATTCCCACAAAATGTATAATATTGTATCAAAATTCCCTCAAAATGTATAACATTGTGTCAAAATTCCTGCAAAATGTATAACTTTGTGCCAAAATTTCCTCAAAATGTATACCATTGTATCCAAATTCCTGCAAAATGGATAACATTGTGTCAAAATTAATGAAAAATGAACAACATTGTGCCAAAATTCCCTCAATGTATACCATTTATATCAAAATTCCCTCAAAATGTATAACATTGTGTCAAAATTCCCTAAAAATGTATACCATTGTATCAAAATGACCACAAAATGTATAACATTGTTTCAAAATTCCTACAAAATGTATAACAGTGTATCTAAAGTCCAACAAAATGTATAACATTGTATCAAAATTCCCTCACACCATATACCATTGTATCAGAATTCCTGCAAAATGTATAACATTGTATCATAATTCCCTCAAAACGTATCACATTGTATAAAAATTCCAGAAAAATGTATAACATTGTATCGCAGTTATTTTAATTCCTGTATTATAGCTTGAGATTTTTATTGGGAATAACAAGTTAAACTTCATGCTGTATTATAGAATCTTGCAACATGCAGTGTCACTTTTTCAGGTACACTGTAAGACATCTTCATTTAACAACAGGTATAACTTGTTCCTTTGGTAAGCAATACTTTTTAACATGCATTTCACAACCAATCCAATATTTTTCTTTTTAAAAGCAACAAATATGGTTGATATAAAAAGAAGTTTGAAATCCCTTATACCAACATGCTTTACACGCAAAATCAGTTTTCACGTTAGTCTCTTTTGTATCCAGTTTTTCAGGGAACTACTTCATTTCTAATTTATTTGCCATTTAATTATCTTTTTTAGTATTTGTAAAACATTTTCTACAAGTCTGCCTTTTCAATTTCAGATTCTGTGAAGGAATCAACCACAGAAGAAGAAGATATCTCCCCACAGAGCATGGATGTTGGTAAGTTACAGCCAACTGGACAGGGTCAGATTTTTGGAAGGGTGTGTGTGTGTTTTATCTGTAATAAAGTTTGCATCTTGCAAGAAAGACACAATTTTGATTTCAACCTTTGATTCATTTAATGTACATAGTAAAATCAGCACAACATGAACTCTTCATTGCCTTGCTATCAAGATATGATTATAAAGGCCACTTTGATAACACGGTACTTGTCTATAACACTCCCTGATATCAAGACATGTATATAATGTACACTTTTATATCAAGGTACATGTATATAAAGGACACTGATATCAAGATACATGTCTATAAATGACTATGATATTAAGACTAATGTCTATAAAGGACACAAAGTAATCCAAAATAAACATTTTGATAACCATTTGTATGGGGTATCAATCAAATGTCATGTAGAAGTTGTTTTTTTTTCTGGGACAGTCAGCTGTATGTACAGTACACTTTGCAGATGGCTGTTTTCAGTTTTGGAAAGCAGTTTTAGTATTTGTATGTGCTGGAAGGTCAGAGTATTGAATTACATGTACATTTTATACACAGTTTAACATTCATTGACACTGAGGAGAAGTAACCTCTTTCTTAGAGTTCATCACATCAATTTAGAAATTCTATTTAAATTAGAAGATATTTTTTTCTGCACAAAACCTTTAGAATGAATTTTCCTCTCTTAAAGAAATATCAGAAACATCAGTTTCTCCATACATTATAAACACTGACCACTCAGGTATTTATAAATATGGAATTTATTAAAGTCACACATTTGATGCACGAGTGAATTCCCATTTAAAAATTTTCATCGAAACCATAAATATTGGTAAATGTCAAAATGCATAATTTGGTCACTGTCCTACCTTACCTGTATGCCACCTGGTGGCCAGCCCAAGGGAGGTAAGTTTGTGTATTACATGCATATATATTGGTACTTAGATATAGTTATTGGGATACTCACCTATATATGGGTTTCTTCCCTTTAAAGGATTAAAGTACCCATTTTTTTCTCCATTGTACCAGATGGACATGTTTCATTGTTATTAAAATCATGGATTGAAGCGAAGAATCAGGACCATGTTGAATCTATTCCATTTTTTTCCCACCTGTGTTTGCATATAAAAGAGACTGTCAGAATCCATCACATGCAATGGTGTGAGAGAGGGCAGTCCCACTCGAGGGTCAGAATCTTGGAACAGGAACGTGACCGTGCCAAGTTCCTATCCACAAAAATTCTGACCCAAGGGCGGGATTTCCCTATCTCATGCTGTTGCATATGACTGATTAATTTTCTATGATTCCTGTATCCGATGATGGGATTAATTCATAGTACAGTAAAGATTGTTATAACTGAGAAACGTTATATCCAAATTCATCGTTTATTTTTCAGAATGTTTATGTTTGAGTCCATGTTGATGTACATGACAGTGACATTGGACATACATGTAGTAAAAATGCTTTACCATTCATTGAAAGTGTCAACATACATGTACATGTAACAACTGTAAAGAAATTGTCATTAGTCAACTGTTTTGTTATTAATCAGAGATTTTTTGTTGATGGTTTTGTTTTAGTGAAATACACATGCTCATAAAGAATATTAGGTGTGTCACTCTGAACTTGTGGGTACAGTTTAATGTATGCTATGCTATCTAGTGCCATGCTGGCGACTTAGTACAACAGTCGGTACTAGGTCACCACCATCCTAGCCACTTCCAGTAGCAGAAAAATCAGTCTCTTCCTGGCAATCAATTATTTCACAAGCAGTGCCTTCATTTTTTGGAATCAGAGATGTGACAATGTCACTATCAGAATTAACATAATCCAAGAAATCAACTTCTATTGTTACCAGATCCAAGTAGGCGTAATGCATCACATGCCATAGCAAGGTGAACATCATCATCATCATCATCATCGTTATCACTGGTTATTACATCTGTTTGTTCATTAAACCCTGCCTTAACAAAACAGTTTGCAACACAATTTGTGTAAACATCATGACATGCACAATAAATCACATTGATTGCAGACAGTACATTTATTTCACACTCATTATTTTTTGTCAAGGCTTACGAAGTATATTAGGATTAGAGCACATAGGTACTTTGACTTCAAATTGAAGATGACTCCTTAGAACACGAGAGAGATTTACTTCAAGCTGTAGTCATTTATGCAACACACAGGTAAAGAATAATAGCTAAAGGATGTTCTAAATTATTTGATCAGAAAAGAACAAAATGAGGCATTACTTTTCATGCTTAGATTCTATGAACCTCCAACCCATGATTGTAAATTACCAATTATGAATTAGGTGTGATTATTACACTTTTGTCACCTCATTCTTTTGTTACACCTTTTGTTATTTAGTGATTATGAATGAGGTATACTTATCACACCTTTGCTACCTGGCGCCTTTGTTACACCTTTGTTGTTTATAAGACCACCATTGTTTACCTGGCTTCAGCATGTCCAATGTTAAAAACATTATAATTTAGCTAATTTTCTCTGACAGACCACATAAATAAAACCCTACAACCAATTAAATGTTGTAAGAAAGGAATGTTATAACAAAGTCTTTAGAATATATAATAATTAGGAATTTGACAGAGGAAATTAAACTCGTATATTTTAACAGAGAAAACGTTTTATCGAAGAACGTAATAAACAATCTTTACTGAATAATTCATTATGTGCTGTGAATGAAATGGACATCATTCTAGTTATAGGGACATGATCATGTCAGTTTCAGGTCAACAGGTACACTCATGTGAGATTAAAGGTATCCCACATGGCTTTCTCATATGGGCAATTAAACAACATCATACATGTATAGAAATGAGAGATATAGTTATCACTTTACCAACAGCAAAATCAGCAGGTGCTTGCATCAGTACATTTAAATTTTGTGTTAAAGTTATTGATTGATTTGGTGTTTTGGTTTGGTTTGGTGTTTTATGGCACAACAACACAGAGGTATTTGAAATAAAGTGTCTTGCCCAAAAGACACATAACTGTAGCTGGACGGGGCTGATCTGATTCTAGGATTTGAACCCACACCTTTTTGGTCACAAGTCTGGCATGCTAACCACAGAACCACCATTGTTCCTGCCTCAGTTGAACACCTATTATGACACGCAGGAGAGTGCATTAATCATATTCTACATTCCCAAGCTTGCAGGACAATAAAGTTATTGTAAGTCATGTAGGGTTGAGGTATATTTTCAAAAACAGACACCCTGTTTGCAGCATGTTTTAGGTCCAATAAAAAGGCCAAAAATGCCTTTCAAAACCCTAATTTTGGTTAACAAAAGGATTACCAACAGAAACAAGTACATGCATGACATATTTACCTGTATTAAACATGATTCTAAATTCAACCAGTCATTTTCTAACATACAAGTGTTTTTTTTCAGAGTTACATTCAGTTTTTACACAAAAATCTGTCTCAAAGAAATTAAATTCAGATAATGTGTAAATGTGTTTACTAAACCAATTCATTTTTAAAATAGAATGACTCACTGGGTCACATGTACCTGGTGAAATTCAGAACATATTCTGATCTGCATCTTGGTATCTCTGTTAGATTTAGTAAATAATATAATTCACAGTTCTGCATAAAAAAGTTGCTGTAGGTTTATTTCAAGCATAGGACCTATGCATTTTCTGAGTTTTCAAAAACTCATCATATTTAAAATATCTTTGTAAAATATTTCAGAAATCTGTATGAGATAAATACAATTTAATAAAATCGTCTATTCCAGGACAAAATCCTGTTGAATCCTGTGTAAAATCATCTATTCAAAGCCAAAATCCTATTGAATCCTATATAAAATCATCTATTCCAGACCGAAATCCTATTGAATCCTGTATAAAATCATCTATTCCAGACCAAAATCCTATTGAATCCTATATACAATCATCTATTCCAGACCGAAATCCTATTGAATCCTATATAAAATCATCTATTCCAGACCGAAATCCTATATTGAATCCTGTATAAAATCATCTATTCCAGACCGAAATCCTATTGAATCCTGTATAAAATCATCTATTCCAGACCAAAATCCTATTGAATCCTATATAAAATCATCTATTCCAGACCAAAATCCTATTGAATCCTATATAAAATCATCTATTCCAGACCGAAATCCTATTGAATCCTGTATAAAATCATCTATTCCAGACCGAAATCCTATTGAATCCTATATAAAATCATCTATTCCAGACCAAAATCCTATTGAATCCTATATAAAATCATCTATTCCAGACCGAAATCCTATTGAATCCTATATAAAACCATCTATTGTAAAATTGTCTGTTCCAGGCTAAAATTCTATTGGATCCTATGTAAAATTGTCTATTTCAGGCCAGAATCCTATTGGACCCTTTGAAAAATCAGATCAAGATGGACATATTAGAATGATGCCCATGGTGACAAAAATAGTTTCATGACCACCCCACCCCACGCCCCATTTTTCACTTTGACATAACTTACTACAATCCAGTCTTCAACTTGTATCAATATGAAAGACTTCTGAATGTAAGTGATATGACTAATAGTCCTCTATTGTAAGTATTGTTTAGGAACAGAGTTCTTAAAAACTCTTGTGAGATAAATTGTCCAAGTTTTAAGTGCATGACTGTGTATATATATGTATATGTGTGTGTGTATATATATATATATATATGTTTATGTGTGTGTGTATATATATATAAGTGTTTATGTGTGTGTGTATATATATATAAGTGCATGACTGTGTATATATATGTATATGTGTGTGTGTATATATATATATATATATATGTTTATGTGTGTGTGTATATATATATATATATATATATATAT
Source organism: Margaritifera margaritifera (assembly GCA_029931535.1). Taxonomy (NCBI): domain Eukaryota; kingdom Metazoa; phylum Mollusca; class Bivalvia; order Unionida; family Margaritiferidae; genus Margaritifera; species Margaritifera margaritifera. Next base: position 2,241,378 of record JAQPZY010001544.1, read on the forward strand.
ATATATATATATATGTGTGTGTGTGTGTATATATATGTATATGTATATGTGTGTGTGTATATATATATATATATATATATATATAGATATATATATATATATATATATATATATATATATATATATATGACCCCTTTGAACAATTTTAATTCCTGTACTTTTCACAATCTGCCTTGACAGTACTTTTTTTTAAAGACCTAATATTGAGCTGGTGTTACAGTTATTAATTTGTAGCTGTCTAAATTTCATACCTGGCTTTGTTTTACAGAATTGCATTGTCATTTTTATAAACTTGCTTTGTCACTGGTAGACATGCTATAAAAGGTGGCAGATAATGTACATGTTGTTTCCTACTTAGGTGTGAAATACATGTCAGATGGCATATGGATAATTTGTCAATCACACTTGACTGTGAGAGATAAAATCTACCAAGAGATAGAACCCTGTTGAAAAATCTTCTTTATTCAAGAGGAACCTTTTGGACTTGATCTCCTTTAGAATGTGTATTATATGTTAGATATAGCATGTGAAGTCCAATCAATCTTTGCAGCTGTATAAGTGATTTTCTTACAACACATTTCGTGAGCTTGATTACTAATCTTGGATTAGTAAAAGAACAATCAGAACTAAAACTTTATTGAATTTATTGAGGACATTACATGGAACAGAGTATGATGCACATTAAAACAGATACAAAAGAAAATTTGTCTTCATTGTTGAATCTTTGCTAGTACTGTATGCTGCTCCTGCATACTATTTAGAATATCAGATTTCTAAAAGTAAAGGATTAATTGATCGCCTGGTGTTTTATGGCACATCAGCACTTGAAAGGTTCCATCATACTGAGACAGTTAGAGTGCTTCTGTCCAAAGACATACCATGGCAACTGTCTCATCCTGGTCTGGGCAGTATTCCAACTTGCACCTTTCTGGTCATGAGTCTGGTATGGTAACCACTGAGCTACCACAGCTCCTAAAAGTAAATGACACCAAAAAATGCCAGGTATTTGGACAAGGTGTACATATCAAAAGATGTTTAAAGCCGCATTTCTTCCCAAAGTGTGTTATAAACCAATACGATGATCATGTTCATTGTGGCTAATAACTATTGAAAGTGATTGTCTTACAGCTAAAATCCATAGAAATCATCCAGTTATGCTTATTATTTCCTCACCAACAAAGTTGGGAGGCGATATAGCACTTTGCCTTTTCATTCATGTGTACATTTGTTCATTTGCTTGTTCTTTCACTCATTTGCTTGTTTGTTCATACATTTGATATGTCCTCAGCAACTCAAACCTTATTTCACCTACACTTATAATAATAATAATAATAATAATAATAATGACTTTATTTAAAGAGGGTGACACAATTAGTTGCATGGAACTAATCCTCCTTGTGGCCCTCTGTTACATGCATATTTAGTAATACCATACCTGTTGTTATTGCATAGCTGGTACATTTCCAGGAGGAAAATACCCCGACCGAACGACAAAAATTTCATACTCTCATTAGGGTTAACCATAAGCTTCCAGAACACTGGGCCACCCCTGCGTTAGGACCCCACACCTACTGGGGAATGTTGTAATGTTCAACATCGCTCTCATAAAGAAGATTAGCCACCGCTTTGTGGTCAATTTATGATGTTTGGTATGTGGATGCATCTCAGTCTGAGTTACTCAGCCATACCAAAACCTGGTCACTGTGACCTAATTTGCATGCATGAGTGACTTGTATTTTTTCAGCTGTTTGCTCATCACATCCATAATATCTTGGACCATATTTCACTTACACATTGAAATACACCTTGATGAAATAAACTCAACCATACCCAAACTAGGTCAGTCTGACCAAATTTGCATGCTTGAATGACTTTTGTATTTCGCGCTGTTAATTTGTTACACCCTCTATCTTGGACCCTATTTCACCTACACTCATGGAAATTGGTATGTGGATACATCTCGATGAAAGTAACTAACATACGAAAAATGAAAACAATGTCATCCAACTTTCATGGTTTAGTGACTTTTGTATTTTCAGTTATCTGTTCATTACACACTCAGTATCTTGGACCCCATTTCACCTACACATGAAAATTGGTATGTGATTGCATCTAAAAAAACAAAGTAACTCAACCACACCAAAAAGTGGGCCATTGTGATAACATTTTCAAACTTAAGTAACTTTTTAATATTCAGCAATACTTTTGTTACTGTCAATGTCTTGAACCATATTTCACCTACATTTCTCAACCTTTTGACCTTGAGGTCAAAGCCACATGTTTTACAGCAATGCTTCAACCTTGGGCTCAACATGCAGGCTCTGGACTTCTTGTGTATTGTTGTGTATGTGTATCCTATATATAGATTATAATCAGAAATAAGATGTAATGTAAATCCAGAATGAATATCAGAACACAATTCTACAACTTAATCTCATTATTTGACATTGTATGCAATTCAGTCTATTCTTCCTATCCCTCAAATATAATGATATTCTGTACTTCTTACTTTCTTCAATTTGCTTTCTTTCTCTCTGATGGAATTCAATGAGATTTATTCCATTCAAATCAACTGCAAATTAAATCAATTCATGATTGGACAAGGACTTTATGAAATATTCAGAATTTATGAGAACTATTGAAAACACAAAGATTACAATCCAAATTTAAGACCTATAATTAAAAATAGGTTAAAATTGTTGAGAAGTTTTAGACTACTAATTCACTGACAAAAAAGTGGCTTGAAACTTTTATCTTGCACATATGAATAATTAGACTGAGACAAGCATTACTTTGTATAGATAGGGTTTAAAGTCTTTCTGTATTTGATATGGTATATACCAGGATAACTCTAACAAAGTAACGGTGCATAGGGTCAGGCATGGCATAGGCTGTTGGCTTATGAATGAGGGCCAGGTAGATATAAATCAATTTAATTGAAGTTTAAAATCCATATGGGATGATAGCCTTTGTTCACACTATACTGTGGCACACTTTTGTTCCTATACAGATATAGACTACTTGTAACAGATACTGTCTGTCAGTCTGTACCATGAAAGGAGATGGCTAGGTTTGGATTACTATTTGTATGGGAAATTTCATCAGTCTCTGAGAAGTTTAACTATAACTCAACAGTGGTTCAAATTTGCAATACAAAAGGAAAATTTCCTGTTTAGGATTCGGAAATGGAGAGGGATATCTGAATTCTCATGAAATATGATATGTCAGTTTGTTGTAAACTCTGTGTTCGGTTGCAGAGGAAATTGTCAGATTTCCAAAAACAAATGGGAGCTAAAAACAGTAAGCTGGATGTGGATGAATAGTTTTGTATGCATTGCTCAGTCCTTTTCATATGAATTTCTCAGTAGTTTCAATTTTTTTTGAGCCATGTTGGCTCAGCGGTAGATTGTTGGATTCACATCCCAAAAGTCATTAGTAACGTAATCCTATCTGGACAAGCCCAGATGAACTGTCATGGTGTGTACCTGGGCAAGATCCTTTACTCCATTGGCTTGGCACTAAATAGTCATTGATGTGCAGCTGTGCTGTTAAACACCACCCAACCAGCCAGGCAATCAGTTAAATTTTTTCACCTAAATTTAAACATATGATAGGATTTTCTTTTCTTCTGATTCACATTTAAGCTTGACCCATATTTTTGTAACAGTATCAATTCTTGAAAAAAAAAATCAGTGGGATTAAGCTGAAACCACAAATTCCATACATGTTCATTGGATAGCATTTCTTCTGGACTAATTTTCTTTTTATTAGTTACAAAGAGAAAAAGGAAAAACCATAAATGTTCATATTACACTTTTTACCAAATTTGAATATTTGTCTTTGGTTCATTGAAAGAAAACTTAAAGAGCAATCTTCATGCCCATTGACAATAGTGACTCCTCTTTTTCTCTTCCAATTAGGCCATTGATTGTTGGCATGTGATAAAACTTGATAATTTTCAGAATCATCTATGGATAAAGAAATATATCATTATTGTCAAGATGTGTTCACTTTTATATTGATTTCTGTACAATTTTTTTGAATCATGGGTTTCCATGTGCATTTGAATTAGAACTCGGCTTTAAGGAAGAATGCCATTGGGCAGTGTCCTGAAATTCCTGAAGCTTACGTTGGTTTTGGTCTGTTTTAATCCATGTGGCTCACTTAAGATCAATAATTTCATCTGTGAGGATATCTGCTTACAGCTGTGGCACAAACTTATGGATAATTGATGGATGACAAGCTTGAACAAATTACTGATGGATTAATTCTCACAAACTTAATGTTTTTGCTTCAAGTCAATTTTGCACCTACTTAGAATTTTGTGATTCTGTAACCTTACCAGAATTTTTGAAAATAGTTCAGCATACTTAAATTCATGGGTTGGAAAAAAAGTTAAATTTGTCCACAAAAGGAGCATTGTTCATTTGGTCTTTGAAGTAATGGTTTGGAACAATCGCAAAATCCATGAAAATTTGTAACCCCAACTAAAATTGGTACCCCCATGAAAATTGGTACCTGATAAAAAAAGAGTGAATTCATAGTAGTAGGAATATTCATTATATTTTTTTATACCGCTCAGATTTTAACACAAAACTATATTACGCTGTTTGAGGATCTGTAGATCAGCCCAGGTTGGGTGCCTTGGTTTGTCCTTGGAAAAGGCACTGAACCCATCATTTCTTTGGCAAGGTATAGCTAATAATGTGTTAAAATTAGCCCCTCATTTCCTCATCATAGTATAGCTATTAATGTGGTAAGAGTGCCATTAAAAACTGACCAACAACAACAACAGCAACAATAAGGAAACTATCCTAAACAGAGTGAACATATGATTTTCTTCTATAATAGCATTAAGATTATAATGATGTGCACTGCACAAGTTTTTACCTTTAAAAATGGTAAAGCTTCTCTTGAGGTCTCCGTAGAGTGTAATTATATCATCATACCTTTTGCTGAGTTGCTGAAAGGTCCTTTTGCTGGGATAATATGACAGCTACCTGACTATTAATGTTCCTGTCATATGAATTATTTCATAACTGCTTTTAATTCAAGGTTATCTTTGGGACAGTTGTTTTAAAAAGGATATGGAGGTTTCAATAAGATTTGCCACAAATGCTCATCAACATCTTGCAGTCATTGTAACACAACACCAGTCTCTAAAAAAGCACCATTATTCTTAAGAAAATCAGCATTGGTCTTGTAAAAAGAAAAGGATTTATGAACAAAAACAAGAAACTATAAAAATGGCACACAGCTTAATGGAACAGGTTATTCAAGGATCATTTGTGCATGTTGATAACGAGGATTATTACACAGTTCAGAAAGCCATGACAGTACTTGGCTTAGGGTCTCCAGAACATACTATACATTCCTCCAAATTGACCCTATCAGGGGGAGATAACCCCAGAATGGATTTCCGTCGTGGGAGTTCTAGTTTACAGGGAAGTGGTGTACATGTATTGAAAAGACAGAAAACAATAGAGGAAGCCATACATGTACAGGGGCTAGTGTCAGCTGAGGGCACAAAAGTCAGTTTGACTGGTAATAGAGATAAGGAGAAATTGATTCAATATGGGACAGGAAATAATAATTCACTGTCAGAAGAAATACACAGGACAGAGGAGAGATTGTCAGTTAGTAAGAAAGGTTTGTACATGTCAGCATTAAAATATCTTCATGCTTTATGTATGCCCAGCTTTAGTCAGGCGTATAATTGTTATAGTGTTGTCTGTCCATGTGTCTGCCCATCTTTCAGTCCATTAACATTTGCTTGTCCAGCCCATAACTTTGTAATGGTTGGAAAGATTTTCATGAAATTTTGCCTAAGTATATATATATCATGACTAGATGGTGTGTTGCATACCACAAACAGGCACCCCTGCCTCATGGTCAAAGTCTTTGCAAAAGAAAAGGTAATTGTGTGACCTAGATCCTTGTCCAGAGTACAACTCGGTGTGTATATAAGAGGCCCAGTATTCTCATTGTGCTTTGTATATATGAGGCCCAGTATTCTCAGTGTGCATTGTATATATCAAACCCTGTATTCTCACTGTGTATCAAGCCCTATATTCTCAGTGTGTATTGTATATATCGGGCCCTGTATTCTCAGTGTGTATTGTATATATTGGGTCCTATGTTCTCAGTGTGTATTGTATATATCAGGCCCTGTATTCTCAGTGTGTATTGTATATATCAGGCCCTGTATTCTTAGTGTGTATTGTATATATCAGGCCCTGTATTCTTAGTGTGTATTGTACATATCAGACCCTCTATTCTTAGTGTGTATTGTATATATCAGGCCCTGTATTCTTAGTATGTAGTGTATATAGTACCCAGTATTCTCAGTGTGTATTGTATATATCAGGCCCTGTATTCTTAGTGTGTATTGTATATATCAGGCCCTGTATTCTCAGTGTGTATTGTATATATCAGGCCCTGTATTCTTAGTGTGTATTGTATATATCAGGCCCTGTATTCTCAGTGTGTATTGTATATATCAGGCCCTGTATTCTCAGTGTGTATTGTATATATCAGGCCCTATATTCTCAGTGTGTATTGTATATATCAGGCCCTGTATTCTTAGTGTGTATTGTATATATCAGGCCCAGTATTCTCAGTATGTAGTGTATATAGTACCCAGTATTCTCAGTGTGTATTGTATATATCAGGCCCAGTATTCTCAGTGTGTATTGTATATATCAGGCCCAGTATTCTCAGTGTGTATTGTATATATCAGGCCCTATATTCTCAGTGTGTATTGTATATATCAGGCCCAGTATTCTCAGTGTGTTTGTATATATCAGGCCCAGTATTCTCAGTGTGTATTGTATATATCAGGCCCAGTATTCTCTGTGTTTGTATATATCAGGCCCTGTATTCTCAGTATGTAGTGTATATAGTACCCAGTATTCTCAGTGTGTATTGTATATATCAGGCCCTGTATTCTCAGTGTGTATTGTATATATCAGGCCCAGTATTCTCTGTGTGTTTGTATATATCAGGCCCAGTATTCTCAGTGTGTATTGTATATATCAGGCCCAGTATTCTCAGTGTGTATTGTATATATCAGGCCCAGTATTCTTAGTGTGTATTGTATATATCAGGCCCTGTATTCTTAGTGTTTATTGTATATATCAGGCCCAGTATTCTCAGTGTGTATTGTATATATCAGGCCCTGTATTTATTAGTGTGTATTGTATATATCAGGCCCATTATTCTCAGTGTGTATTGTATATATCAGGCCCTGTATTTATTAGTGTGTATTGTATATATCAGGCCCATTATTCTCAGTGTGTATTGTATATATCAGGCCCTGTATTCTAAATACTTTTCGGGCATGAAACTCAAGCTCATTTCATTGAATAAAGTTAGGCGTGTAGGACTTTCAAAAGCTATCAAACTTAGATTTCTCGTCTAACATGGTAAATTTGAAACTCCTAGCTGGTTAATGCACAATGGATGATATCTTTATTTAGGCGTTTTGCGCTTGAATTTGTGTATCTTGCTTTAAAAGTTTCAAGAATATGGAGCAAGCTTTCCTGGAATTATGACTGGCCAATTGAAGGAAATAAGAAGATTCCTTCCATATTAATGCAAGCTTTTCTGGAATTATGACTGACAAAAGGAATCAAATAAGAAGATTAATTCCTCATCAATTCATTTGTTTCTTTTCAGAAAGGGTTCATACTCCTGTATCCTCCAGACTTCCTTTTGCTGGTGAGTAAACAGGGTCAGCGATGTGGTAACCAACATACATATACAACGTGAATTAGAAATTAGTTAATTGTAAACAATTTAAAGCCTATCAGTTTATAATAAGAAACAAATTCATGCCTGTCCTAATTTTTGTTGGGTAAATTTTCTCTGTGTCTCGTGCTTTCCTCACCTTATGACTGGTAAGAGGCAGTTGTCATCCGTGAGGTCATTTATATTTGTCTTGTGATGTCCTTATTCTAAGGTCATTTATACTGGCCATATAAGTATTACATTTAGATGTTATTGACACTGTGTTATAATGTAAGCACTATGGCCAGATCTTGACAACTTTATGATTTCAGAGCCTGCTAAGACTGAGGAGTCAGCACCAGTTAGAAAGGAAAGGAAGGAAATTGTTAAAAAGGAAAGGAAGGAAATTTTAAAAAAGGAAAAGAAACTAAAACCACCCACACCACCAAAGGTTAGAGGTCACATAATGTATTTTATAGCTTTTTAGAAGGAAGTAACTATTTGTTTTCCTCCAGTCAGGTTTATGCATTACTGTTGTTATTGACACAATGCAAAATAACATTGTCACTTTATTGTGTGTACCTAGTAGGTGGTTTATTGCACGATCATATTGTCCCATGGATAGTATCTTATTAAAACCTTTAATTTTACTGTACAGAGTTACACCATCAATTGTGTTTCAAGCAGTTACAAGATGCAAGTTGGATTAGCTTGTTTGTTACAACAAGTGGGGGCTATTAAATTGGGCCTGTCCATCTGTCTGTCCATCCATTTTTACATCCATCCTTCCTTCCAGCCATGATCCCACTTTCATTTCTGCACAGTAACTCCCCCAACTCCCTTAATTATTATTGAATTCGTAACCAGATTTGGTATGCAGCTTGATATTTATAACACCTTGGCTCAGTTCGATTGTCAGTCATCTATAGGATTGATAAGCAAGAGTTATTGGCCCTGATCATCAGACCCACCCACTTTCATTTCTGTATAACAACTCCCTTAATTATTTTGGGATATCAACCAAATATGGTATGAACTTTCATATTGATGATACAATAAATGAATTCTTTTGTAAACCTTCTATGTGATCGGTTTTCAGAGTTATAGCCCCTGATTGTCCGACCCACCCACTTACTTTTCCACACAATAAAGCCCTTTGTATTATTGGTTTTCAAGAAAATGTGTGCTGCTTGATATTGATGAGACCTTGACTGAATTATATTGTGAGCTTTCTGCATTAAACTTTCAGCATAATTGTTTTTTTTGTTTTTTTTCGCACAATAACTCAATTAATTGTCACAGGATTTGAACCAAATTTAGTATGCAACTTGATTTTCATAAGACCCTGGCTGAGTTTAATTGTCAGCTTTATGCATCATTGTTTAGTGGAGTTATAGCTCCAGCTTGTCAAACCCACCCACTTTGTACGCTGTGTCATGTTGATTTGAGTGTTGCTTATGGTGAGAGAGATGATTGCTGCTGCCATGTGTATTAAAAAAAACATTAAGATTATGTCAAGTTTTGAGAGCTAGCAAGAAGTCATTGACCTCCATTAGGTTTGGAACTAGTTTCTGAAACTGAACTGGATGTCATTGCCCAGATGTCTTCTAGGAAAATCCATGAAAAATTCTATCATTGGAAAACCCTGGAGTTTTTGGACTACTATTCCAGCCTCCTTCCATGGTTGGTTGGAAAACCATGGGAAAAAAAAACAAGGAAAAGAAGGGACATATCTTCAAAATTTCCAGGGAAATTACTGGAAACCCTGGAATATTTGACAGGAAAACACTGAAAATTTTGCATGAAAACGAAGTAGATTTCCCTGAAAATCCTGGGAAATAATTTTCATCTGGTCATCCCTGACAGGTTGGAGCTGTCCTGTGGGTTCCTTCAGCTAATAAATATTAGATGTTTACAGAGATGCAACTTTCTTATGTGATTTTTTTTAAAAAGCATAATATGGGTAGCATAATTCTTTATGCTCTCTCTCTCTCTCTCTCTCTCAAAGAACATAGTTATCTCAGGATATATACATTTTTAAGCTTTTATCCAGTATGAAAAAAATGCCATTTTTTTTTCTTTTGGCAGCAGATAATAATAATAATAATAATAATAATAAATACAAATAATAATAATGATAATAATACTATTTCACACTGTTCACAACAAGAACAACAACAGGGACAGGTATAACATGTCTGATAACAATAGAGTAAAGATTCAGAAGTTAGAATGGAATTTTATAAAGAATTTTTTTTTTCTTTGTTTTTGGTAAAAAGTACTTGTTATTTAAATATTGATACTGTATGGAAATTTATAATGCAGGAAAAAAATAATATGCATTTACTTTTCTTTAATCTAAGGATAATGGAGTTTATTATTATTATTAAGTGTTTTGATAATTACAACATTCAAAAATGTGGCATAAATCAGGTAATAATATTAAGTATAACAATATGGAATTACTGGAAATTAAAAGAATAATCTACATGTTTCATATTAGGTATTCAGAATACGAGTAAAAATTTATACTTTACACAAATTTAGTCTTATATAATTACCAAACTCAGTTTCTTATGTGCTCAGGTTAGCCTACTCAAATAAATTGGATCTGAAAATATGTGCAAACTTGCACCTTTCATAAGCAAAAAGCACAAGCTTGCGGATGCTGGTAAGAAAATTGCACAAGCTAACAAAGACTCATTGACAAGCTTATTTTGATGGTGTAAGTTTGCTGCAACCTAGTGGCAAACTTGCGGCAAGCTTACGACAAGGATGCATTTTGGTTTGGGATAACTTTATGGTGCTGTTATCATCAGCCTTCATGAGAAAAACTGAAAAGCTGTCAGTCACCTTCGAACAGTAAAATTACATACTTATACATACTAAATTTAAGTGTCTAGCTTATTGGGTGGTACATTTTATGGTTGTAAATACAACACATTTTCTGATCAGGATTTGAGCTACTTTTGCAGGATATCTTTTCTTACAAGTATATTTTGTGTTACACCCTCATCTGTGTATAATGAAGTTAAATTCATCATTATCATTTCATTACATCTGTTTGTACATGCAAATAATTGTGTATTATTGTAATATTTGTGGTTTGTAGGTTAAGCAGGAACTTGAGTAAAAAAGTGCAATTTAGTCATGGTTGCTCTTTGCTTAAGTTTTTTTGGATCTTGATAGTTAAAGGATAGGACAAATTCTTAACAGAAAATATGAAAAATAATTCTAAGTGCCAATCTTGAAAATTGACTTAGTTTTTTCCAGGCTTATCCATGCTGAAATATATTAAAAAATTTCTAAGTACCAATTATCCATACTTTTCCAGGCCTGTCCAGCCTTTTCCATGGACAGCATCCAGTGTTTCCAGGATACTTTCTGCAAAATTTCAATTTTATCCTGGAAAACTCTGGAACTTACTGTCCAGCCTGTAGGAAATGTTTTAGTTTTTCCACTGTTTTCTAGGGTTTTCCATGTATTTCCCAGATATTCCATATTTTTCCAGAATATACTATGGAAAAAGTACAGCCGGATAAGGTTGAAGTGTACTTTACAAACTTTTTAGTTGAAGATAATGCTGTCTTTCACTGAATCAGACCACTCTTCTGAACTTTTCAAATGCATATTTTTCCAGTCTATAATAGTAGTGCATGATTTTTCTTTACACCTTACTGAAAATTGTCCTAATTTACAGTAAAATAATGACTGCCTTGTGTAAAAGGTGTTTTAGGCTTGGCAGTTCTATATATCTATTATTATACCACTATTTACACCTAATCCTTTCCTGTACAAAACTACACTTTTCCAGCTTCCAAATGAAAAGTGGGGGACATCAATTCCTGGAATTTGCTTGTTGAAGATATAATTTACTCATTGCTTTTTTCTTTGATTTTAAGACAGTGATGATGAATGAATAAATCCATGCTGTTATTTTTGGTTTAGGACCAAAAATGTATTGTTGATAGTAAGACAAAATATGCCCTTAAATTGTGCAAGATTAAATTTTGCAGAGCTGCCACTTGTGCAACAATTTGCATAAATTATGCAAAATTGTCAAATATGATACAGGATATGCTCTCATTGTGTGTTCTATTGACAGAAATCAAACCAAGGTAAATATATTGGTGACAAGAGTTTCAAGTCTTTCCAGACTTTGCTGTGCATCATGTGGATTTCAGTTTACTTCCCGTGTTCGATTGCCAATATCTCTCTTGATGAGTACTGAACAAACACCACACCTTAACGATATTTTTAGCTACCCTACTCCACTGTATGACTGTCAGTCAATTGCCGTATCCCTCTAGGCGAGTATTAAGCAAACACCATGTGATAGTGATATTTTTAGCTACCCGACTCCACTGTATGACTGTCAGTCAATTGCCGTATCCCCCTGAATGCATATTGGAGAAAACTACATTTTAATACCATATTTTGCAAGTATAATCATCACACACTACAATGAATGGCATACATGCAAGTATAATCATCACACACTACTATGAATGGGATACATGCAAGTATAATCATCACACACTGTTATGAATGGCATTCATGCAAGTATAATCATCACACACTACTATGAATGGCATACATGCAAGTATAATCATCACACACTACTATGAATGGCATACATGCAAGTATAATCATCACACTATTATGAATGGCGTACATGCAAGTATAATCATCACACACTATTATGAATGGCATACATGCAAGTATAATCATCACGCACTACTATGAAAATGGCATACATGCAAGTATAATCATCACACACTAGTATGAATGGCATACATGCAAGTATAATCATCACACACTATTACGAATGGCATACATGCTGGTGCATAATCTGCTTCTAGATCATGATCTGTTCTGGTTTTTTTATTCTGATGATTTGAAGTGAACCTCATAGACCAGTGGCATTGCATTATGCACAGACAGATATGAGTCTACATCATTGGCATTCATGTGTGTTTTTCTACCCTAGGAAATAAGGTCCTGTTACAGTATTATTTTGACAAAGTTAGAATCAATCATTAGCATTGACTCCTAAAAATCGGAACGTGACTTTTGGATTGGACAACTTAGGGGTCAGTTGACTCCTAATATATAACTGCTAGTGGGAGCTCTGATTTTGAGAACTTCTATAATTATAGCTTCTGAGAGTTTTAAGGCAAGATACACATTAAAACTGAAGTGATCCCCAAGGTTTTTGCACACAACAACAGTTAAGATGTTTTTATTTTAATGTAATTTTATATATAAAAACATGAAGCAATGTGTAAAAGTTTAAACATGGAAGATTGTGAAGCTCATTTTTAGGAAACCTGGTTAGAATTTTGGATCATTACTCTTAATGTATATGTCATATGTCAGTTAATACTGTTTTATTACAAGCTTTCATTTGTCATGGAATGTATTGTCATACATGACATAAATGTTTTTCAAATGGGTTCTGCTGAACAAAGTTGGTGCAAATCATATATAGTAATCTTGTCTGTCTGTCCAACCATCCATTGTCCATCTGTCCATCTCTCAATTGGGGAGCTGCCGTAGCTCAGCTGGTAGAGCATTGGACTAGTAATCCAAGAGTCGAGTGTTCGATAAATGCCCAGGCCAGCTCAGGTCGGCTGCCTTGGTATGTCCTTGAAAAAGGTACCTGGCTCCCATTTCCCCTGCATGATATAGTCAATAATTTTTATTTTGCAGCATTATATTGATGAGATCTTGAATTATTTCATTGTTTCACCATTCTACAATTTATTTGGTGAAGCTATAGCCCCTTTTTGACCAACACACCCAAATTTGTTTTTGCACCGTGACAGTAACCTTGTTTAATATATGCCCTGCTGACCAAACTTTATATAGCTTTTCCATCATTGATGATATTGTCAAAGGGCAAGACATAGATAGACATTTTCCATCATTGATGACAGTGTCAAAGGGCTAGACATAGGTATAACTTTTCCATCATTGATGATAGCTTCAAAGGGCAAGACATAGGTATAACTTTTCCATCATTGATGATAGTGTCAAAGGGCAAGACATAGGTAGAACTTTTCCATCATTGATGATAGCGTCAAAGGGCAAGACATAGGTATAACTTTTCCATCATTGATGACAGTGTCAAAGGGCAAGACATATGTAGAACTTTTCCATCATTGATGACAGCATAAAAGGGCAAGATGTAGGTATAGCTTTTCCATCATTGATGATAGTGTCAAAGGGCAAGACATAGGTATAACGTTTCCATCATTGATGACAGTGTCAAAGGGCTAGATATCATTGATGACAGTGTCAAAGGGCTAGATATAGGTATAACTTATCCATCATTGATGACAGTGTCAAAGGGCTAGACATAGGTAAAACCTTGCCATCATTGATGACAGTGTCAAAGGGCTAGACATAGGTATAACTTTTCCATCATTGATGACAGTGTCAAAGGGCTAGACATTGGTATAACCTTTCCATCATTGATGATAGTGTCTAAGGGCAAGACATAGGTAGAACTTTTCCATTAGTGATGATAGTGGCAGCAACAATGTTAAAATTGTATGCTAGTTTTATTCTGAAAGTTTTTGGTAGTGGAGTTATATCATAACACAGTTGGTAAGCAAAACACTGCCTTCTGTGGAACCCATGTTCAAAATAATTTGCATTGTATACTGGTACTTTAAGATGAATATATTTTCATAAATATTGCTTGCGAACTTCATAAACAAACTTCAATGCATGCTTTTACTTTGTGATTCACAGATTGTACCTTTTTTTGCTTTTACCACTTTCTTACAGGGTAATTCATTTCTACCAGAATAGCATAGCCATTCTTTTTTTGAATGTTTCCTCTTTCTCGTGTAGTTGAAGTCCCCTTCACCATTACCACCAGTTGAAGAACCTGAGCCAACACTTATTGATGAGGAGCTACACCTTCCATCTCGGGAGGACACTTACTCTCCACAATTTGTCCGTGAAGTTACCTCCCCTGAATTGCCTCCCCTTCCAGAATACAAGGAAAGAGATAAGGTGCTTTAATTTATAGTATTTTGGTGATTTATTAATTTTTAAAATTGAGCAACATTAGATAAAACAACCTACATGTATTGATTTGTACAAGAGTGATGATGATGATTGATGCTGAGGATGATGATGATGATGATGATGACAATAATGCTGAGGATGATGAGGATAGTGTTTACAACAGTGACATTGATGATGAGGGTGATGATAATGATGACAATAATGATGCTGAGGAGGAGGATGACAATGATGATAATGATGACAATAAGGATGCTGAGGATGATGATGAGGATAGTGATGACAGCAATGACATTGGTTGTAATTGGACATGCAGGTCTGCATAAAATACTTTCAGCAGTCGGGATTACCCCAACCAACCATATTTAATGAAATTAAGTGTGTTCTGGTCTGCCTTCCCCCCTCTCTGGCCTTTGGACCTTGAGCTCTTGAATAGTTGTCATCATTATTATCATCATCATTATTGTTATCATCATCTGTATTGACAAAGAAGATATAATTGTATAATTTGGAAATAGTCTACTTTTTGTGACATTGTTTTTGTAGATCTGCAAAATTATTATAAGAGCCAGTTATTTTATCTTGGTATTGATTGTACCCTCATCACCTGTATTGCAGGTTTTGGTCTTTATGGTTCACTGTTTCTATAAACACTTGTGTTATCTTGATTATAGCTAATCCACTTGCATATTTTGTTGTATATTATAGGTTTAATGCACAAATTGTGCGTGTCTTTTGAACAGATGCCTTGTGAACACTTACCAAATAAACCAAAAATATTGGTCTTCATCTCATTTTAACTTTCTTCTTGTTACATTTACCTATGTCTGGTCAACAATGTATCGATTATCTTATATGAGTCTTCTTACAATTTAGCTGGTCACATTCACTTATTAAATTTACTCTTGTGAAAAATTGAAACAGAGGGAAATGCTAGATAAATAAAAAAAAGATGCATATTCTTTTGAATATTTATTTGTACATCCCTGCAGCCTCCACCCCGGCCTAAACAAGATAACAGGAGGATGATTGAGGTGTTGCCAGAGATGAAAGAGCCTAAAAAGAAACTTCCACCCCCTCCCAAGGTCTACAGAATGTAAGTACTGTACTGCAGCCACCACACAAGGTCTTCAAAATGAAATTACTATACCCCCCAAATATTGATATCTAAACAATGTAATTACTGTACCCCCCTACCTCCAAGGTTTACAAAATGTAATTATTGTACTACCATACTCCCAAGGTCTACAGATTGTAATTACTCACTCCAAAGGTCTTGAAAATATAATTACTGTACACTCCAGCTCCAAGTGTCTTCAGAATGTAATTACTGTAACCCACCCTTATTTCAAAGTCTTCAAAATGTAATTAATGTAACCCCCTCCACACTCTTAAGGTCTACCCCCCTACTCCTGAGGTATACAGAATGTAATTACTGTGCTCTTCTTTACTTGAAACTTCTCTTCAAAATTTAATTACTGTACCCCCCTGCTCCAAAGGTCTACAAAATGTACATAGTGTACACCCCGCGTGCAGGGTCTACAAAATGTAATTACTGTACTTCACTTACTCCAAAGGTCTTCAAAATTTAATAGCTTTACCCCTTACTCCAAAGGCAAAGGTCTTCAATATGTAATTACTGTACCCCCCCCCCCCCCCACTTCCAATGCCTACAAAATTTAAATTACTGTACTCCCCTAATTCCTAAAATGTAAAAATTTTAACTATTGTAAACTCAACCCACTGCCAAAGTTTACAAACTATAATTACAGTACACCCCCACATCCACTCCCAAACTCTACAAAATGTAACTATTGTATGCACCCAACCCCAAATTCAACAAAATGTAATTACTGTACTACACTACTCCCAAGGTGTACAGAATGTAATTACAGTATCCACTCTACTTCCAAGGTGTACAAAATGTCATTACTGTATTCCTCCCAACTCCTAAGGTCTACAAAATGCAATTACTTTACCCTTCCACTCCCCATCCCCAAAATTCCAATGTGTACAAAATGTAATTACTGTAACCCCCATCCTCTTTGCAAGATCCACAGATTGTATCCCTCATTTCCTTAATGTACAAAATGTACAAAGTGCTGTGTCTCCCATTCTTCTCAAGGTCTATAAAGTGTAAGTACTGTACCTCGGTCTCCTTCTAGGATCTACAGAATGTAAGTACTGTACCTCCATCTTCTCCCAAGTTGTAAAAATTATAAGTACTTAGTTTCTATCTCATCCCAAGATCTACAGAGTATAATTATTGTCTCCGCCTCCTCATAAGGTCTACAAAATGCAAGTACTCTACCTCCAACTCATCCCAATTACTGTACCCTCCCCTCCTCCTAAGGTCTACAAAATGTAAGTACTGTATTCCCCCTCTCACAAAGTCTAATAATTTAAGTACTGCACCCCATTCCTCCCAAGGTATACAAAATGTAAGTACCATACCTCTGCCTCCTCTTGAGGTCTACAAAATGTCAGTACCATACCTCTGCCTTCTAAAGTCTACAAAAATGTTTGTACTATACCTCTCCTTCCCAAGGTCTAAACCATTTTAGTACTTGACACCCTCCTCTCGCTTCCCAAGGTTTACAAAATGTTAGTACTGTACTCCCCCTCTTCACTGCAAGGTCGAGAAAATGTAATTATTACACCTTGCATCTAAAACTCTAAAACATTTAAGTGCTGTAACCGACTGTTTTTTTAAGATGTTTGGAATGTAAGTACTCTAGATCTACAAAATATAAGTACTGTGTACTAGTAATCTCCAGCCCCACCCCCATTACAAAACATAGTAGTACTGTATCTTGTCATTTGAGTAATACTTGTTCATGTCAATGTGTTCCTGGTGGTGGTTTTCCTTTATAGTAGAGATAAAACAGTTGTTGGGATATATTGCTATTTTTTAAAGGCAATAATATGAACTGAGGTGGTGGGGGAGCCAAAAATCACATTGCGTAAAATATGATTCTGTCAGTGTAAATCAGAACATTAATTAAAAACAAATAGGGATCTTAGAAACATTTATTTTATAAAATAATGTAGGTCCATATACCGCATTTGCTGGCCTATAAGTCGATGCGGAGTATAAGTCGAATTCACTAATTTTGTACATTTTCCATCCTTCATCCATATATAAGTCAATGTGGAGTATAAGATGAGGTCAGATCAACATCTTGGCTTCGTCTTTTTCACTAGTAACTTACGCTTTCACGAATATTAATGGTATCCCTGTAGGCTATTCCAGATTACCGTTATTGGGAAATTTTGTCACTGACGCTAACATGCTTTTTCAAGTTTCGGTTTTGGAGCGAGAGAGAGAGAGTGAGGTTTCAGGATGATTGTACCGGTAATCTGTATTGTTCAGTTACCTGACGATTGTGATCTTACTCATGTACAAGGGCATTACTATATTCCATTATCAATTGACACATCTGAATAAACAGTTCATTCTTGTTTTAATTACAATATCCATTGTCACAAAAACCAGATAACTGTGCAGAGTTATTTACATGCTAATTAAATAATCCTAGAGCTTTATCCAGGTTATTCCAGTTGACACCGGTTTTAGGGCAAGATTCGACAGACGATATCAAAGTAACGAGGCTACCAATAAGGAAATGAGGTGATCCATAGGGAAGTCAGAAAAGTAAAGAAAATTAATGACAGAGACAGAAAAACAGAGAAAAGTCACATAAAAAGAATAAATAAAACACTTGTTTATAATTCTTTAATATATCTATGTGAGATAAGTTGGATGATTTGTTCGGGATATTTATACAAATTATTAGCTAAGGACTGAAAGGATTGATCAGAACATGCCTAATTCATTAAAATGTACCAGTACTACCACAATGAAAACAATGCCCTTGGCTAACTTCATTATTTACGTCCAGAGAAGAGAGAGGGCATTATTTCTTGTTGTTCTTGACCCACTTGAGATTGCAAAACTGGTACCGTAATTGATGTGGATTAATGATAGAGAACAAAGCGGTACTAGCATTACCTATTACCGGTAGCCAAAGACAATATTAGGGTTTAAACCAAAGAGAGATGCTGAAACAACAGCTGGGTAAAAATGAATATGGGTAATGTGTTGACATTACATTTTGCTTTAAGCTGAAATGCAAACTAAAAACGGATCATTGATGATCTACAAGTAGTTCATCTCTATTTCTGAATTTTAAGCTATATTAAGGGCATTCTTTAGTGAATATATGACAGTATTGTGAATATATGATAATTATGTGTTTAATCTAAAGTATTTTATAAATATTCATTGAACATTTGAGTTGTTAATATGGACTACATCCCTTTGTAGGATCAGTTATATCAATGAAAACAATCTTAAGGTAATTGCTTGAGTACATCAGATAAAATACTGGTAAATCAAATATCAATGGACCTATGGCTAAAATATGATCAGGAAGAATGATGTATGGTAAAAAAAAAGATGAATAAAGCAAAATCTTTTCATATTTTATTTTTTTAGGAACAAATGATATGCTATCAGTAAGTACAGTACACTATAGAGTATAGACCATAAGTGTGCTATGCGGCCCGTGAATTGTGAACTCTTTATTTGTTTTCTTATATTTCCTGTTGGAGAAATCAGAAAATACAAGCACATACAAATGCATGCAAAATAATGATAAAACTTATAATATAAAAGCCGTCATATTAGTTTATAACAATTTATTCACATGGTAATTGAACAAGAACTGATACAGCTATGTGACCTGTTTTTGATTTCACCGATTACAGAGCAATTTCAATGACATAATCCATATATTAGTCGATTCGGAGTATAAGACGAAGTCCAGACTTTCAGGTAAAAAAGTATAGACTTATAGGCCGGCAAATACGGTAGTATATAAAAACTATATGGTCTAGGAAATATTTCTAATATTTAATACCAAATTAGTGTCCCTTTGCTCACTCTTCCATATATACACATGTTATCGTATGCAAGCAATATTGCATGTATCGTGTGATACAAATATTCCTGTACCTTTTTAAGATAGTGACTTCCAACTCTGGCATTATTCTGAGTCATTTTCTACATGAGTACAATGATCAAAGAATTTTTCTCCATCCCATGGGATTGGGAACTTTGGGAAGAGGGGTGGTAAGACTGTGGGGGAGGGAGGGTAATTAGTAATTGAGAAAAGCCTAGGGATGACTCATTGTCATTAACTTCACTGTTAGAATTTCTGAATTGTGTGATACATACCTGTAGAGTGTCTTTCTCTTTATTTCTGATAAACCTGATATTTCATGGCAACTTTTTTATGCATCTTATCATATAATAATATTTTCCCGTTAGCCCCAAATCAACTCCAACATCCCGTAGCAGTAAGCCTGCTGAAGCCCCAGTCACAACAACAGAGCTGAGAGAGATGACTGACACACTGGACTTCCTGACTAAATACTGCATTATATAGTATGTATTGACCACTGGAATTTGTAAATGAACTTGCTGTCCAAATACTTCATCTTAAATTATAAATTTATATAAGGACTTACTGTCATTCTGACACAAACTGTATTACATAATATGTATGGAATTTTTATATGAACTCATAGGCCAAAACTGCATTATTAAAATGTATATAAATCACAAATGTTTGTGTATGGATTTAATCGCAAAACTGCATAAAATAATATGTATGAACCACAAGATTTACACCTCTTCCTCGATATCTTGTGAGAGATGAGGTCCTTATACATCAGCCGTGACATATGTGAGGGAGTGAGATACAGTGGTGAAGACTCAAAGTTTTGTTAACGGTTGGGGGTGTGTGCTATATATATATATATATATATATACTGCTGCATTTTTATCAATTTGATTTTACAATATTCTCAATGCCCTGGTCATTAGACATAAGATTAAGCAACCTATATCAGTATAAACTTTTATATATTGATATATTCATATATTTATCTTTTAGTCTCTAATAATATCACAAGATAATCAGACATTTAACCTGTAAAATGTGTGAATATTGGATAATTGGACTTTTTCATAGCAGAGTCTTACCTTGTTGTAGTCGCTTTTTCTGTTTTGTTGACAACTTTTTAAAAAAGAATTGGATCTTAAGAGCTAAGTTATTGCATTAAAAGTGGGTTTGCAAGTTATCAAGGTGTGGATTAATGAAGGAATGGTGTAGTTTGTGGACTTGAAGTTCAAAAATAAAATTTACATATAGCGTATATATATATATATATATATATATATATACACACAAACAAACAACATGAATTTATACTTGACCAGGCTCCATGCACAAATGTATATTAGAGCATTATTGTCTTGTATTTGAGGAATTAAGGACATTGAAGCAGTTCTATTGTCATGAAATGATACTGAAAAACACCATTAGCATCATCAAATCCAAAAATACAAGATTCTTACCCACATTTGAACAGACATTGTAAATCTGTGTGGCACTACATCACTGTGAGAGTCAAGACATTACAGTGGCATGTATGTTTCCATCAGGACATCATTGATTTTACTGTTATAGATTTTGAAATTCAATCAATCAAAAAACAAGTTACTTTTGCATATGACTATATTTAATTGTATAACTCATCCTATGCCATCTAAGATAATTTAACAGTAAAACCAACAATTATATGTTTTCTCAGTCAGGACAAGCTGCCATTTTATGAGCGTGTATTCAGCACAGTGGTATCTGTACAGACTCCTCGTTACCGGAGAGTGCCTCCAGAGACCCCCCGCAGTGGAACTGTAACCTTGGGAGCCCCTGTCTTGTCAGAGCATGAGCTTAACATGCTGAGGGATCTCACTGTCATCAATCACTGTCAGAAATTACCAAAAGAGGTGTAGACATCTTTGTGAAATATAGTCTGGTCTCATACTATACTGTCAGAAATTACCAAAAGAGGTGTAGACATCTTTGTGAAATATAGTCTGGTCTCATACTATACTGTCAGAAATTACCAAAAGAGGTGTAGACATCTTTGTGAAATTTAGTCTGGTCTCATACTGTACTGTCAGAGATTACCAAAAGAGGTGTAGACATCTTTGTGAAATTTAGTCTGGTCTCATACTGTACTGTCAGAGATTACCAAAAGAGGTGTAGACATCTTTGTGAAATATAGTTTTATCTCATACAGTACTGTACTGTCAGAGACTACCAAATGAGGTGTAGACATTTTTGTGAAAAATAGTCGGATCTCGTACTGTACTGTCAAGAGGTTACTAAATGAGGTTTTTACTTTTTTGTGAAATATAGTCGGATCTCATTCTGTTCTCTACTGTCAGAGATTTCTAAATGAGGTGTGGACATTTGTGTGAAATATAGTCGGATCTCGTACTGTACTCTACTGTCAGAGATTACTAAATGAAGTGTTGACATTTGTGTGAAATATAGTTGGATCTCATACTGTACTCTACTGTCAGAGATTTCTAAATGAAGAGTTGACATTTTTGTGAAATATAGTCTGATCTCGTACTGTACTCTACTGTCAGAGATTACCAAAAGTGGTGAAAATATCTTTGTGAAATATAGTCTGTTTGCATACCATACTGTAGTGTATTGTTATTTTGGCTAGTTATATTTTAGTGATCAGGGATGTAGAGAGCTTATAATATGACATGTTGGTAAATTTTGACGGAATTTATTTTCACATGCTCAAAAAAGGACTGCTAAATCACTAGATCTGCCATCACAGACCTAGACCTGTGAACATTATAGACCAAGATCTGTGAACATCATAGATGTAGCTCTTTCATCATAGACCTAGATCTGTCATCAGATAATGATGTCATAGACTTAGATCTGTCATCAGATAATATCAACATCATAAACCTAGATCTGTTCTCAGATAATGATAACATAAAACACCTTGATCTGTCATCAGGTAATGATAAAATAATAGACCTAGATCTGTAATCAGATAATGATAATGTAATAGACCTAGATCTGTCATCAGATAATGATAACATAATAGACCTAGATCTGTCATCAGATAATGATAACATAATAGACCTAGATCTGTCATCAGATATAACATAATTGACTAAGATCTGTCATCAAATAATTATAACATCATAGACCTAGATCTGTCATCAGATAATGATAACATAATAGACCTAGATCTGTCATCAGATATTCATAACATATTTGACCAAGATCTGTCATCAGATAATTATAACATCATAGACCAAGATCTGTCATCAGATAATGATAACATAATAGACCTAGATCTGTCATCAGATAATATCAACATCATAAACCTAGATCTGTCATCAGATAATGATAACATAAAACACCTTGATCTGTCATCAGGTAATGATAACATAATATACCTAGATCTGTCATCAGATAATTATAACATCATAGACCTAGACTTGTCATCAGATAATATTAACATCATAGGCCTAGATCTGTCATCAGATAATGATAACATAATAGACCTAGATCTGTCATCAGATATTCATAACATATTTGACCAAGATCTGTCATCAGATATTCATAACATATTTGACCAAGATCTGTCATCAGATAATTATAACATCATAGACCTAGACTTGTCATCAGATAATATTAACATCATTGACCAAGATCTGTCATCAGATAATGATAACATAATAGACCTAGATCTGTCATCGGATATTCATAACATAATTGACCAAGATCTGTCATCAGATAATATTAACATCATAGACCAAGATCTGTCATCAGATAATATTAACATCATAGACCAAGATCTGTCATCAGATAATATTAACATCATAGACCAAGATCTGTCATCAGAAAATGCTCTAGTAGATTAGGATCTAAGGTGTTCATTTTAAAATTGTGGACAGGTTGAAGAGTGCTGGTATGTCATGTGACAGCCAGACTGAGTCTGCACTCTTTGTAGTTGATTGCATGTTAAACAAATGCAAATAGGGCATTACATCAGTGTATTTTGTTATCACTATTACTGAATGCTTTAATGAAAATCATTTGAGGTCATTCAAGACATCCATACATTTTGTTATCACTATTACTGAATGCTTTAATGAAAATCATTTGAGGTCATTCAAGACATCCATACATTTTGTTATCACTATTACTGAATGCTTTAATGAAAATCATTTGAGGTCATTCAAAACATCCATACATTTTGTTATCTAAATTACTGAATGATTTAATGAAAATCATTTGAGGTCATTCAAGACATCCATACATTTTGTTATCACTGTTAGTAAATACCTTAATGGGACCAGTTTCAGAAGGTCATTCAAGACATTGGTGTATTTTGATATCATTATTAGTGAATACCTTAATGAGAACAGTTTCATCAGGTCATTTAAGATTGCCTATTTTTACTTAGTCATCAACAGTGTTACAGTTTTGTGTTAAAAGTTTTGTGTGGAAGTTTGGTGTTAACCTTTGTGTAGAAGATTTTTGTAAACATTTCATGTTGAAGTTTGGTGTTTATGTTTGTGTTGAAGTTTGTTGTTAAAGTTTTCTGTTGAAGTTTTGTGTTGAACTTTTGTCTTAATGTTTTGTTTTTAAGTTTGGTGTTAAAGTTTTGTGTTGAAGTTTGGTTTTAAAGTATTTTGCAAGTCATTTTCAATATTAATACTGCACAAATACATGTGAGACACTAGATTTCACAGAATGTTTGATTATTGATATCAATAATTATATCTTTGTTTCTGTATTTTGTATTTATATTTTTGTTTCTTCTCCAGGGATTAAATGCTTCTGAACAATACCTGGAGAAGTTGTCATATACACTTGAATTACTGACAGATAAAAAAGATACTCTGATGGCTAATATTGCTAAACTGGAAGGTATGTAAATAGATTCAGTGACTTAATTATGCATGAATCTGTAAACAGAAATTAATTAATTTCAGCAGATGATGAGAACATTGGTTGTTTTAAAAATGTTGAAAACACAGGTACCCTGACATACATCAAACTGAGGACATAATGAGTTAGGGATAATTTGTCATTCGACAGTTGTTTTTTTTTTTTTTTTGGTATTTTGTCTTCTTTGGGATTCTCATTAAAGTATAATTAGAAGGATATAGTATACGGACCTGGAAACACTAATTTTGTATGGGAATAATATTGTATGCAGACCTGGAAACACTAATTTTGTATGCGAATAATATTGTATGTGAACCTGGAAAAACTAATTTTGTATGAAAATAATATAGTATGTGGACCTAGAAAAACTAATTTTGTATGAAAATAATATAGTATGTGGACCTGGAAACACTAATTTTGTATGGGAAGGATATAGTATGCAGACCCGGAAACACTAATTTTGTATGGGAATAATATAGTATGCAGACCTGGAAACACTAATTTTGTATGGGAATAATATAGTATGCAGACCTGGAAACACTAATTTTGTATGGGAATAATATAGTATGCAGACCTGGAAATAATATAGTATGCAGATCTGGAAACATTAATTTTGTATGGGAATAATATAGTTTGTTGACCTGGAAACACTAATTTTGTATGGGTATAATATAGTATGCGGACCTGGAAACACTAATTTTGTATAGGAAGGATATATAGTATGCGGACATGGAAACACTAATTTTGTATGGGAATATATATAGTTTGCAGACCTGGAAACACTAATTTTGCATGGGAATAATATAGTATGCAGACCTGGAAACACTAATTTTGTATGGGAATAATATAGTATGCGGACCTGGAAATAATATAGTATGCAGATCTGGAAACACTAATTTTCTATGGGAATAATATAGTATGCGGACCTGGAAACACTAATTTTGTATGGGAAGGATATATAGTATGCCGACCTGGAAACACTAATTTTGTATGGGAATAATATAGAATGCTGATCTGGAAACACTACTTTTGTATGGAAATAATATAGTATGCAGACCTGGAAACAATAATTTTGTATGGGAATAATATAGTATGTTGACCTGGAAACACTAATTTTGTATGGGAATAATATAGTATGCTGACATCAAAACACTACTTTTGTATGGAAATAATATAGTATGCAGACCTGGAAACAATAATTTTGTATGGGAATAATATAGTATGTTGACCTGGAAACACTAATTTTGTATGGGAATAATATAGTATGCTGACATCAAAACACTAATTTTGTATGGGAATAATATAGTATGCAGACCTGGAAACACTAATTTTGTATGGGAATAATATAGTATGCTGACATCAAAACACTAATTTTGTATGGGAATAATATAGTATGCAGACCTGGAAACACTAATTTTGTATGGGAATAATATAGTATGCTGACCTGGAAACACTAATTTTGTTTGAACTCCTGGATATGTTGCATGATGAATGCAGTCTTCTGTATAGAGCAATCACTGTGCCTATCTCTCCACAATTTCTTGTTACCTTGGCAGATGTTTGAAATACCCATATATCATTTTGTAGCAAAGCTCACACAGAGCTTTACGAGCCATGTGATAATATCTTCTTTTAATTTTAAATTTTAACAATTATGACAATGCATCTTTTTACATATTACTCAGTCACTCCATCAATCTTTCCAATGAGAATCCTTGGTTTTTCCACCCTGCCTTATAGATTTTTATTAGAGTATATATACATAACATATTTTTATGTAAAATGAGAAGATATAAAGATGCAATAATTATATTAATAATAATAATAATAATAATAATAATAATAATAATAATAATAATAATAATAATAATAATAATAATAAATAAATAAATAAATAAATAAATAAATAAATTTGTTAATTGAAGGACACCAGCTCATAATACATTGCAACATGCAACAAGAAAAAAAAAATACAAGATTGCCTCTTGCTAAAGATGTTAAGAAAAGATTTCAGACATACAATAATTTGTTAATCAAAATTAAATATACAGATAAAATATTAAGGAGACTCTTTAATTCAAACACATAATACATGACAATAATTAAAGACAAAGAAGTAGAAGAACAAACAAAATTAGTATTTAGTTAGTATGTAGTAGTATTTAGTAGTGTGTAGTTGTATTTAGTTAGTATATAGTTGTATTTAGTTAGTATATAGTTGTATTTAGTAGTATTTAGTAGTATGTAGTTGTATTTAGTAGTATGTAGTTGTATTTAGTAGTATGTAGTTGTATTTAGTTAGTATATAGTTGTATTTAGTAGTATGTAGTTGTATTTAGTAGTATGTAGTAGTATTTAGTAGTATATAGTTGTATTTAGTAGTATGTAGTAGTATTTAGTTAGTATATAGTTGTATTTAGTAGTATGTAGTAGTATTTAGTAGTATATAGTTGTATTTAGTTAGTATATAGTTGTATTTAGTAGTATATAGTTGTATTTAGTAGTATGTAGTAGTATTTAGTAGTATATAGTTGTATTTAGTAGTATATAGTTGTATTTAGTAGTATGTAGTAGTATTTAGTAGTATATAGTTGTATTTAGTGGTATATAGTTGTATTTAGTAGGATATAGTTGTATTTAGTAGTATGTAGTAGTATTTACTTAGTATATAGTTGTATTTAGTTAGTATATAGTTGTATTTAGTAGTATGTAGTAGTATTTAGTTAGTATATAGTTGTATTTAGTAGTATGTAGTAGTATTTAGTAGTATATAGTTGTATTTAGTTAGTATATAGTTGTATTTAGTAGTATATAGTTGTATTTAGTAGTATGTAGTAGTATTTAGTAGTATATAGTTGTATTTAGTAGTATGTAGTAGTATTTAGTTAGTATATAGTTGTATTTAGTAGTATATAGTTGTATTTAGTAGTATGTAGTTGTATTTAGTAGTATGTAGTAGTATATAGTTGTATTTAGTAGTATGTAGTAGTATTTAGTAGTATATAGTTGTATTTAGTTAGTATATAGTTGTATTTAGTAGTATGTAGTAGTATATAGTTGTATTTAGTTAGTATATAGTTGTATTTAGTAGTATGTAGTAGTATTTAGTAGTATGTAGTAGTATTTAGTAGTATATAGTTGTATTTAGTAGTATATAGTTGTATTTAGTAGTATGTAGTAGTATTTAGTTAGTATATAGTTGTATTTAGTAGTATGTAGTAGTATTTAGTAGTATGTAGTAGTATTTAGTAGTATGTAGTTGTATTTAGTTAGTATATAGTTGTATTTAGTAGTATGTAGTATGTAGTAGTATTTAGTTAGTATATAGTAGTATTTAGTACTATGAAGTAGTATTTAGTAGTATTTTACTATACATATTAGCCATGATTTTAATCATTGCACCACTCTGCTATTAGCAAATTAATCTATGTTTTTTATTAGCTGAGAAAATTCGCTACATGGCAGAGGTGGCAAGGATAAAGAGACCACATATTACACGACTAGATTACAAAGCAAAGAAGAGTAAGAAACGCAAAAAGGTAAGTTGACACCAGTAGCCTTGCATTTTAAGTACACTGGTTACCATAGGAATGTGAATATAATTTCTTTTTGTAATCAGCCATAGACAAATCATAAGATATTACTTCATAATAAAATACATTTCTTGCTTCAATAAATATAGTTTTAACTTTGTGTATTTGTCAGTGTTTTTGACATCGTAACTGCTCTCTTCATATATATGAATCTAATTTTTCATAACCTGACATAACTAAGTCCTCATTGCCAAATGTTGTCATTTTGATTTTCCTTTATTACATTATTGACTTTGATTAGTATTTTCCCTTTTTGTTTTTAAGCCCCATCACAATAGTTGTAGGGTATAAAATGTAATGGGGGTGGGAATTCCTCCATGTGAAAAAGAGGGATTCAAAATGTCAGAGGATTATTACACAAGTATAAAAGGATAAATAGGCATAAATATATGCAAGGGAGCAGTCTAACTTCATTGTCATGGAGATGCATTTGTTTTTCATGGACTTCATGGATTGTCATAGTATACTTCCTGGCATGAAGACCAAGCTATTGTCCTCTTTCATGTAGCTTTCTTGATCATGACAAATCAGACCTAACAAATCATCTTCTTGCCAATTTTGCAATAGTAAGGACTGATTTATGTCCAGTTAGAGTAGACAAATCAAGTTATCAGTCGATACTCAGTGTGCCAGGAAGATTTTAAACTCAGTGTATTTTTCTGAAGACGACCAAATACAATTGCCAGCATCACTAGCCCTATTTGAAAGTCTGCTGCTTTCTCAAATCTAATGGCAAGAATTAGTCTCTAAACATTGATCTCTTGGTTATTTTTAGGAATGTATATCAATGAGTTGTCATGCATTGAATTAAAACAAACAGAAGTATAGAAAATTAGGGTTTGCAAGTTATCTGTGAATGTGTGACTGTTTGCACAGTTGTTTCATTTTGTTATTGTAATTATTGGTGTGAATCCTGTAATCATACATCCGAATATAGATCCTGTCCATCTTTCCATCTTGTTCATCAGTCCATCTGTCCATGGTCCATCAGTCTGCCACACTTTGGTTAAGTCTTGCATTTAGGTCAGTTTTCAGGCTCTGTGGTGGGGCATACATGTTCCATGAACATGTTTCAGGTCTGTGTGAAACAGAAGAGAGCAATCTTTTTTATTTGTTAATCATGTATAGTTAGTTTAGATTTATAATTTCTGAGTGTTTCCTGTAATTCAAACTGGTTGTATCCAGTTAAATTGATGGTCTCTAGGGATGTTATGCAGTCAACTTTATATCACAATTTGTGATCTTTTCACCTCATTCATGACAAAAGTGGCTATATTATGAACTATTTCTTTCGCCATTTGTTTTATCTATGCTATCTTCTTGCTTCTTCCTTTGATTTATATACTTTTTGATTTATACTTGATCAGCTAAACTAATTCAATACAGTTTATTTTCTCCATCAAATACATTACCTGATCACATTAACATTAGGAAATAAATGCCTCTACTTACCCAATCCGACCCTCCTAAAAAGATGCCAAAAAAAATCGTCTTTCCCTCTGTACATCATATAGACAAAGGGAAATAACTCTTACAGATTATCTCCCCTTGTCCCCTTTAGGTAGCCACCCATATACCAGAATTTTACCAATTTAAGTTTTCTGTTGAGAGTGTGCCTTCTGAATCTATTGACATTTTTCACTGTTTCAAGCCATTCATTGATAATTTTTGGCTATTTAGTTTTAGTGTTGATATACCTTGCATATACATCATTTGTGACTTTTTTTGGTGAATTTATTCATAGTTTTGGCCAGTCCTTGTTGATCTGTTTCATTGACAGATAAGTTGCTTGGCCAGTCTTTGTTGATCTGTTTCATTGACATATAAGTTGCTTGGCCAGTCTTTGTTGATCTGTTTCGTTGACAGATAAGTTGCTTGGCCAGTCTTTGTTGATCTGTTTCATTGACAGATAAGTTGCTTAGCCAGTCTTTGTTGACCTGTTTCATTGACAGATAAGTTGCTTGGCCAGTCTTTGCTGACCTGTTTCATTGACAGATAAGTTGCACATGTCAGTTATATTCACCTGTGTATTTAGGATTTTTTGCTGTAGACACTGCGGTTCATTTCTATTATAGGTGTCTTCTCTTCATGAATTTCACCTAATTTGTATAGTGTGCATTTTGGTTTTCTCTCTCTATTGTTTCAGAGATAGGTCAATGAAATGCAAGCAATGCAAGTGATTTAAGGTAGTGGAAGACATCAATGAGACATGCCTGTATTGCATGAAATGTTTGTTTTCCAACCCATGCAGTGTATGCAGTACAGGGGCTGAGGGGATATGGTCTAACATCTCAAAGAAACAGCTTAAGGACCTGCAGAAGAGGTCGCAATCCAAATTGTTACACCAGTACGTTTTAAGTATTCACCTTCATTCTAAGTCTGTTGTGAGCATTGTGGAGAGGACTGTGTTGGCACCCCCACTCCCCATGAAGAATCGCCATACAGCTCCGACAGTAACTGTTGTGTCTGACACTGCAGAAGTTGTCACAATGGATCGAGCCCATGCCATACTGGAGTCACACATGCGATGAATTACACAGCAAGCTAAATACGAGATGTTTAGGTTCTGGAGATTTTGCCATATTATTGTCATGACTGTCTACTGGCAGATTGGAGAATATGGGAGAAGATTTCCTCCCTTTTGCCAGCCACTGGGCCCGACTTTCTCTGCCAGCCCATACATGACCTTAGTGCCAGTGAGACCGGAAATACGGGGTTACATTTGGACTTCACCAGTTGTTATGGCATGCAAGACCAGTACTATCCATCATATACCATCTTGACTACTGACCAGTCCATCCAACCATCTGGCCAACCTGGTTACAGGTATGTCGAGTGAGGATCATTTATATCGGACTGTCAGACTGGTCAGTGGTCGACAGTTCTGTCAGCAACGGCTGCTTATGATT
This sequence comes from Margaritifera margaritifera, assembly GCA_029931535.1. Classification (NCBI taxonomy): domain Eukaryota; kingdom Metazoa; phylum Mollusca; class Bivalvia; order Unionida; family Margaritiferidae; genus Margaritifera; species Margaritifera margaritifera. Next base: position 2,272,494 of record JAQPZY010001544.1, read on the forward strand.
TTCTGACCACCCAGTCTGGCTTGATACAACTCACTGACCTTATATAGCGTACTGGCCACACACACTGTGCCAGCCATCCAGCCATCTGTACTAGCCTGACAAGCCATACTGGCACAACACTCACTGGCTGGACCCAGCTCCACTGGGGATATGGTGGATCTGGCTTTGCTCACTTATCCAACAGGCAGGTGTCACACCATGCATGGCAATGATACAGCATTGTTGCTGCCCTGTGGCATGCTGTACCTGAACACAGACAGCATACAAAAGGAGGACAACTCCTCTGTTGTTGTAGGGGATAACCTCAGATTGCTGCAACTAAGGAATGGATGGAGTTTAGTTTCAAGGTAGCAGTTGAAGAAATCTACTGGATCTAACTGCTTTCTTAGTGCCCACCACTGCCCGCAATGGGTTTGGCATATAAAGTTGAGGCTTTAGTGAAGAAGACAAACATCTTTTGTTCAGAACCCTTCCACAATTGTCAAAAATTACAGAAATTACTGGACATCTCTCAGATAAGATTCAAGACCCCGGTAATGCTAATGCCTTCTTTTTGGTGATCCTGCTGCAGGTGACTTTCTCACTGCATTGGTATCGGTCCACTTGGATGCGTAACACTCTGTGGGACTCACTGATGATGAACCTCTTTGGGACAAGGTGGAATGACAATCTGCCCACCTTAATCTCTCTAACCCCTGGACCCAGAGACCTGGGCCATTGATGCCCAGTTGATCAGCTGGGAGGGGATGTGGTCTTTTGTCTTCTCCCCAGTTGTCCTGATTCCAAAATTCAGAAGTGAGGGATCATACTTACAGAATAATTCTGATTGCTTCTCTGCGATGGGACAAACCCTGGGTCACTTATCTGCTTGATCTCACAACAGATGTTCTCAGGAAGATTGTGGCATGCCACTCCTCTCAAGCAGCCGAGATTGCTGGTATTCCATCCATGTCTGGACAAGCTTCTTCTTCATGCCTGGCTCTCGTCAGGGGAGCCTTGCATGAAAAGCAGTTTAGTACTTTTACCTATATCTTTTATTTTATTTACATTTTACAGAATTTTAACATCTTTACCTTTTAAGTTTTATTGTTTAGAACCAAATGTTTATTATTTTTGAAAGCCTTTATCTTTCTATAAATTATTTTGCAGTTCTTTATACATGTAGTTACATTTTTAGGGCTCTACTTTTAATCTGCACCAAATAGCCAGTATTATGCTGATGTGCCGTTAAACCCTACAGCTACTATCATCAAAAGAGGCAAAGCTGCATGATCCACTTTGAGCATTCAGGTGCTATCTGAGGTGCACAGAGAATGTTTGTGGTGCCTGTCAAAGGCTGTTCCTGCCTGTTAAGGCAGGAAAGCAAGACAACCCCTCAAGCCCTGGCCCCATGGCTCAAGTGGGTTATTCGATCAGCTTACTCTGAGCTCTCTCAGAATCTGATATGCCAAATGATCACTGCTTATGAAATTCAAGCAATTTTGACAAGTTTAGAAACATAATGTTTTCATTCAAGGCATAGTGGAGTCACTAGGTTGGCATGCTCAGTTTACTTTCTTCAGCTTCTATCTATGGGATATGGCGCCGCAGAGGTGAGAATTGAACCACGTTGGACCTCTGGAGGTAGCCCAGATGGTTACCACACCTCATTCATGACAGCAGAACCTACATTTCAAGCATGGTATTGGTAGCTTTCACTTGATTCACCTGGGAAACTTGTCAGTAGGTCAACATCTATGTGCAGAACCCCACATGGTTTAGCTTGCTCAAGTTTAAGTTCATATTTTTCGGTTGTGCTGCATTCATGTTAGGAGAAAGTTTATCCTTTTGAAGGGTGACATTTGTAGAAGTTAGATGCTTGTGCACTTTCTCCTCCTCCTCTTACCTATTCTTCTAATATAAATGTGATTGGGTAATTTATTCAACTGGGAAAGGAATTTTAAAATAAATTGTTTCTCAGAGAATACTTACCCAGTCACGTTCCTCCTAATCCCTCCCACCCTTCCCCACAAATGCGAGCATCCTGTTGATTTTGCTCAAGCTTAAGCTGGTAAACATCTGGTATGGGTGACCACCTAGCGGGTGAATGGTAGGTAAGCTTTAAGAGTTACTTCCCTTTGTCTATATGATTTGTAGACGGAAAGATTATTTTATTTGTCTTTTGGGAGGGTTAAAATCGGGAGGAAGCAGACCTTATTTCATAATTTCAGTGTGATTGAGTAAGGATTCTTGGAGAAACATAATTTACTAAAAAACTTTCCTTTCTGTTAGAAATTCTCAACAATGATGAATGACAAACTACTTGAATTATGTTGATACAATTAATTTACTAAAATTTGAACCTTGTTACCATCCTAAGTCAGATTCCTTTCTCGAGGTTAGTATCTAAACCATGTTAATTTTTATTTTTAAATTTTGATTTTCAGAAGAAAAAGAAGGTGAAAGATTGGGGAGAATTTCCACCCCCACCACCCCCTTCCAAACCAAAGACAGCAGCAGATATCACAGACGCTGTCATTGTGTCAAGAATTGATGACAAACTCATGAAAAAGGTTTCTGTAATATTGGATATATGTTAGATAATTTTCATTACAAACGGGAACTTCAGTTTGACTAATTTAGAAACATTGAAACCTTTCACGACCAAAATCCCTCAAGACCAAACTTAATTTTCAGTTTTGAGGGGATTTTGGTTCTGATGAAATTTGGTTTTGTGGGGATTTGGTGTTTACTGAGGTTCTATCATTTCACTTAAGAATGAGATGGGATAAGATGTCCTCTTACATGGAAGTAAATTTTTATATCATTGAAAAAAACACCAATAGCTAGTAAATTTTTTAAATAGATATTGTGTGATAATTTAGTTTCATTCTATCATTTCACTTGAGAATGAGATGGGATAAGATGTCCTCTCACATTGAAGTAAATTTTTATATCATTGAAAAAAACACACCAATAGCTAGTACATTTTTTAATTAGATATTGTGTGATAATTTAGTTTCATTACATTTGTATGTGCTTCTATATCAGGGTTTTATTTTACTCTTCATTACTTTAGGTTGTTGAAAGATCTGTTAAAAGCCACATGCTCTGATTAAGCTTGTTGGTTTATGGGGTTCATTTTAGTATAAAATTGACATTTGGAATGAACAGTTTCTTTCAGTTTTCAGAGTAGTTTGCTGTGTTGAAGAGTATTGAGATGAAAATGTCTGCACCAGAAACATGGTTTGGTTTGAAAGGGGATTTCAGTTTACTGAGGTTTCAGTCTTGTGAGATTTTAGTGTGCTGTTTGTTACTTGCACACAAGACTTGTAAACAATAGACTGTTTGTTGCCTACTACTTAAGGGAGACAACTAAAAAATTGGGTGTTTTGAGAAGAGTTGTTCTCCTTGTTGACATGTTTAAACTGATAATAATTCATAGCCCAGAAAAAAAATGTACTTGTCAAACTTTGGAATTCCTTTGTTGCATATAAAGATTAGAAATTCATGTTTACAAAAACTCCCAAGTTAATTATGACTAGGAATGACTTAAGCAGCGAGTGTGAAGACCTGATTAAGTGAAGCATTTCTGTGTTTATAGTTTCCTATTGTGAAGACCTGATTAAGTGAAGCATTTCTGTGTTTATAGTTTCCTATTGTAAAGACCTGATTAAGTGAAGCACTTGTGTTTTTATAGTTTACGATTGTGAAGACCTGATTAAGTGAAGCACTTGTGTGTTTATAGTTTCCTATTGTGAAGACCTGATTAAGTGAAGCACTTGTGTTTTTATAGTTTACAATTGTGAAGACCTGATTAAGTGAAGCACTTGTGTGATTATAGTTTCCTATTGTGAAGACCTGATTAAGTGAAGCATTTGTGTGTTTATAGTTTCCTATTATGAAGACCTGATTAAGTGAAGCAATTGTGTGTTTATAGTTTCCTGTTATGGAGACCTGATTAAGTGAAGTGCTTGTGTGTTTAGTTTCCTATTGTGAAGACCTGATTAAGTGAAGCACTTTTGTGTTGATAGTTTCCTAATGTGAAGACCTTATTAAGTGAAGCACTTGTGTGTTTATAGTTTCCTATTATGAAGACCTGATTAAGCGAAGCATTTGTGTTTTTATAGTTTCCTTTTTGTGAAGACCTGATTAAGTGAAGCATTTATGTGTTTATAGTTTCCTATTATGAAGACCTGATTAAGTGAAGCACTTGTGTGTTGATAGTTTCCTATTATGAAGACCTGATTAAGTGAAGCATTTGTGTGTTTATAGTTTCCTAATACGAAGACCTGATTAAGTGAAGCACTTGTGTATTTGTAGTTTTCTATTGTGAAGACCCGATTAAGTGAAGTACTTGTGTGTTTATAGTTTCCTATTATGAAGACCTGATTAAGTGAAGCACTTGTCTGTTTATAGTTTCCTATTGTGAAGCCATGATTAAGTGAAGCACTTGTGTGTTTATAATTTAATAATGATATTCTTCTGAATAGCACCGAATTCACAATCAAGTTTTTTGAATTGTTTTTCTGTTTTTTCTAATATGAATACAGGAATGACATTTACTTGTTTCAAATGTTCATGCCAGTAACATTTTTGAAGAAAACAATTACTACCTGGTTGATTTCAAATCCTGTTATTTCTCATTGCCTTTTATTAACATGTGTAGTCAGTTTGCCCAAATATGGTTGTTTCTTAAAAAATTATTCTAATGTGCCAAGTGTATGATTGGTCAGATGTCAAACTTTGTGACAGTAAAATCCACAATAAACTCTCAGAAATTTAGATGCCATTGTAATGTTACAACTTCTCATTTGACTTGTTGCCATTGCGATTTACATATATTGCTATTTTTGAACACAATTTTCTGTATTAGAATGGGGAAAACAGACTTGTATTTTAGGATTTGAGGATGTTAATCATGGTTTTACTGTTGCAGATATCTGTTTTAGTGGCAAGACATTCTGACAATAAAACCACTGTTAACATCCTCACATCCTCAAATACAAGACTGTTATCCCCTAAGTTATTCCTCTGACCGAAAGTGTGGGAAATATAGCAGTAGATATGTCAGTATGTCTGCCCATCTGTCTGTTTGCCCATCTATCAATCTGTAGGCATGGTGGTTTCTGCAATATAACATTAGTTTGCTGTGGTCTTTTTTCTCAACCATGTCTTACCCATGGGTAGCGGCAGAAGCCTGTTGACTTTGGTGCTGCTAGGTCCAAGGTCAAGGTCACTGTAGCTGAAAATGTGAATTTCTTTTCTGCATGACAAGTCAAGTTTTCTTTACCTAATTTTCATCCAACTTCATAAGTAGACTATACTTGGGAAGGTGCAGCTCCCTTTTGATTCTGAAGCCAAGCAGTAAAATGTCACGGTCACCTGAGCTGATGTTGTAATTTGGGGGGTTACTTTCAATAGCTAAAGTTTTCTGGACCCAGTCTACACTTAGGTAAAGGCACCCCACCCTCCACTGCTTCTCAAGCCTAGGGTCAAAGGTAAAGGTAACAGTAGCCATTTTGGGTTCCATGTGAAAAGTCTACATTCTGCAAGTTTTCCACATATTTTTATCAGCTTAATAGTTCCATTACATTTGAGGACAGGCAGCGCTGTATTGAACCTGTGATTCATAGATTAAAGGTCAAGGTCACTGGATGTGATATTGCAAAGTTATGTAAATTACATTTGTAATAGCAACAGTTGGTCAGAGGGATGAGCCATTCTTCTGATAACTATTTTTTTGAGATAAATAAGGGTAATAATTTAATCTTCATGTTTCTTATGATTAAAACCAAGACTAAGTAGCCTCATAAAAACAATGAGGAATCCATAAAACTATAATCATCCTCTAGACCATCTGGACATGTAACATTAACCTCATTAAAACTAAAATCATCCTCTAGACCACCTGGCCATGTAACATTAGCCTCATTAAAACTAAAATCATCTTCTAGACCACCTGACCATGTAACATTAGCCTCATTAAAACTATAATCATCCTCTAGACCATCTGGACATGTAACATTAGCCTCATTAAAACTAAAATCATCCTCTAGACCACCTGGACATGTAACATTAGCCTCAATAAAATTATGATCATCCTCTAGACCACCTGGCCATGTAACATTAGCGTCATTAAAACTAAAATCATCCTCTAGACCACCTGGCCATAAAACATTGACCTCATTAAAACTATAATCATCCTCTAGACCACCTGGCCATGTAACATTAGCCTCATTAAAACTAAAATCATCCTCTAGACCACCTGACCATGTAACATTAGCCTCATTAAAACTATAATCATCCTCTAGACCATCTGGACATGTAACATTAGCCTCATTAAAACTAAAATCATCCTCTAGACCACCTGGACATGTAACATTAGCCTCATTAAAATTATGATCATCCTCTAGACCACCTGGCCATGTAACATTAGCGTCATTAAAACTAAAATCATCCTCTAGACCACCTGGCCATAAAACATTGACCTCATTAAAACTATAATCATCCTCTAGACCACCTGGCCATGTAACATTAGCCTCATTAAAACTAAAATCATCCTCTAGACCACCTGACCATGTAACATTAGCCTCATTAAAACTATAATCATCCTCTAGACCATCTGGACATGTAACATTAGCCTCATTAAAACTAAAATCATCCTCTAGACCACCTGGACATGTAACATTAGCCTCATTAAAATTATGATCATCCTCTAGACCACCTGGCCATGTAACATTAGCGTCATTAAAACTAAAATCATCCTCTAGACCACCTGGCCATAAAACATTGACCTCATTAAAACTATAATCATCCTCCTGACCACCTGACCATGTAACATTGGCCTCATTAAAACTATATCATCTAGACCACCTGGTCATGTAACATCATCCTCATTAAAACTATAATTATCATGGAGCAATCCTCTAAACCACCTGGCCATGTAACATTAGCCTCATTTAAACTATAATCATCATGGAGCACTCCTCTAGACCACCTGGCCATGTAACATTAGCCTCACGAAAACTATAATCATCATGAAGCAAGCCTCTAGACCAACTAGTCTTGGAAACTGACACTGACAGCTGTTTACCACTGTGATTCCACCAAAGTTTCTGTGGAAAATTTCACTTAAATATGGGCCATGTTTTATGCATCTATTGTACTGGTTAGGTCTTTTTCCACAGAGATGGAGCATGCCAGAGTTCTATTTATATATTATGCTCTTCAGCTATATCACTGAAGGGCTTGAGAATGCTATATGGAACTTCAAGGATTTGTGGGATATTGATTGAGGTGAAACCTGCAAGTGTGATGCTGTGATCACTGATAAACTGTTGACAATAAAATAAAGCAATTGGATTTATGATCACTCAGAATAACATATGAGATGCTTCTAATTTAAATGAAGATATGCAACAAGAATTGTGACCTTGAATCAGCCAATTGATACAAACTGGTTGGTATAGAAATAGAATGGGCGGGGGAGGGGGGGGGGGATATCGGCTGATTAGATTATCACCTGCACTAGAAATGACCACATGCATACTTTGTGATGTTTTTCAGAACTATTGATTGTTTGTTGTTGTATTTACTGGTTTTAATGGCATTTTCACACATTATTGGCTATATCATACCAAGGAAATGGAAGCTAAGTGTCTTTCCCAAGGACACATTAAGGTAGCCAACCTGGGCTGGCCTGAGCAGGTATCGAATGCATGACCCTTGGATTACAAGTCTGACACTCTGTCAACTGAGCTGCCATGGCTTCCCTCATAAATGTTGATACTGTAGTATCATAAATTTTTGTGGGGGACCAATTTTCGTGGTTTTCGTTGTTGCCCGAACCACGAATTCAAATACCCAACGAAAAATTAGCCATGTATGATGATGACAGGCCCCCCCCTGCCCCGGCTCATTTTATTACTGTGTCCTAGAGATTAAGGAACCTACTAGTATTTCATAAATCAACATCAATACCGTAATTTAGTAATAAAATATTAGCTTTTACATGTGTTTGTTTTATTTTAAACCTTTGAAAAAAGAATTATAAAGCATTTTATATTGTTTCAATGCACACATGTCTATAAGATAATCGATAGCTGTAATTTCCACTCACTGCCTTAAATCGATATGCAAGATAAGTAAGGATAGAGAGAAAAAGAAAAAGCATAAGGTATTCAAACACTAGTATTGTAGAAAATGAAAGAAAGAATAATAAAAGATAGTAGTATATGAAAATTAAATTAAATACTTATTCAGATCGATCCTTCACTCGAGTACAACTGTTGTGGAGCAATTTAAATCCTCCTGAAACCACATTTCATTGTATCCATGCATTTTTAATCCAAAAGAACAACAAGCCTGTAAAATACTAGAACTATTGCTTGAAGCACTATTATTAATGATACACTAATTACAGCAGGGTATTGAAGCTCACACTTCACTGATTTTCGGACAAAGCCACTGTATCGACATCGTGTCAAACAAGTCTCCATGTACACACAAATGCTTGTCAGGTAAATAATCCCCAAATTGCAGAATTAAACAAGTCCAGCTTTCTCCAAACCACTGATAGTTAGGTCACGTCTTTCACTCATTGTCGCGTGAGCTGCAATTATCCATTCAGCCTGAATTGGCTTGATTAATGAGGTTGCAATCAGTGATCGTCACCAGTAGCATCTTACTTTTTTTTCGTAATGGCCTCCATGACTTGTTTAGCATACCAGTTGTGGAAGCGTGATTTTAATTATTCTTTGTACTCTTTATTTATTGTCAAGTCTAGTGGTTGAAGTTGGTCTGTACATGAGGCAGGCACAAACAAATGCGTGATTCCATTGTCTTTCAATTTAGTTAGCATCTTCTCACATTGATGGGCTCTAGACACATCAAATATTGCCACTTTCTGCTGATTAAATTGAACAAAGGGCAGCCAGTCACGTGTTTTGTTACCTTTATGGATAGTGGTTTAAGTTAGAGATCATACAAGTTACTTTAATAACCGATTGACTTAGTGTTGTAGTCTGCGTCGGCTTCCATTGATGTTGAGCACTCAGACGAAAACACGGTGTAAGTGATTGACCTTGACATGTGTGTTATTGGTGATCATAGAGGCGGTTGTATTGTTTTTATGTTGTTGGCTGCGTCGGCTTCCATTGATGTTATTCACTTGGACAAAAACACGGTGTCAGTATTGAACTTGTCAGGTTTTTGATTTGTGCTCATACATGTGAAAGTATTGTTATAAACATTCAAATGACCGCTGTTTGCGTCGGCAGAGTTTTATTCTTTTTTATTCTTTATTTTGGGTATTTGTAGAGGTTAAACCACGAAATTAAACACATAGTGATATGCAAACTTTAACAGGCAAAACCACGAATTTAAGTACCCACAAAAATGTCTTTTTTTACAAAACCACGAAAATTGAGCCCCACAAAAATAAATGATACTACAGTATTGGACCATCCATCTAGCTGCCAGTTAAAATGACAAACAATTGACAAGTGGCTAAAATTGCTGACAGACTATGTTAAACTACTGATGGACATCTCTCAGGATAAACAGATCTGCACTATTATTTGAAGAATTTTGTACTCTTATGTGGCATTATAGCAGCTATTGTAATAAATGCCATAACTCAATTTAAATGCGGATGTCGTCCATTTGGAAAGTTGATAATTTTCTTGTAATTGTTTTGTTGCAGCTGAGGAAGCAACCAAAAGTTCGTCAGATTAAACTGGAAGTTGGCAGGATTAAGGAAAAGATGAAAGATATTGAGGAGCGCATGAATGAAATTGATGGTGAGTTAGAGGGTGTGTTGAAAGCATAAAGCCTGGAAGAGTTAGTACACTCAAATTTCATCATAATGTTATTATTTTTAAAATATACTGTATTTCAGACAGAATGTTGCTCGGAATAAATACAGTTCTTACATGATTTTTAGCTCACCTCTACGAAGTTGAGGTAAGATATTGTACTACACCCAGCATTGGTGTCCACACAGATAGAAGCATGTACATATGTACACCCTTGCTGAATTCAACCATTCTTTCTTCCTAGATCCTAGGCAACAGTTTTGAGTTGGTTTCATAGCACCTACCCACAGGAAGGGGTTGAGGGGGCTTAATTAGTACACATAACTTGTAACTTGTACATTCTTTGTTAACTGTTTGCATTTAGTCCAGGTTTTTTGCACACTGTGTAAATATTGTTATACCTTGAACCATGAAACTTGGTGAGGGTATGCATCTTGATGAGTGCTACTCCCTCATCATAAATGTAGGTCACTGTGACCAATATTTCAATCTTCACTGACTTTAATTAAATTTTGTTTACATTTATTTCTCAAGCTCTGTTCATGATAGAATCATCAAACTGTATGATTTCAGGTATCTCTATTACTACACACCCTTACCACAAAAGAATGTCACTGTGATGTACATTTTCCTGGCTTAGGTTAAGTTTTACATTTAGCTCATGACCAACTAGGTTTTTTTACACCTAGATTCATGAAAGTTGGTGAGGTGATGCATCTTGATGAGTACTACACCCTCTACTGACCTATATTTCATGATTCATTGACTTTGGTTAAATTTTGTGTTTTAAGTTTATTTCTCAAGCTCTTTTAATGCTAGAATCATCAAAGTATATGATTGTATGCATCTCTATAAATAACAAACCCATACCACAAAAGAATGTCACTGAGACCTACATTTCACATTTTACTGGCTTTGGTTAAGTTTTTTTGCATTTAGCTCATGACCAGATAGGATACTAGATTAATGAAAGTTGGTGAGGAGATGCATCTTGATGAGCACTACACCCTAATCACAGAAGTAGGAAACTGTGACCTATATTTCATACTACACTGACTTTACTTAAATTGTGTTTTAAGTTCATTTCTTAAGTTATTTATACTAGAATCATTAAATTGGTTGATTGTATGCATCTCTGTTAGTACCACACCCTTACCACAGTTTATTGGCTTAAGTTATATTTTTGGGGTTTAGCTAAAAACCAGATGGATTTCTTTTAGCAGCCTGTATACATATTGCTATACTAAGATTTGTGAAATTTGGTAAGTTGATATATCTTGATAAGTACTACACTTTCATCACAGAAGTATGTCACTGTGACCCATATTTATAAGTCTTAAGTATTGTTTATGCCAGAATCATCAATCTAGGTAATTGAATGCATCCTTATTAGTACCACACTCATACAACAAAAGAAGGTCATTGGGACCTACATTTAACATTTTTACTGGCTTGTGTTTTTGCATTTAGCTCATGACCACATTGGTGTTTTATCCGCTGTATAATGCTGCCATAACTGGAATCATGAAACAAGCTGAGAGGGTGCATCTTGATAAGTACTGAACCTTCATCTTAAAAGTAGGTCACTGTGACCCATATTACACATTTCATTGTCTTTTGGTTCAAATTGACATTTTTATGTTATAGTTGTACTCCTTTAACAAGGTGATTGTATACATCTGTCTTAGTACCACACCCATACCAAACAAAGTTAATGTGAACTATATTTCACATTTTACTGGCTTGGGTTAAGTTGTTGCATTTAGCTCATGACCCCATAGATTTTTGGTATGCTCTCTGCACAATATCTTACAAAAAATCATGAAATTTGGGGATGCATCTTAGTGAGTACTACTCATTTCAGTAGTAGGTCAATATGGACTGGGTTAAATTTTATGTTTGATCATTGCTCAGGATTGTGCTTGATGTAATCATGAAATTGATAATGATATGCATCTCTGTTACTATCACACTCTTACAACACACAAGGCTCATTGTGACCTATATTTGGTTTTTAATGGCTTTGGTTAAGTTTTTGCATTTTGCTCATGATCACATGAATTTTTGGCATGTTAAATGCGATACTGTCCTACCTAGAATCATGAAACTTGGTGAGTGGATGCATTTTGATAAGTTCTATATCCTCTTTGCCAAAAGAAGTCTGTGACCTATATTTCATGCTCAGTGACTTTCTTCAAATTTTGAGTTAAAGGTTAATTTCTTGGGTGCTGTTTTATGTTCCAGTCATGAAACTTGATATTTGGATGCATCTCTGAAATTACAATGCCCTTAAATCCAAAGAAAGTCACTGTGACCTACATTTTCTTCTTTACTAACATGAGTTAAGTATTTGTGTTTATTATCACATTAATTCATCCATGCTAGACCGTTATACATCCTATGCTACTCAGAAGGCCCATTGTGACCAAATCAGTTGAAAGTAGGAATAAATATCTTTATTCAGTGGTAAACTTTCCATATTAATGACATTATATATTGTGATATGTTACCCTCAGAAGGTTAACTGTGTATTGTACATGTGAATGAGTATAGGAATTTGGTGAGAGGACTGCAAGCAGCATGCTTGTCATGTAAGGCCTCACCTGTGGTTAATCAAGGTAATTATTGATGGATGAATTTGTTAGTTTGCCAAGTAATATCTTGCTTCTAGGGGTGGACAATGATGATAGCTTTTCAAACAGGTTTTCAGAACAATGATTTTAAATATTGATACAGAAATAACATTAATCTATTTCTTATCAACTTATTACCTCTACTTTGATTTGCTTGAAAAGAATGGTTTTTTAAAATTCTTTTGTCTTTTATGCCCTGTCACAGTAGGTTGGTTGGCTGTTGGGTGTGTGGGTGGGTAGGTTCGTAGGTAGATGGTTTCAGCACAATTATGGCCATGTAGTATCTATTAAAAGTTCAAATTTTAAATTTTAAAATGATTAAAAGTTCAAATGTAAAGATGAAAGATTGCTAAAAAAATATTTAGTTGGGAAAGGGGCCAGGATCACTTTAGTCTGAATTTATTTTATGCATGATAATGTTTTATAATAGCTACTGGAGACTAGTGAAAGTAGCTATGTAATCATCGATTATACTCCGGTTATTCTATTTTGTCTGTTTTACTGCTGGAAACTTTGACATTCAGCAAATCAGAATGTCACATTCACAGGTAAGGCAGCAACATTTACCAAAATTTCTAAACATGTACATGGTATACAGTAACTAATATGATGCAGTTTAATTGAACCAATTCAAAATTCAACCTTTCCCTTAATCTGTACAATAGGCTTATGGCTGACAACCATTTATTTGTAGGTCATTCACAATTTGCATGCCGTACCTTGTTCAACTTGTGGTTGTTTCATTTGATGCATGTCTTTTACCTCTTATTATGACAGGACTCAGTTTGTTAGACATGTCTTTGTAGAATATATCTGAATGTTTAGGGAAAATATCTTTAGAATCATCATAATATTGTTTTGTACTGCTACATATATATCCACATGATGAAAAAAGTCAGTAATGCAACCAAGGTACTGCCTAGATATGCACATCAGCTAATGCCAGATTACCAAATGGTTACAGATTTTGTAAACATTTACAGGCAGCAAACTAAACAAGGCCATTTACATATGTAAATGTTGCTGCCTTATTCTATTACATGTTAGAATTATCAAGGATTGATGACCCATGTGGTTCATTTGGATATTTCCAGGCATTTACCGACTAATATGGTAAATAATAACGCAAAACTCCATGTATAAAAAGCTACTTGGATTTTCTATGGATTTATATTTAAAAGCTGAAAAAAAGGTTCAATAAAACATATCTCACAAAGGCAAGTTGATTTCAGTTTATAACAGTGCAAGATATTACCTTACAAAGAAGTTAAAATTCATAAAATATTATAGTAAAAATAAAAATTGAATTACTGAAAAATTGTTGTTAGTTTTTTTGATGTTAGTCAGTGTTATATTTCAGATGAGAAAGAGGTGATACAGCTGTACTGCATGGATTGTTACTTCAACTCAGAGAAGGCATACTTAAAATCAACTCAGTTCAAGCGACAACAGAGTCTGCTATACCAAAAACTTCATCCAGACAAGGTGAGTTATCAATGCTTGTCTAACTAGAAATCTGATCTCTTCACTGTTAATTGTCAACTCCATCTCAAACTCATCCCATACAGGGCCAAATACAGTAAGTATCAGTGATCTGTACACCATTTAAAAAAAATAATTTTAGGGTCATGACAGTTGCAGCAACATACTTTCCATTCATGGATAATTTTTATATATTGACAATAAAAAAGATGTTTTGTTGTCTTCTGAAAAACTACATGAGTTGTTTTTATACCCCACCACAACATTGGTAAAGGCATATAATTTTTGTCCATCTGTACTGCAGTCTGTGCATTGATCAGTTACACCTTGGTTAGGTTTTGCATTTAGGTCTGTTTTCGAGCATATTTAAGGGGCATCCATGTTCCATGAACAAATCTATTTATTTTGTTTTTTGTTTTCTTGAAGGTAAGTTTTAGAATGATTTTATGTATTTTCCAGACCATTAAAAATCAGAATTTTTATTGATTTGAAAATAAAATAATGTTAAATATGTAAATATTTTTATATTTTTATCATTTCCAGGATGCGGAGATGAACATGGACGAGTTGGAGACAGCACTACAACAGATCAACAACAACCTGCTGACACACAAAGAATTTGAGTACATTAAATTGGTATGGAGGTGTTAACTGGGGAATAATAGAATAATAGTGTTGGATTTAAGAATTTGAATACAATAAATTGGTATGGGTATGTTAATTAGGGAATATCAGTGTTGAATTAAGGACTCTAAGTACATTAAATTGGTATGGAGATGTTAATTAGGGAATAACAGCCTTGGATTTAGGAGTCCAAGTACATTAAATTGGTATGGAGATGTTAATTAGGGAAAAACAGTGTTGAAATTAGGAATCTAAATACATTAAATTGGTATGGAGATGTTATTTAGGGAATAACAGCCTTGGATTTAGGAGTCTAAGTATATTAAATTGGTATAGGGATGTTAATTGGGGAATAACTGTTGGATTTAGGAGTCTAAGTACATTAAATTGGTATGGAGATGTTAATTAGGGAATAACAGTGTTGAATTTAGGAGTCTAAGTACATTAAATTGGTATGGAGATGTTAATTAGGGAATAACAGTGTTGAATTTAGGAGTCTAAGTACATTAAATTGGTATGGAGATGTTAATTAGGGAATAACAGTGTTGGATTTAGGAGTCTAAGTACATTAAATTGGTATGGAGATGTTAATTAGGGAATAACAGTGTTGGATTTAGGAGTCTAAGTACATTAAATTGGTATGGAGATGTTAATTAGGGAATAACAGTGTTGGATTTAGGAGTCTAAGTACATTAAATTGGTATGGAGATGTTAATTAGGGAATAACAGTGTTGGATTTAGGAGTCCAAGTACATTAAATTGGTATGGAGATGTTAATTAGGGAAAAACAGTGTTGAAATTAGGAATCTAAATACATTAAATTGGTATGGAGATGTTATTTAGGGAATAACAGCCTTGGATTTAGGAGTCTAAGTATATTAAATTGGTATAGGGATGTTAATTGGGGAATAACTGTTGGATTTAGGAGTCTAAGTACATTAAATTGGTATGGAGATGTTAATTAGGGAATAACAGTGTTGAATTTAGGAGTCTAAGTACATTAAATTGGTATGGAGATGTTAATTAGGGAATAACAGTGTTGAATTTAGGAGTCTAAGTACATTAAATTGGTATGGAGATGTTAATTAGGGAATAACAGTGTTGGATTTAGGAGTCTAAGTACATTAAATTGGTATGGAGATGTTAATTAGGGAATAACAGTGTTGGATTTAGGAGTCTAAGTACATTAAATTGGTATGGAGATGTTAATTAGGGAATAACAGTGTTGGATTTAGGAGTCTAAGTACATTAAATTGGTATGGAGATGTTAATTAGGGAATAACAGTGTTGGATTTAGGAGTCGGAGTACATTAAATTGGTATGGAGATGTTAATTAGGGAATAACAGTGTTGAATTTAGGAGTCTAAGTACATTAAATTTATATGGGGATGTTAATTAGGGAATAACAGTGTTGGATTTAGGAGTCGGAGTACATTAAATTGGTATGGAGATGTTAATTGGGAATAACAGTGTTGGATTTAGGAGTCGGAGTACATTAAATTGGTATGGAGATGTTAATTAGGGAATAACTGTTGAATTTAGGAGTCTAAGTACATTAAATTGGTATGGGGATGTTAATTAGGGAATAACAGTCTTGGATTTAAGAATTTGAGGACATTAATGATGGTTTTACTGTTGCTAATTGAGTTGTACTAGCAATGCTGATGCATTGCCAGTAAAATGGATATTTTTGACAGTAAAAACCACGATTAAAATCTTACAATTCTCAAACACAAGACTTACACCATTCTGACATACAGTTTGGAAACTTTTGTCAATATTTGAGAGAAAACATCATTCTTTTTGAGGCACAATGACATGACAATTTCAGACAATATATTGTGGATTTTACTTCCACATATTTTAACATTTGACCAATCAGAAAGCATGTTAAATTTGCAGGTGTATTACAGTAATTATTTGTATATAAAAGTATGATAAAATATTTAATATTTGATAACCAATCATGTAGATATTTTTTGTGAGTATGTATTAAAACATCATTAATTTTTCTTATTCAGTAACCAATTCCTTTAAAATCATCTTCAATTACTAATTCCTTTAAAATCATCTTCAATTACCAATTCCTTTAAAATCGTCTTCAATTACTAATTCCTTTAAAAGCTTTGCAAATAAGTGAGACAACAAGACATAATGAAATTGAACACATTGAACTTGTTGGTATCAGTACTTAACAATCACCTTTAATTATGGTAATAAAAAAAGAGAATTATGAGAACTAGACTTCTAAATCACTTTGGCTAGAAGTGTATTGTCAGAATGGTTTGTTATTTATTGTTATTGTTACCTTGCATTGGGACTGCACACATTTTCGAGTAAAATCAATAGGTTTCAGTTAGTTTAGATAATTAAGGTTTTGCTATTCTCCAGCAACCTGATAGGTTTCATACAAGGGTGTAAAAAGATTGAACTGATTTGATTTTACAGTTGTGAAGTTCAATATAAGAAAAATAATAAGATTTATTTTTATAACAATGAATGTCTGACATGAATATTTTGCAATCAATCAAAATATCTTTATCATCAGACATGTCTGGCATATATACATCCTTGTATTCTGTATACTAAATAAATGAGTGCATTTATGCATATATTGATTGCATAAATGTTGTGTAGTTAATCTAGGGAAGGCCAGTAAAACTTAGAAAAAGAATTATCATCTGTTTTTTTTCTCCCAATTTGGTTCCTCATAAATTCACTAGATCTTAGCTAATTAAGAAGTTGTCTATCATATCAGAGACTGCATCAAGATCTTTATTGGTGAGCTATGATCTCATCACAAGAAACTGAGTAATTTTGTCATCCTATTGTCTTACAGATTCTGGATTTACCCGGGAGACGGAAGATTAATTTCCGACTGTTCAGCATAATAGCGGCTTTGTCGGAGAAGGTCACCCAGATGGAGTAAGTGCTCTGTTTAACTGAGCCTTATCTAATCCAGTATTGATTCTTGTGGCATTGATACTTATATAAAACTACAAACTTGTTTTATTTTCAGTTGGCAGAAAGAACAATTCTGATACGGTGTAGGGATACATCGAGGCCATTAGGCCAAGATATATTTATTTGCCATATATGCTGATCCTAATTAGTAAATATTATCACTTTAACCATATTAGGTGAAAATTAATATCTTTATTTTGTGTTACTAATTGACAAAATTGTCAGCAACCTATTTTTTTTGATTACACAAAAGTTTGTATTGTTACACAGTATTTGATACCTGGACAGGTGTGTAGTTTATTTACTGGTTTGATGCTTCTATTTTCACAGCCCTGTGGTGAGAAAGTTGATCAACAAGCTGGATTATCATGCCCTGGATTTTAAGATGGAGAGAAGCAAGGTATATACAGATGACAATAATACAATATTGCAGACAAGTTAGTATCATTGTGACCTGTGTCAAACAGGACGTTAATTTCAGGGGTTGAATGGAGCTTGGGGTCTTGTGAGTGCAGTGCTAATTTACTGGATTTGCAATTCTGTGTTTCCAGCTTAAATCCTCAGAGAGCTGCAGTGTGCAGGGTAGTGTTAGAATTATTATTAACCATAACCCTCATCAAACGTAGCTAGTGTTCTCAGAGTTTTCCGTTTCCTCTACCCTAAAGAGCACATGACAACAGCATCTGCACCATTGGGAATACTTAACCATATAAGTTGTTGATTACGTCACTTGTACAAAACAAGGGATGTCAAGCAGTAATGTCAAAAGATATCAAATTAAATATCTAGAAGACATTCTATAATGAAATGTGGCAAGATCGTTAAAATAGGTGACAACAATCTTGTATTTGAGTGTCATAGGATCATAGGGGATGTTAATGGTACTTTTACTGTCATAAATTTAGTTTTTCTGCAACACAGTGGCACAGGACAACACATCATTGACAGAGGACAACACATCAGTGACACAGGACAGCACATTAGTGAATCAGGACAACATATCTGACACAGGACAACACATTGAAACAGGACAACACCATTGACAAAGAAGAACACATCAGTGACACAGAATAACACATGTGACACAGAATAACACAGTTAAACAGTACAACACCAGTTAAATGGGACAACATATAAGTGAAACATGACAACAGATCAGTGAAACATGACAACATATCAATGACACAGGACAACACAGTGAAACACAAATCAGTAAGACGGGACAAATCAGAGAAACAGGATTACAAATCAGTAAAACAGGATGGCACATCAGTGAAACAGGACAACATAGTGAAACAGGACAGCACAGCAGTGAAACAGTACAGCACAATAGTGACACAGGACAACACATCAGTGATACAGGACAGCACATCAGTGAAAAGAGCATAACACAATAGTGACACAGGACAACAAATCAGTGAAAAAGGACAACACATTTGTAACACAAGATATTTATGACAGTAAAGCACTATTAACATCTTCAAATCCTCAGACTCAAATCTTATATCCCCACTCTAACACACTTTGGAAAATTTTATTTAAAAACATAAAATTTAACTCTTCATGGCCATCATAAGAATAAATTACATCATTAATTTAGTTTCTGAAATGTGGATTTTGATGCCATATATACTGACATTTTCTAATTAGATAGTGGGCTATATTCACAAATGTGTAAGTCTAACTAAATATCAAACCACAGTTTAATTTGAATGAATACTTCAACTGGTTGACTGTTTGGGTAGAAATTTAGAAATATACTTGTAAGTAGATCCAATTATCAATGATGAAACATTGTCTCCCTTGCACCAGGTGGAATCCCTAAGGTAGGGCAGATGGTTAATGTTAACAGGTTGAATTATTCTTGTCCCACTGATTGAAATGGACCTTTTTAAAAATTTGGTATAAACCCTGCCCATGCTCATTTGCAAGGATAAATACTTCATAATGCACCAAAAAATAAATTTGACAGATTTGTCACTTTATGTAAAAGAAAGTCATCCTACAAATTTGAGCACAATCAGAACAGTAGTTTTTGAGATAGTTTTGATCAAATTTACAGTATATTTCCTTTGTTTTAGTTCAGGTTGTTGGAACGTTTCCCACATTAACATCATGTAACCACTGTCACCATATCTAAACTGATAGCCCTTACATTGGCCATAAACAATTAGATAAATAGGTGCAAAGCATGGTTTATTGACATGGAGGAAAGGTCTTTTCCTTGTCTTGATAATTCTTAGTGCAAGTAAATATCCATAAAGGCGTGCTTTTCTATCATTTTCTTCTTTATATAATATAAACATGATGTGTATTATAAATTAAGAAAAAACACCATCTCAATCATACCCAATGTAAATTTAATGTGAAAAATGTGTCCAAGTTGGTAAACAATATATTTTGGGATTAAAAAAATGTCCATAATTAAGCTCTGACGGCTTTTGCTTCAAGTACTTGGTAGTGAGTTGCTTTGACATAATCATACATGATCTTCACATTTTTTGGCAGTTAGGATTTTCAAGTGTGTTCATTGGCTGATATTTGATGATCTTTAGGTCAGGTTTTTAAATTTGAAAAATAACTTTGAATAACTTACAGTTTGAAATTTGTGGAGTCCAAGCATGAATCTTTTTTGCGTTTTAGTGGCATGGGATTTTTGAAAGTCGATGATAAACTTCGTTGAGTAATAGTTCAAATTTTCTATTGTGTACATGTATCATATACTTTACATACTCATGTGTGAGTTGCATCCAGCTGCAGACTGCACAGATCCAGATTTGCTGTCACATTATGTGCCAGCAGATCTGGGTATATGCCAGTTTGTTAGGAGTAATCAGTAGAACAAACAACATAGACCCTGATATGCCAGCATATTATGTGACACCAGATCAGGGTCTATGTTGTTTGCAGTTGGACAGGACTCATAAGCACGTTTATATGGTAAATTATAATCAAATGTAAGATCTCAGGCACACCTGTATTGAAACCCAATACAAAATTCAAAACTTAATATCATTATTTGACGTTGTATGCAATTCATTTTATTCTTCCTATCCCTCAATTATATAGATATTATATACTTTCTATTTTCTTCTTGCTTTCTTTCTCTCTGATGGAAGAGTTTAATTTGTGATAACAAAGGTTACCTTTTTGAATTTGAAATCACAGTGACTGTAAATTATACATTAGCAATTCATTAGTTGCCTAATATATGCCTTTATTCACCCTATCATCTGGTGTCAGAGCAATAGAAACCATATTTCTCAACTTGAAAAGCAACTACCTGCCAAGAGATGTTTTGAAAGGGGATGCTTTTGAATTATTGCTGGAATTCCAAAGCCATGGATTCACTTACAGGAGCTCAGAGTTTGGTCCAAGTTTTACTGTTTCTTAAATTTGTTCCTCAAATTGAAATTTTTGTCTTGTACTGCTTATGATGTTTCTGACAATGCTGGGATATTTGTGAGAGCAAGATGAAAAATAACTCCCTAGTTTAAAACTTGTACACCTAGGAGTCCTTTTATTCTTAAAAAAAAAGAGTTGAGGAAATCCTCAAATTTTCTTCAAAGATAAAACAAGTTTAATTTCAGGAAACTGCAACTTATTATAAGTCAGTATTTTAATCCTTAATTCTTAATCCTGCTTAATGTTCATTGAAATACTCATAAATCCAAACCAAGCAGTAAGAAAGATATTGAAAAATCCCAGTTTGAGGAATACAATCTTTTTGAGAAATGACTACATGATACTTTATGCATAGAGACCAAGATGTTCTGAATGAAAGCCAGTATCTGTGTTGTTGAGAGTGTGTTGTACAAGTTTACACATCTTATTTTATATATGCAAATTAAAGTTTTTCAAAACTTTCAGGAGCTGTTCAGTTTGATTCAGGATGGGGAGGGTGTGCCAGAAGGTAATGCTCATTCTGCTAACCTGGCTGTGGAGCTGACTGCTGGGGGACTTACCCCAGAACACACCAACTATGTAAGTAATCTAATGCTAATTAAATCTGACCATGTGAATTCATTTATTTTTGTGGTATGGCAAATAAATAACATTTCATTAATTGGGGAAGTGGTTTTCACTCAAGGATCATTATTTTTTTTTGATTGTGGAAGGGGATTTCACTCAAGGATGATTGCTTGTTGATTCGGGAAGGTGTCCTATTGTTTTCACACAAGGATCATTGTTTGTTGTGTCTTTATATTCATGGATTATAGCAACCAAGAAATCCATGAAAATTATAAAGTGGGAATTTATGGTATTTGCAATTGACAGTATTTGGAAAGAAAATACAACAGTAGAAAGAAAAGAAATAAATATATAAATTATTCTATACAGAAGTTGAAGCTTTAAAACTGCATGAATTGGTACTGTACATCAATTAAATTTAGGTCACAGTGACTCATGTTTAATATACCATTTACTTGGCGTAGTAATTTATCCACTTGCCGTAAGCCAGGACTTCCATGTCTTACAGACACATATATAGTTCTCACAAGCAGTCAGTTAAATTTCATATATTTGTCTTCAGTTACATTTAAGTGGATACAATTTTAAGTCAAGGACCGACTTAAACTGAGCAGTTGAATGAAATTGGCTCCTGAATTGTTTAACACTTAGAATAAGATCACAAATTCAAGAATTGACCCTTTTTTATTGCCTGTTCAGAGTAAATTGTTGACATAAATAAACTTCAGATATGATTTTCTTGATTAGGAATTTTAAGTATGATTGTGTATGTTTTTCCAAGAGTCTCATGATCTGGAAACAGACTTGGTGGACTTGAAATTTCAAAATAAAATATTTCAATTTAATATAAGTCAAATTTTGTATATGCCCAGTGATTCCATTTAAGAAAACCACAAAAGTTTATCAATGCAGACATAATACAGTGTAGTGTGCAGAATTTAAATATTTGACATGTTTGTCACAAATTCACATGCTGCTTATTTTATTTTCAGGTACTGAACAAGTTTGATCGAGATGGGAATGGATACTTTGACTTCCTGGACTTTGTGATGTACATCCCGCTATTTATTGAGATTCACCAGCGCATTGTTGAGGACCCCCTGAATCAAAAGCATGATTTGTGATCGTAAATGATGACTATAATTGTTTTTATGTCAAAATGCTACACAAAGTGAATAGACATTTGTTTTATGTCAAAATGCTACACAAAGTAAATAGACATTTGTTTTATGTCAAATGTTGCACAAAGTAAATAGACAATTGTTTATATCAGAATGCTGCAAAAAGTGAATTGTAATAGACAATTGTTTTATGTCAAAATGCTACACAAAGTAAATAGACAATTGTTTTATGTCAAAATGCTACACAAAGTAAATAGACAATTGATTTATGTCAAAATGCTACACAAAGTAAATATAAAATAGATTTGTCAAAATGCTACACAAAGTAAATAGACAACTGTCATATGTCAGCTACACAAAGTAAAAAGACAATTGATTTTTGTCAAAATGCTACAGAAAGTAAATAGACAATTGTCTTATGTCAGAATGCTACACAAAATAAATAGAAAATTGTCTTATGTCAAATTGCTACACAAGGTAAATAGACAATTGTTTTATGTCAGAATGCAACACAAAGTAATATATAATAGACAATTGTCTAATGTCAAAATGCTTCACAAATTGAATAGAATAGGTTTCATATGTGGTTGTAAAGTTCCACTGGGATAGCAACACCTTACTCCACAATGCAATGTTTTGAGCAGTGCAACTATAGTCAAGTTGGTGTTATGGAGTGCAATGATGATGGACTAATCTTACATGGAATGTGTGAAAAACTAATAATCTCTGTGCTGGGAAGGGAGAACTGGTGGGGAAGGGGATTTGTGTCTTTGTGTGTGTATGTGTGTGTGAGAGAGAATTGATATTGATTTTAGTTTAGTTATGTCCATGTATCACACTCAGTAAGACTCTATGTAAGTAATACTGTAGTGTTAAATGGTCCATGTATCACACTCAATAAGACTCAACATAAGTAATACTATAGTGTTAAATGGTCCATGTATCACACTCAATAAGACTCAACATAAGTAATACTGTAGTATTAAATGGTCCATGTATCACACTCAATAAGACTCAACATAAGTAATACTATAGTGTTAAATGGTCCATGTATCACACTCAATAAGACTCAACATAAGTAATACTATAGTGTTAAATGGTCCATGTATCACACTCAATAAGACTCAACATAAGTAATACTATAGTGTTAAATGGTCCATGTATTACACTCAATAAGACTCAATATAAGTAATACTATAGTGTTCAATAGTCCATGTATCACACTCATTAAGACTCAACATAAGTAATACTGTAGTGTTAAATGGTCCATGTATCACACTCAATAAGACTCAACATAAGTAATACTGTAGTGTTCAATAGTCCATGTATCACACTCAATAAGACTCAACATAAGTAATACTGTAGTGTTAAATGGTCCATGTATCACACTCAATAAGACTCAATATAAGTAATACTATAGTGTTAAATGGTCCATGTATCACACTCAATAAGACTCAACATAAGTAATACTATAGTGTTCAATAGTCCATGTATCACACTCAATAAGACTCAACATAAGTAATACTGTAGTGTTAAATGGTCCATGTATCACACTCAATAAGACTCAATATAAGTAATACTATAGTGTTAAATGGTCCATGTATCACACTCAATAAGACTACATAAGTAATATTGTAGTGTTAAATGGTCCATGTATCAGACTCAATAAGACTCAATATAAGTAATACTATAGTGTTGAATGGTCCATGTATCACACTCAATAAGACTCAACATAAGTAATACTATAGTGTTGAATGGTCCATGTATCACACTCAATAAGACTCAACATAAGTAATACTGTAGTGTTAAATGGTCCATGTATCACACTCAATAAGACTCAATATAAGTAATACTATAGTGTTAAATGGTCCATGTATCACACTCAATAAGACTACTGTATATACTCGATTATAAGTCGACCCCCCCCCCTATTTAGGGCTGCAAAAAGTGAATTTCTCTATGACCCTCCTATAAGTCGGGGTGTATTTTGCAAATCAGATCCGTCCAAAGGGGTGACTTCTTAGTGTGTCAGAAATGCCCTTTGGAAATATAAACAAGCCAAACTGGATAGATAGATAAGAAAAATAAAGACAAAACCAGTGTAAAATACAATTATATTATCAAGTGAAATATGTCACAAATAAATTCACAACTTACAATTTGTCCATCTTTGTGTAATAAAGTCCATTGAAAGTCCAAGAATGAATCCTCATTGTCTGATAAGGTTCGGAAATCATACATCGTCGTCTAGTCATTGTAAATCTCGTCTGACTCCAATTCCTCGGCTTTACTGTCTTATGCAGGTGCTTATGTAGAGACTTAGCTTGGGTTCTGTAAGTAACACTTTGATGATAAAGTCAGAAATCTATTAAAGGGTGCAACTGAACACATGTCAGTTGTGCGGCAAGATCACAGGGAGTTCAAAAAACCAACCTCTGTTACTTGACACTGAACAAGTATTAAACTCGCGGCTTGATCAAAGGGTTGTCACATCAGAAAAACAAAGAGTGTGGTGCCTTTACAAGTTAAGGGATTAAGGTCAAAGTATATGCACAGGAAGTTGTAGAACTCTACTTGGCACTGAACAAGAATTAGTTTCGCGGTTCGATCAAAAGGATTGTCAACTTGAAAACAAAGTAAGCGCCTTTACAAGCCAAAGGCTTATCAGCCCATGTGCACTGGCAGATAACTTGGGAAATATCACTTGGGAATTAAATTGGACTGAAAAAAAACAAATTAAATCAAAACTTTTATTGCATCAAGCACAGTCTTTATACAACAAAACATAAATATTAATACAAATACAGGTTGTTCGGACTGGCACGAAAATGGAAGCAATATACTTACTAGTAAACACCGAACGGTAAACATTGACGGACACTTCATTTTGCGGTAGGTAGTATTTAATTTACCGGTGATATTTTCAAATTATTAAAATCCAAATAACTGTAGATGTATTGTGTAATGAATACCGTCATGAAATGGATAAACACAGTGCATACCATATATGCATTACTGCATAGGAATAGTGGCATGAAAACATAAAAATATATGAATTGACAGTATTTGTATGTACTCCAACCATCTAGAGTTTCCAACATTACCCCAAGATTTGTAATTTTTTTTAATGTCGCGCTTATAAGAAAACCGTTACTCTGCATGAATCGAATTTTAAGTAAAAAACGTCGACTTATAAGCGAGTATATACGGTATGTATGTAATACTATAGTGTTAAATGGTCCATGTATCACACTCAGTAAGGCGACATAAGTAATACTGTAGTGTTAAACCATTCATGTATTACACTCAATAAGATGCACCAATTACCCAGTTCAGAAATAAAATCACTATTATATAACTGTTATAAAAAAAGTAATGCTTACAGTCATATGTGATAAGTTAGAATGGGTTACACATGCTGTTGAATACATTTGACCCTAGCCCACCTATTTCCATTTACCGTATATACTTGTGTATAAATTGGGTCCAAATGCAAACAACATAGACCCTGATCTGCTGTTGCATAATGCGCTGGAAGATCAGGGTCTGTGTTGGTCTACTGATTAGTCCTTACAAACTGCATAGACCCAGATCTGCCGGCGCATTATGTGATGGCAGATCTGGGTCTATGCAGTTTGCAGTTGGCATCGGATTATGCACGAGTATATATGGTAATGTGCATGATACAACAACGAATTTACTGTGAACTTTTTCATTCTTGCTGTGGATTTTACTTGTATTTCTTAATAGGTAGATTTTAGGAATTTAATACCACATGACAATAATTAACCAAACAGATCATGAGGGCAAATGTGTATGTTTCTTTACTTTGTTGGGTATATTAGATAATATTTTACCTTGCCATAGAATAAAAAGGGTTTCAAGTCCTAAGAATTTACACCTTTTGGAAATCTTGAAGGTATTATGTAGTTTAGAGTTTTATTAAGCTATCACCTGAATCTGTACATATGTCTTAGCACTTGTATCAAGAAACGTGATTAAAACTTTTAAAAAGTTTTCATATGTATTTTGATGATTAAACATTTTTGCTAATATTATATTTTATGGACGAAAATTTTTTATATTGCACTGTTGTATTATTTTCATTAGGTTACAAAAGCTCATGGTAAAATGGTCTGAGTGTGTGTCATTATAAAGACAGTCACCCATGTATAACGATTACTTGGGACCTGCTTAAAAATGTCAATATAAACAGGTGGTCTTTATATACAGGCATGTATTGATTGATTTATGTATAAATTGGAAGCTGGAAACTTGTGACTCGTGTAAAGGCAGTATGTATATCATTTTAGCTAATTAGATTGAATGTACCATGCCTTGTGAACTCTAGCATTCACATTTTTTGGGGGTTCAGATTAAACTAAATTTGATATTAACCTCACTTTAAACAGGATCTTGTAACAGATTATTTTCTTTCCCATTTTACAAAATTTTGGTCCTTGTTGTGCTAATGATGTTGATTCTGGTGGCCTAATGTGAATACATTAGCATTGACACTTATTGTACGATTTCAACCAGATTTGGTTTTAAGCTTAATCTCAACAAGGTCTTGAATTTAATAGATGAATAATGGACACATTATGCCAATACAGTAAACTTTTGATTATCCTGATTCATTGGGAGTGATAGATTTTGTCCATATCATTGGTCATCTGGATGAAAGAATTTGGTCAAGGGTAGAACTGTGACTAGAAGTAACTGGGTTAAATAGGTTTGATATTCATATGTTTGACTGTATTTGTATCAGTTTAGTAAGTAAATATTACCATTTTGTAGACATTTGATGTGTAAGAGCAGAAAAAGTAAGAAACAATACAAATACCATTAAGATACTTGAATTAAATACTTCACACCAATGAGAGATCTACCCCGACTATCCATGATGGAATGATAACATAGGTGCGATGTACAGTCATTTTATGTGTGATTTTGTGAATACAAGTGTCAGACGGTTTTGATCAAGGTAAACTCGACTTACATGGATTCTATTCATACCTGTGCTGCTAGGTGATTAACTTTAATTCACTTTAACTCACAATTTTTTTTTTATCGACAGTTAATTACATCAGCTTGGACTTCAGAATTTTAGTAGACCATTATGAGCATTTCATCACGCTTGATTAGCTTGGTATTTCTGTATGACAAATTACATTTTGTCTCAGTGGCATTCACTTAGCGACAGTTGTGTGTAAGAATACACTTTCTCTCTTTGTATCTCCCTCTCTCTATCTCTTCTGATTACATGTATTTCTACTTTAGAAAGATAAATTAGTTATTTATAATAATATTGCAATTATAATTCTATGAGCTTATATTCGAATGTGTTTCTGATTTCTGTTACTCTGTTCTATGTTGGCTGTGTGATTGGCAAATTAGTTTCCTTTACAGACACAGGTACATTTTAATAAGTAAAATATCAGAGGATGCAGTAGTAGTCCATTTGAGCGAATAATCTAAATGATTGGTGTCCATACAACATTTTACTGTATTCTTTAGAGTTATGAGCTTTGATTTGTTGATAATATGCAGTATTTTAGGCTTATCAGTTACTAGGAATTCACTATTTTTCATAGGGTACCAATTTTCAGGGGGTACCAATTTTCGTGGATTTCTTGGTTGCTACAAACAACAAATTTTAAAGACCCAAAGAAAAATGATCCTTTTATGTAAACAATTAGATCCCATCACAAATCCATGAATTTAAGTACTGATGAAACAATTGGATCCCATCCCAAATCCATGAATTTAAGTACTGATGAAACAATTAGATCCCATCCCAAATCCATGAATTTGAGTACTGATAAAACAATTGGATTCCGTCCCAAATCCATGAATTTAAGTACTGATGAAACAACTGGATCCCATCCCAAATCCATGAATTTAAGTAATGATAAAAAAATTTAATCTTGTCTCAAATCCATGAATTTAAGTAATGATGAAACAATTACATCCCGTCCCAAATCCATGAATTCAATCCATGCATTTAAGTACTGATGAGACAATTAGACCCCATACCAAATTAATGAATTTAGTACTGATGAAACAATTAGATCCTGTTCCAAATCTATGAATTTAAGTAATGATGAAACAATTAGATTATGTCCCAAATCCATGAATTTAAGTACTGATGAAACAATTAGGTCCCTTCCCAAATCCATGAATCTAAGTAATGATGAAACAATTAACAATTAAATCCTGTCCCAAATCCATGAATTTAAGTACTGATGAAACAATTAGATCCCATACCCAATCCATGAATTTAAGTAATGATGAAACAATTAGATCCCATCTCAAATCCATGAATTTAAATACTGATGAAACAATTGGATCCCATCCCAAATCCATGAATTTAAGTACTGATGAAACAATTAGATCCCATCCCAAATCCATGAATTTAAGTGCTGATAAAACAATTAGATCCCATCGCAGATCCATGAATTTAAGTGCTGATGAAACAATTGAATCCCATCCCAAATCCATGAATTTAAGTACTGATGAAACAACTGGATCCCATCCCAAATCCATGAATTTAAGTACTGATGAAACAACTGGATCCCATCCCAAATCCATGAATTTAAGTACTGATGAAACAACTGGATCCCATCCCAAATCCATGAATTTAAGTACTGATGAAA
Organism: Margaritifera margaritifera; assembly: GCA_029931535.1. Classification (NCBI taxonomy): domain Eukaryota; kingdom Metazoa; phylum Mollusca; class Bivalvia; order Unionida; family Margaritiferidae; genus Margaritifera; species Margaritifera margaritifera. The sequence goes on from JAQPZY010001544.1 coordinate 2,301,743, forward strand.
CAACTGGATCCCATCCCAAATCCATGAATTTAAATACTGATGAAACAATTGAATCCCATCCCAAATCCATGAATTTAAGTACTGATGAAACAATTAGATCCCATCCCAAATCCATGAATTTAAGTAATGATGAAACAATTAGATCCCATCTCAAATCCATGAAATTAAGTAATGATGAAACAATTAGATCCCATCCCAAATCCATGATTTTAAGTACTGATGAAACAATTAGATCCCATCTCAAATCCATGAATTTAAATACTGATGAAACAATTATATGCCATCCCAAATCCATGAATTTAAGTAATGATGAAACAATTGGATCCCATCCCAACTCCATGAATTAAATCCATGCATTTAAGTACTGATGAAACAATTAAATCCCATCCCAAATTGATGAATTTAGTACTGATGAAACAGATCCCATCCCTAATCCATGAATTTAAGTAATGATGAAACAATTAGATCCTGTCCCAAATCCATGAATTTAAGTATTGATGAAACAATTAGATCCCATCCCAAATCCATGAATCTAAGTAATGATGAAACAATTCAATCCTGTCCCATATCCATGAATTTAAGTACTGATGAAACAATTAGATCCTGTCCCAAATCCATGAATTTAAGTACTGCTGAAACATTAAATCCTGTCCCAAATCCATGAATTGGACAATTGAATGCCATCCCAAATCCATGCAATTAAGTACAGATGAAACAATTAGATCCCATCCCATATCCATGAATTTAAGCACTGATCAAAATGACATTTTTTTCTTGAAACCACAAGATTGTATCCCCAGAAAAATAATAAAAATCACAGTATCAGACATGTACATACCCAGTTCAAAGCCAATTAATTTGATTTAGTATATAGACTAATGACCAGATTTTGTCCAGTTATAAGTGAGGGTTATTGCCCTTGGTCAGCTCAATTTATGCACCTTAAAGTCTTTAAAACACTCAGTCTTCCATCTTTTGTTAATGGCAACAAAATTCTAATTAACTTTAGTATATCAAAATTTTACTATGCTCTGTTTTTAATACTTTTCTGATGATGATATGTCTTTTGATGGATTCTGTATATGCAGATTTAAGACTTTTAACATGGTTACTGAGGAAGACATAGCCTTGTAATCTCAAAACTTCCTGTTCAATAACTCCAAATCTGGCCCTGTACACTCAAGACCCCCAAATTTCGCCCTGTACTCAACAGCTTCAAATCTGGCCCAGTACTCTCAACACCCCCAAATCTGGCTCTGTACTCTCAACACCCCCAGATCTGGCCATGTACTCAACAACTTCAGATCTGGCCCTGTACTCTCAACACCCCCAAATCTGGCCCTGTACTCTCAACACCCCTAAATCTGGTCATGTACTCTCAACACCCCCAAATCTGGCCCTGTACACTAAACCTCAAAATCCTGCACTGTACTTTCAAAACCTCAGATCTGGCCCTGTACTCAACACCCCCAAATCTGACACTATGCCCTCAACACCACCAAATCAGTCCATGTACTCTCAACACCCCCAAGTCTGGCACTTTACCCTCAACACCCAAAATCTGACCCTGTACTCTCAACACACCCAAAATCTGGCCTTGTACTCTCAACACCACCAAATCTGACCTTGTGCTCCCAAAACTTTTTCTTCGCAAAACTTGTGCAGAGTTTTTAAAGAATCTGATATTCTGTAACATACATTAGAATAATGTTAGAATTATGTAACTTGGAGAATTTTCTTAAATTTCGAATTCTTCTGACATACTTATGTAATCCAAGTATTCTACCGGCCTTTGTAATTTTGAACATGAGCTTGAATTTTGTGTTCAAAATGTTTCCAGAATCCAGTTGAACCTAGCTTAATGGCACCCTACAAATGACACACATCCATAAAGGTGTGTATGTATGTATGTATGTATGTATGTATGTATGTGTGTGTGTGTGTGTGTGTGTGTGTGTGTGTGTGTGTGTGTGTGTGTGTATGTATGTATGTATGTATGTATGTATGTATGTATGTGTGTATGTGGTTTAACAGCACATTAGCACAATTCTGGCTGTTTTGTGCCAAGTAAGTTTAGGAATCCCAAAAAGACTTACAAAAAAGATGTAGGCAAACAAGAGTACAATTCTTAAAACAAAAAGACAAAATTTTGATATAAACAGTACTTTTTAAACATTCTGAGCTGGAACATATGGGATGCATCAGAAGTCAAAAAGGTTGCCTTCATTAGTTGCCTAGTACAACATGCAGGAAGAAGGGTGCATCTGGCCTATTCTACATCACTGAGCATACAGTGAGGGGTGGGGCATGACTACTTTACAATCTCTATTCAGTTTTGTTATCAAATTTAACCTCAACATAAAGAACACCTGTCTATAAAGGGAAAAATGTCAGCATGAATGATGTGCACTAGGATTCCTTATGTGTCATTTAATGTTGGGTGTCAGTGTATTTGATACTTGCAGCTTATCTGTGTCTTTTAAATTTGACAAAAATTCAGAAAAGCTGCTGTAGCTCAGTGGTTAGTAAGCTGAACTTGCAATTGGAAGGGTGTGGGTTTGAATCCTATCATTGGATCAGCCCAGGTCAACTTGACTCCAGTTGTCTTGGCACTAAATATCCTTCATGTATTGATCTGCTGTAAAACACCAGACCAAACTATAATTAAGAGAATCAGAAATCTGTCCAATTCAGACTTGATTAGAATTGTAGATTATAGTGTTTGTACTGTTAGCAGTGGCAAGGATTTGAGGCACCCAGGGTCAATGTTATTTAGTGGCACCCCTACCAAGGCACCCGGGGGCAATTTTCTTTAGTGGCACCCCTACTTTGCCACCGAGAACAGTTTTTATGTCAGTTGCCAATCTCCCTCCTCCCCTCCCCACACCTAAATATAAGTTTTGTGAAAAATTGCCCCTGTTACACTAAGGTGAGGTGAATTGCTATGAAAATTTAAGCTGCAAAAAAAAAAGAGCCCCCAATGGCACCCTCCTTTCACCTGGTGGCTGGGGGCAATTGCTCCCCCCCCCCTCGTGCTGCCACTGACTGTTAGATAATGTGGATGAGACTGAAGTACAATTGAAGCGAACTTGCGAGCCCTATGTATTTAGAGCAAGATCACAATATCCAAACGTACAAACAATAATTTATTCATTATATACCCCAGGGTTCATACACTTCTTCAAAAGTACTGGACTTCGACTTTTAAATTCTAGGCCTTGAAATCCTTGAAAGTTGGCATTTTAGTTTCAAAGTCCTTGAAAATCATTTTTGCTCCCACAAAAATTATTTTGGACCATTTTTTGGTTATATGGTTCCTGGAATATTAGCATGATCGGTTTATCGATGATTTAAGATTATAATGATTAACTTGTTTATTTCTTGTATATATTGCTTTCATTTTTTTAAAACATCTTTGGATCATATGGTTGGTCAGCTGGTTTCAGACAACTGAATTTCACTACCTGCTGTGCAATATCCGATTATTACGACATATTTGAGTCCTGAATATTAAGTTTTTAGGCCCTGAAAGTCCTTGAATTTCACTTGAGTGGAAGCATATAAACTCTGAATTACAACCATTTATTAAAAAATATTTTATATTAAATTTTATTATTACAAAATTAAAATAAATATAAATATGTTCCAAGAGAAATCTTGTTCTAATTTTATAACATGACATGATTTAACATATGTTTGAATTATGATAGACCTGCTGTGACTTACTGTTATATATATATATATATATATATATATATATATATATATATATATATATATATATATTTATATATATATATATATATACCTACTATCCTGTAGGGTCCTGTGTGTTCTTAACAGCACACAATAGTGCTTAATAGCAGCCACTAAGTGGAACATTTACTGGATCATTCCATGCAGTTCATGTACATAGGAAGTCACAAGCTATATATATCTATATCTATCTATCTCTATATATATATATATATATATATATATATATATATCTATATCTGTGTATATATATATATCTATATCTGTGTATATATATATATCTATATCTGTGTGTATATATATATATATATATATATATATATCTGTGTTATTGTATATATATATATATATATATATATATATATATATATATATATATATATATATATATATATATATATATATATATATATATATATACACAGTATATACTTGTTTACAAGTCAAGTCCAACTGCAAACTGCACCAACCCAGATCTGCAGTCACATAATAGGATTAATCAGTAGAACAAACATAGACCCTGATCTGCCGATGCATTATGCAACAGCAGGTCAGGGTTCATGTTGGCAGTTGGACTTGAGTGTGTATGTATGGTAATAATTGCCAAATTTCATGGTGCCACTGGTCTTATTGCAATTTATGGACTGGTGAGTCACCCTAGCAAAGTTATATAGTCAAGTTACAAGGGATAAAGAAGGAACTTAAATTTATGAGGTATAAATATTTAAGTTACAGATCGCAAAGTTTGTCAAATTTTGAGCTTGTGTTTCAAGAACATGGAACTTGATAGTACTTAAGGATGATCGCTTGTGATATGTTGGTGTATTTAACATTTAGAAAAATTGATGTTTTTATATAACTAAGGATCCAAGCAATCTAATATCTCTTAATAGCGTATAAACTCATTATTGTGCAGAGTGTTGTGCTCAGAATCACAATAGACTTGGATAAAGAGCACATTGATAGACCTGTGAACTGTCTATGAGACTGAATGGACCATCTCGGACATATATGATGACGGAAGTTGTGATGTCATGATTTGAATTGTTATTAAATCTTGTTGAAAACTGAAATATATAATGAAAACAATGAATGGAACAGAAGAAAATGGCTTTGATAATCCTAAATCGAGCAAATACTTTGTACTATATATATTCCTGTATCAATTAGATCCAAGTGCAAACTGCATAGACTCAAATCTGCCATCACATAATGCGCTGGCGGATCTGGGTCTATGCAGTTTGTTAGGAGTAATCAATAGAACAAATAACATAGACCTTGATCTGCCGACGCATTTTGCGATTGCAGCTCAGGGTCTATGTTGTTTGCAGTTGGACCCAACTTATAAGCGAGTATATATATATATTGGTAATGTATATTATGATTATAATTAAAACAATATTGATACTTTGATCAGTAAGAACCTTTATGCTTGTGACAGTTTGGGGTGGGGTTGGAGGGGTGGACTCTGCTCTAGCTAATGGAAACTTGTTTTCATTCAAGATCTCAATTTTTTTTTTTTGTTGATTATTTGTGGCTTGTGAGCAAAGGGAGTTGAGCATTTATAGTCATATCATCTGTAATTACAGAAATAAACACCTCTTTTAATTGCATGCTAACTTGCTGAGCTCAGTTCAAGGATACTTGTAAATGACTGAAATGAAATAACTACTGAAGTGAAATAATTATTTTGTGAAGCAGAACAACCATATGGAGTAGTAAACCAGATAGAGAAAAGAATATAGTGGTTTTTCACTATAAAACTGTTTAAGGGAGCCATGCAAGTGTACTGTGTTATAGTGGAGGTCACTGTATACATGAGTACATCATACACTATAAAACTGTTTAAGGGAGCCATGCAAGTGTACTCTCTTATAGTGGAGGTCACTGTGTACTTGAGTACATCATACACTATAAAACTATTTAAGAGAGTCATGCAAGTGTACAGTGTTATAGTGGAGGTCACTGTATACTTGAGTACATCATACACTATAAAACTATTTAAGAGAGTCATGCAAGTGTACAGTGTCATAGTGGAGGTCACTGTATACTTGAGTACATCATACACTATAAAACTGTTTAAGGGAGCCATGCAAGTGTACTGTGTTATAGTGGAGGTCACTGTATACTTGAGTACATCATACACTATAAAACTATTTAAGGGAGCCATGCAAGTGTACTGTGTTATAGTGGAGGTCACTGTATACTTGAGTACATCATACACTATAAAACTATTTAAGGGAGCCATGCAAGTGTACTGTGTTATAGTGGAGGTCACATTATACTGGAGTACATTATTTTATACCAAGGTTCCCTACAGTGAGGAACAATGTTATACCAAGGTACATTACAGTGAGGGACCATGTTATACCAAGGGACCTTACAGTGAGGAACAATGTTATACCAAAGTACCTTACAGTGAGGGACCATGTTATATTGAGGTTCCTCGCTGTGAGGAATATTGTTATAACAAAGTGCCTTACAGTAAGCAACCATGGTATACCCAAGTGCCTTACACTGTGGGACCAATGTTATACTGAGGTTCTTTATATTGAAGGACCATGTTATATTGAGGTGCTTTACAGTGTTGGGTCAGTGCACATGTACATAGAAAATCAAATGCAAGTTCAAGTTGTCAGTGCATATATCTCTTACCATTAATTTTCACATTCAACTTCTGTATAAGATTGTTTATGACATAAGGGACCAACCATCATTTAATTAAGGGGGAGGGGGCAGGGATTTTCTTTTGAACTAGGATATTTCTTTCTCTTTTACTTCAAGATAATTGATTTTTTTCAAATAATATAATGGATATAAATAGTTCTCATTTTCTACATATCAGAGGAAGAATATCTTTTTCAAGCTATTTAGGGGCCAGACATTTATTTTAAAAAATTTAAGGTCCCCCACTCAGATAATTAATTGGTTGGTCCCTAAATGACAAATTTCAAATAATCTTGCAGGGTTTCTTCTTGTAAAAAATATTTAAGCATAACTGTGATATTATTAAAGTATCATATAAATCCAGTATTGTGTATATATATATATATATATATATATATATATATATATATATATATATATATATATATATATATATATATATATATATATATGTGTATATATATATTGTTTACCTTTTCTATGAGAACAAGTTTGTTTCATAAGCAAATTGTAGTAATACCTTTTTTTTATTTGCCACCATATAGCCACTATTGTGCTGATGTGCCATAAACGCTACTACATATATACCTATTTTTATTTGCCACCATATAGCCACTATTGTGCTGAAAAATACTACTACATATATACCTATATCATGGAGCCACGGTGGCTCAGTGGTCAGCGTGTCAGACTCGTGACCGAAAGGGTGCGGGTTCGAATTCCATCATCAGACCAGCCTGGATCAGCTACCGTGGTGGGTCCTTGGGCAAGGCACTTTTCTCCAATTGCCTCGGCACTAAATAACCTACTTGTGTTGCTGTGCCATAAAGCACCAAAGCAAACCAAAAACCTATTTTTATCTGCCACCACAAAGCCACTATTGTGCTGAGGTGCTGTAAAATGCTACTTCATATATACCTATTTTTATATGGCACCATATAGCCACATCTGTGCTGAGGTGCTGTAAAAAGCTGCTACATATATACCCATTTTAAAATTTTATTTTTGATATGTATATGTCAGTCAAAGATTATATACCATATATACTCATGTATAAGTCAAATTCAACTGCAAACAACACAGACCCTGATCTGCCATCACATAATGTACTGGCAGATCAGGGTCTATGTTGTTTGTTCTACTGATTACTCTTAACAAACTGTATAGACCAAAATCTGCTGGTGCATTATGCCATGGCAGATCTGGGTATGTGCAGTTTGCAGTTGGACTCAACTTATGAGTATATATGGTACATATGTATTTCTAAAGTTCAGTGGAAATATTGCACAACAGTGACATCTGCATATCCATAAGCAGGTAATATGGGTCTGTTGCAATTAGGCATCTCTGCAGAAAATAGTCTGGCAATATTTAGGCATCACTGCAGGAAACACTGGCAAATATTTAAAAGTTTGATCTTTTGTCTACATATTTATTTATTGCAAATAAAGTATGCAAGCATTGAATTTTGCTTTTTGTTTTTCTTGTGCATTTTATAAATTTAAATCTTTATGTAACTTATTTGTATCTACTGTAACTTCTTACTATAACTTTTTTTACATGGTATTTATGTCTTGCTTGTAAAGCATACGCATGACATACGTATCACTTTTCCAAAAGCTTTGTCAATGTTTGAGTAAGCCTTAAGCTTTTGCATTTAGCTCAGTTTCTCAGATTTTGTTGCATGTACAGTCATGAAACTTTAGGGGTGTATTCTTTACTGAGGGTACTAATCACCAAAGGCAAAAGGAGGTCACAGTGAACTACTTTTCATGCTATAGTGATTTTGTTGGGTATTTGGAATATGCCTTGGCAGAGCAGGTGAAACATGGCATTGTGAAATTCTATTTTTCTAATGTATTTACCTTTTTCTAAACAAATTCAGTACAAGAAAAAGTGTTCCGATTCCCACACATGTATAAGAACTTGTCTCTATGTACACATTTTCTCTCTTCAAAAGGCATTATTTTACAAAACAAGCTTTTTACATTAGGGACAAATTCTCAGCTGTCTTATTTATATAGCACAACTATAGGAGGGCATATAGCATTACATGTGTCCATCCATCATAGCCTGGTTAAGTTTTGCATCATGTCAGTTTTCAGTCACTGCCCAGATTCAGATTTCTTCTTGAATGAGATCTAGATGATCTTGGACATTGCCCATTCTGAGGTTAGCTGCATTATAAACCATCAAATTTGTCAGACAACCATAGATTCAATATCATATATAGTACTCCCTCACTATAATGCCCTTGGTGAGTATGATTATGGATCCCATTTAATTAAGCAATAATACAATTATATGTATTATGTACTTCATTATAGGTCAGTCTCACTATAAGGTTGTATACTCTATGGCTGCCATGGACAGTGTTATTATGAGGGAATACTGTATATGTATTATGTACTTCATTATAGGTCAGTCTCTATAAGGTTGTATACTCTGTGGCTGCCATGGACAGTGTTATTACGAGGGAATACTGTATATGTATTATGTACTTCATTATTGGTCAGTCTCACTATAAGGTTGTATACTCTATGGCTGCCATGTGCAGTGTTATTATGAGGGAATACTGTATATGTATTATGTACTTCATTATTGGTCAGTCTCACTATAAGGTTGTATACTCTATGGCTGCCATGTGCAGTGTTATTATGAGGGAATACTGTATATGTATTATGTACTTCATTATTGGTCAGTCTCACTATAAGGTTGTATACTCTATGGCTGCCATGTGCAGTGTTATTATGAGGGAATACTGTATATGTATTATGTACTTCATTATTGGTCAGTCTCACTATAAGGTTGTATACTCTATGGCTGCCATGTGCAGTGTTATTATGAGGGAATACTGTATATGTATTATGTACTTCATTATAGGTCAGTCTCACTATAAGGTTGTATACTCTATGGCTGCCATGTACAGTGTTATTATGAGGGAATACTGTATATGTATTATGTACTTCATTATAGGTCAGTTTCACTATAAGGTTGTATACTCTATGGCTGCCATGGACAGTGTTATTATGAGGGAATACTGTATATGTATTATGTACTTCATTATAGGTCAGTCTCACTATAAGGTTGTATACTCTATATAGCTTTCATAGACAATGTTATAATGAGGGAATACTGTACTTAAAAAAACATGGTTTTGATAATTTTATGACACTGACATTGAATGTTAATTGTTCTCATTTGTTGCTCTTTGTCCAAATTCTTCTCATTTGCAACTTTGTCCAGATTCTTATTCACAACATTGTCCAGATTCTTACTCATTCACAACGTTGTCCAAATTCTTACTCATTCACAACATTGTCCAAATTCTTACTCATTCACAACTTTGTCCAGATTCTTACTCATTCACAATGTTGTCCAAATTCTTACTCATTCACAACATTGTCCAAATTCTTACTCATTAACAACTTTGTCCAGATTCTTACTCATTCACAACGTTGTCCAAATTCTTACTCATTCACAACATTGTCTACATTCTTACTCATTCACAACTTCGTCCAGATTCTTACTCATTCACAACTTTGTCCAAATTCTTACTCATTCACAACTTTGTCCAAATTCTTACTCATTCTCAACTTTATCCAAATTCTTACTCATCCACAACTTTGTCCAGATTGTTACTTTTCATAACATAACTCAAAAGAATCTATCTATACCACAACATTTCTGAGAAAGTTAAGGCTGAGGTGACTGTTCTTTACTAAGAATTTCAAAATAAATTCTCTCACTTTAATGTCCTTTAATTATACCACCGTTCTTGCTATAAAGTGAGTATGGGCATGCATCTCATTTTTATTAAGGGGTTGTAAAATGATATGTCTCATGTTCTTCATTACAAGGCAGCCTCATTATAAGGTGTATAAGCTATAGTTCTCATTGACAGTGTTAAAATGACGGAGTACTGTACACATTATGTACTTCATTATAAGGTAGTCTCCCTATAAGGTGTTATAATCTATGGTTGACATGGACAGCATTATAATGAGGGAGTACTGTACAGCTATTATGTACTTCATTATACGGCAGTCTCAATATAAGGTGTTATAATCTATCATTGACATGGTTGTTCAGTGTTATAATGCAAGAGAACTGTACATGTATAATGTACTTCATTATTAGGCTGTCTCATTATAAAGTGGTATACTATGAATTCCATGGACAGCATTATAATGAGGGAGTAATGTAAGACATTAAGACATTTCATGAGTGTTGATATATATCTGGGATATTGCAAAGTGCTTAGGGTTAACTATGATTACAGTAAAACCTGTCTTGAGAGACCGCCCCTTCTGCCAACAAAAAGCGGTCTCTCATGACAGGTGGTCTCTCATAACAGGTTTGTACAAAAAGACCAGTTTCCAACTATATAAACAAAGGGTGTAACTGGTTGCACTAAGGTCAACAGATGACAGCTTATTGTGTGTAATCACTGTAACATTAAAAAAAAAAAAAAAAAAAAAGCTCAACCCTTTAACAATGACAATCGAATCCAGAAAACGACTCTCCCCTACTGGTATTAAAGACAAAGACAAAGACATCATTCACCCGAGGCATTACGGATTAACTCCAAAAGACAAAGGATGTATGCAACTGCTACATTGACTTTGGTACTAATATGGCAGTTAGTGACATGTACTTTAGTTTAGTTTACAGTCTGTAACAAAGGACACTAGATGCATGACCTGTAAAAATTTACGGAACCGGTAGCCAGCCTAATTTTTTTTTTTTTTTTTTTTGTTGGTTTGTTTTTGTTCAGAACAATCTTTACTTTTTAAATGGTCGTTGCTACAAAGGATTAAATAAAGGTCAGTGGTGTTGGTCTCAGTTCTCGTGATAGGGTCATTCATAGCAGTGTTATTTTAGAACAATCAGCCATTTGCAACTTAGCGGTCAATCCTACGAAGCGTAATTTAGTCTCGCAGAAACAGCCGAGGTAATTCCGAGTGAATAATCAGCATGTATTCCGAATGAATAATCAGCATGTACTCTAGTCTGGTGTACAATCCTTAACATATTTAACACTACATGCATGACCCGTAAAATTTACAGAACCGGTAGCCAGCCTATTTTTTTTTTTTTTTTGTTTGTTTTTGTTCGGAACAATCTTTACTTTTTAAACGGTCGCTGCTACAAAGGATTAAATAAAGGTCATTGGTGTATGTCTCGGTACTCGTGATAGGGTCGTTCATAGCAGTGTTATTTTAGAACAATCAGCCATTCGCAACTTCGCGGTCAATCCTACGGATCGTACTTTGGTCTCGCAGAAACAGCCGAGGTTATTCCAGATGAACAATCTGCATGCACTCTAGTCATAATAACACGACATGTATGACCTGTAAAATTTACGAAAGCGGTAGCCAGCCTATAGTCTTTACTTTTTAAGTGGTCGCGGATACAAAGGATTAAATAAAGTTCAGTTGTGTTTATCTCTGTTTTTCCGATGCGGTTGTTCATAGCAGTGTCGAAATGCATATTGTGCCAAGAAATCATGTTCGCTGGTCGCGTTCTGCAGGTGGTCGCTCACGACAGTGCGTTTATATAATAAAATCGATCCGTGCATTACGATTGTGGTCGTAAATGACAGGTGGTCGCTTATAGTAGAGGTCGCACAAGACAGGTTTTACTGTACTGACATTCATAAAACACATCTGTTGTGTTAGTCAACATTTGTAAGCTTTACAGCCAGACAAGCACATGGAACTTGTAACTAGTTTTGAGAGGTATATTTTAAGTTGTGACTGATCAAGGATATTAAATACTGGTCTACAATTTTTTTTGAAGTCGTCTGCTTCAGAGATAAAATGTGCTATCTATTATGGATTTTGATTTGCTGAATTCAAATATGACAATCAAAACAACTGATTGGATACTGTTTCCAAGATATTTAAGTTTTACATTTTACGTCTATGTATATTGTGTACATAGTAGACTTTTAATCATAAATTGTAAACCTAGGTCTTTTCATGTGTTTATGGTTGCTTTACATGATAATATTTCACCTGTCCTGTTTATGTAACACTTTAAAAAACAGTAAAAGGGTTATATAAATAAACAATATATTGAAACAAAAGTAAAAAAAAAACTATCATGTATATATAAGTGCATAGTTTAGTCCTTATTCAGTGTCTACTCGGCGCTTCTTGGCTTGTCTCTTGTATTCATTAAATGGAGCATCTCTTGTCACTGTCCAACAAAAGTCGGCAAGCATTGATGGGCTCCATTCGCCCTGATAGTGTTTCTCCATTGTTGCAATGTCCTGGTGAAATCACTTGCCATGCTCGTCGCTCACTGCTCCGCAGTTCAGTGGAAAAAAATCAATGAGAGTGCAAAAAATGTATTTTTAGTGACATGTTGCAACCAAGGCTTTTGTATGCCTTGAGGAGGTTTTCCACCAACTCCCTGTAGTTGTCTGCCTTGTTGTTTCCGAGAAAATTTGTTGCCACTAACTGGAAGGCTTTCCATGCCGTCTTTTCCTTGCCACGCAGTGCACGGTGAAATGCATCATCTCGAAGAAGTTCACGAATCTGAGGACCAACAAAGACACCTTCCTTTATCTTAGCTTCACTTAACCTTGGCAATTTTCCACGGAGGTACTTGAAAGCTGCTTGTGTTTTGTCCATGGCCTTGACAAAGTTCTTCATCAGACCCAGCTTGATGTGCAAGGGTGGTAACAAAATCTTCCTTGATTCAACAAGTGGTGGATGCTGAACACTTATCATACCAGGCTACAATGACTGTCGGAGTGGCCAATCTCTCTTGATGTAGTGGGAATCTCTCGCACGACTATCCCATTCGCAGAGAAAACAGCAGTACTTTGTGTATCCAGTCTGCAGACCAAGCAAGAGAGCAAGAACCTTGAAATTCCCACAAAGCTGCCACTGATGTTGGTCATAGTTTATGCACCTCAAAAGTTGTTTCATGATTTCATAGGGTTCCATCATATGGACTGCATGACCAACTGGAATTGATGGCAAAACACTGCCATTATGCAGCAAAACAGATTTAAGACTCGTCTTCGATGAATCAATGAGCAGTCTCCACTCATCTGGATCATGAACGATGTCGAGGGCTGCCATCACACCATCGATGTTGTTGCAGGCTACAAGATCACCTTCCATGAAGAAGAATGGGACAAGATCCTTTTGACGGTCACGAAACATGGAAACCCTAACATCACCTGCCAGAAGATTCCACTGCTGTAGTCTGGAGCCCAACAGCTCTGCCTTACTCTTTGGTAATTCCAAATCCCTGACAAGGTCATTCAGTTCACCTTGTGTTATGAGGTGTGGTTCGGAGGAGGAGGATGGGAGAAAATATGGGTCATGTGACATTGATGGTTAAGGAGTAGAAGTTTCATCCTCTTCCTCTTCCTCGTTTGACTCAAGTGAGAATGATTCTGGTGCATCAGGAACCAGCAGTCCTTCTCCGTGGGGTACTGGGCGCATAGCTGATGGAATCTTTGGATAATGCACAGTCCACTTTTTATTCTTTGATACACCTTTCCCAACTGGAGGCACCACGCAGAAGTAACAATTGCTGATATGATCTGTTGGCTGTCTCCAAATCATTGGTACTGCAAAAGGCATAGATTTCCTTTTCCTGTTCAACCACTGGCGAAGATTTGTTGCACAAGTGTTGCAGCATATGTGTGGGGCCCACCTCTTGTCCTGATCTCCATTTTTGCAGCCAAAATAAATGTGATAGGTTTTCTTAACCATAGTGGTTATACTGAGCTTTTGTGAGGCAAAAGTCACTTCACCACAAACATAGCAGAAGTTATCTGCATGCATTGTTCACACAAGTACGAGGCATCTCTGCTCACTTTGGCTAAACAGAAATGTGTCCCTTTGGAAAATCAAACACTGACAAATAAGAGACCACGACACTGTACGATTTGTAGAGCTGATATAGGGCAATTTCTTCAGCAAGTGATGTAAGCTTAGTTATGATTGCATCATCCATGACTTATAGGAATAACAAGATGCAATTCATATCATGTATGATGCAATACCAGCTTCAGATTGCATCATTCATTGTTTTGCCTAAAAAGCAAATACTGTCCAAACACAGTCATAGATTTATTCATAGATCCAGTCAAAGATGTATTTTAGTCATTTCTGGTTTAAATTGAGATCCCTTCCCTTTATAACTCACTTATCGTCCGCCATTCCCAAGTCAAGGGTTGTATATACTGACCCAGTATCATATCTTTAAAACTAGAGCCAATCAACAATTTTAAGCATCATTTTCGTTCTCAGTGACCCAGAATTAGTAAAGTTTGACAACATTTATTGCGGAAGCATTTTGGCTGTAGACCAGTGTAATGTTTGTACAGAGACTTTTGACACCATAATGAGATAATTAAGGCCACACCATAATGAGATAATTAAGGCCACACCATAATGAGATAAATAAGGCCACACCAAAATAAGATAATTAAGTCACATCATAATGAGATAAATAAGGCCACACCATAATAAGATAATTAAAGTCACATCATAATGAGATAATTAAGGCCACATCATAATGAGATAATTAAAGCCACATCATAACGAGATTTAAAGCCACGTCACAATGAGATTTAAATCCACATCATAATGAGATTTAAAGCCACATCATAATGAAATAAATAAGGCACACTTTGCAAGTATAATTTTACTTTATTTAAGCCTCCGTAAGCTCATTTCTATATGCAAATTCCTGCATACATGAAACGTTAAATTGCTTCCAGTTCTGTCCCTCTATCACCAGCTATCTCACTATTGCAAAGAGAGATTTTTTTTGTTTAGATTTCCTACCAGAAGGGACAGTGGAAACATATATTTAGACTTAATATATGTAAATACATGCATCGATGTAATCCACTTTACTGTAATTGTGCTTTGTGACTTGTATACGATATCAAATGTTTTTCTTTTCTTCAGTCCACTTCCATACAAAAAAGTGCAAAAGAAAGAAAACAGGGGTAGTGGCCATTTTTTGTTCAATAGGGACAACAGTTTTCCTAAGGTTTTGGATAAAGTTATTGATTTGCCTATACTTCCTTTTCATGGATTCTGTTTTGGCTGTGTCATTATGAAGCAAATCTGGTTCATACCCAGACACGCTTGCTCACCCTTTTTGACCTTAAGATCAAGGTTACAAGGTTAGCAGCAGTGCTGTGCATGCAGGCCATAGTGTTTTTCCCCCAAAAGGTTTTCTTTCTTGCTGGTGATGAATATCACAGAAGTTAAGGGTTGGACATAGCAATTAGAATGTCCCTCAATCCATCTGTCACACTGTTCATTTCAATTTCAAATGTCAAGTTTTGTAATCCATTTGTCACTCTGTACATTTCTTTTTCAAATGTCAAGTTTTGTAATCCATTTGTCACACTGTGCATTTCATTTTCAAATGTGACGTTTTGTAATCCATCTGTGACAATGTACATTTTACCTTCAATGTCAAGTTTTGTAATCCATCTGTCACAATGTACATTTTACCTTCAAATGTCAAGTTTTGCCTAGTTTAAGAGAATATTTCCCTCTTCAGCAATGAATCATCAAGTTTGCTTAGTGGGAAGAAATATTGCTTAAGATTAAAGGCAAAACGGTAAAGTATCAAGGTCAACGAAGTTAAACATAATTTGTCAAGGCCATGGTTAAGTTTCAATTTAGCATATCTACTGCTTTCATGAATAATGTTAGCCAGGGAACATAAAATATGTCGATGAATTTGGAGGTCACAAGAACAAGGATCAGGATTATAAGGGCCAATCAATTCATGTTTTAGATACTTTGCTTATCTCATATTTCCATGGATAGGATGTCACGAGATTTTTCACACAAGTGTACTAAGTAACATGAAGCATCACTGGGGATGTCAGGTCTAAAGATCAAAGATCTAGATCAAATGGTAAATCTAGGTTAAATGGTAAATCTAGGTCAAATGGTAAATCTAGGTCAAATGGTAAATCCTTTACAGATTTGCATAGGTATCTTTTTTTTTTCTTCTGTCTTTTGTTGTAATTAGGTGGCAAAGTCTTTTATCCCTTGATTTATTGATACATCTATTTACAGACATGTTTAACAGCAACAGAAACATCCTTGGGTGTCAAGTGATCAAATGGTAAAAGTTTATGGGTAAATGTTTAAGCAAGGCTATGGTTACATTTGTTGCAGATGAAAAAACAAGATAACTTGTTAAATCTGAACTGAAAGTCAATACATATTTTGCTTTATGACATATTATAATATTCTAGAAATTCACGTGAAGGTAACCTTTAAGCAAAGCACACTTACAAAAGAAGTTGCCGTACTGCAAAAAACTCGGATGTGTGTAATAATAATAATAATAATAATAATAAGAATAAAAGTATGATATTTTCTTTTAAACAAAATATGCTCAGAAAAGACATATACAAGTTCTAAATTGTCTACTGATATGTTCGATATAACCCAACCATTTGAAAACAGGAGTTAAGCTTTCTGAATTACAGCCCATAGCATGCTGAATACAGAGTGTCTCTTTTTTTCCCAATCTTATATTTGTCCAATCCCTAGACGTAAATAAATCTGTTGAGATGTTCAATACAACAACCATATATTTCACTACCATTTGTGCATAATCTTTTTCTCATTTGAATATATGCCTTCCAATTGCTTTATTTCTGAAGGCTGACACAACAGAAAGATGAGTTTATCAGACTCAACTTTATCACTGTGTTTTGAGGTCCTCCTTTTTGTAAAAACATTTTCAATCATGAAACTATTTTAATAATATGCCCATACACAATGTGCCCATACACAATTTTTAATAATATGCCCATACACAATGTGTCCATACACAATTTTTAATAATATGCCCATAAACAATTTTCAATAATATTCCCATACACAAGTTTTAATAATATGCCCATACACAATCTCTGTTATGTTTTGTTTCATGCTGATTGGTTTGAAGTTGCCACTGCAAGCTTTTTTTCCACATATTGCACATAAGGGCTACATACAAGCCACCTATTCTCTCTCTCACCTTGTGCATTTCTGTTAGGTAATGCATGTCTGTATGTCCTTGTTATTCGGCACTTTATGAATGACTGGGTAGTCAGCTCGGAAACGTGTGTACAACAAAGGCATGTATCCGAAAACTTTTTCAAAGTTGTTAATACATCGATGACGCTCCTCCATGTGGGTCGCATTTTTGGACATCCCTCGAGGACAGTCTGGACATCGGAACTTATGCCGGGAAGTTACCTGTACATGGACAATGGAGATTTCATATCATATCTATCTATCATATTTAAACTGTTGGCAGAATACCATGTAATATTACAAATTAAATGATTCTGACAAATTAGTATCAATTTCTTCATTTATCAAAACATATAGCAGAAGTGGTCATAGTTGATGCGTCACAGATTATTCATTTTACTCCTCCTTTCTTATCTTTATCTTCTTTCCTTTTTTCTAAATATATTTAAGTTTTTTTTTCCCCATATGCAGTGGTGGATTGAGGGGGGGGGGCAGAGCTGGTGCACATACTCCATCCTCACCTCCCACCCCCCAGTGAACCCTAAACAACTGGAACGTTCCATAGAATAAGTTTTCTTTACAGTTAGATGGTTACAATTACGCCCTGGAAAGACTTAAAATACAGGAGCTCTATGGATGGGGTGAGGTGGGGGCTTTGACCCCCAGGTCCCCACTATATTTCTGGATCTGCCCCTGATATGTAGTAGGGTCTATACTAATTCCCAAATTTCATATATGTCTATCTCAAGCCTGCAGACAGCAGCTATAGGACAACACTCCAAAAAGTAGCTATTTACACTCTCACCCCCATCTAGATAATATTAAGCATGCAGCTTGCTCCTATCCATATGTAAAGCATGCTAAGGGACCAACCATTTAACTTCGGTGGAGGGTCTGGGATTTTATTTGAGAAAACATTTCTGGCCCCCAAATAGCTTGGAAAAATATTTTTGCTCTGATTTGTGGGTAAAAAGATATTATATCCATTATATCAGTTGACAAAATTACATTATCTGGAGTAATGTTATACCTTAATTGGGGGTTTTCTTGTGTAGTTAGACACAAGGAAGTTCACAGCAATGTCCTCACAGTTGATATTTTTGTCCACCTCCTTTCTTATAACGTCAGGCATGACATAACTGTAGAGATAGCCATAGTACTGAAATAAATATTGGCAGCAAGAAAGTTTAAATTATTCAATTGCAAAAGTTTATGCAATCTTGTAAACTTTAGAGAATACTTCAACTTAACACACACACCAACCTGTGAGCAGGATCAAACAAGATAAACCCTGCTTCTGTGGTATGGGTCAATTTTCTCAAGTGATATCGATGAAACCAATAAAAATTGATCATAATGACCAAGTTATGTTTGGTTCTACTCTGGAGTTTCACATTTTTGCACAGGGTTACAAATTTTAAATAAAGGTATCGTCCTGATTTTCCCCACTGGTAATCATTGTTGTAGAAAAGAAATGTGTATACCATCGGGAATGTTTAAAGAGTCTGTAGTTTTCTTTGTTTTGATATCTGAATGATGGGGCTGATTTGGATTTGAAAGTACACAGCTAGGCCTTTCTTTTGATGTTCACCTCACATAAAATTGTTAGCTATGCAAAAAAAAAACAAAAAAAAAAAACGAGCTGATAACTTTTTCGGTTGATATAGAAAACTTTCATAAGTACACTTTCAGAAGTAAGTAATGCATACACTGTGGAAATGTATTTCTGTATTTCAAGGATATGCAAAGGTAGTGTACTTTGTGCTATTTCAAGTGCATTTTCCCAGCATACTGAAGCAGTCATTTTCGTCAGCTGTCTGCTTCAAATCGTTTTGTGAAAACAAAAAATGTCAAAATAAGTAGAAGTACATGTATGTGAATTTTCTCTACATTCCGAGAGTTGTACAGCAAACAATTTTGCCCTGTGCCTTCCCCACTTTCAGCAGTATTTAAAAACTCTGGAGTGGAACCTGCTTCTTGGTACATGTTTATCCACAAAGTATCCATTTTGCACATTTTTTTAATGATCAAGTCTAAAGATGTTGGAATTAGATGCCAGGGGCAGTGTTTAAGATATCCTTAAAAAATAGGTACATTAACCCAATTTTTGTGCCTAACAATTGTTGATCCCAGGATTCACCCACATGACAAGTTTGATGGCAAAAATAATGAGTTTGAAAGTGGACAAGGAGGACTAATGGCGCATGCAGGCAGGGAAGAATGGACTGAGAGAGGATGACTGTACCATGACCTCATAATAGTGTAACAGCATTCAAATCTTTAAATGAATAAGAAGATTAAACATTCAAGAAGCGCATTATCAAATAAATTCAATGAATTAAATCAATGTATAAAGAGACAATATATATATATATATAGTTACGACTCTAGGTCTTAAAAATATGCAATAGAAAAAAGTGAAACCAACAATGTAAGTAAAATCAACAAGCAATTTATTTCTAGAACAATTAAACTGAAAATTCAAAAAGATACATACAACATTGTGAATTAAAATCCAAATAATTCAATAATCCTAAGTGTCCTAATCACAAGTCCTAAACATAGAATGTTCCAAATAAATTCCAATAGACTTGAAGGTACTGGTATGCCAGTAGTCTTGAATGTCCTTATGTGCCAGTAGTCTTGAATGTCCTGATGTATCAGGAGTCTTGAATGTCCTGGTGTACCACAAGGATGTAATCCAGAATGTCTTTGAATGATTTCACAAAAATCCTAAAGTCATGTATTAATCCCAAACATTCCTAAAGTCTATGAGCACTTTAGTATTTCCAATGAACATTTTAAATAAATTATTCCTCTCTCTGAAATATTATGTACTAATTGCAAAATTCAATGTAAATATCTTGTTTACAACAAGATATTGCGAAATGCCTATGTAAACAACTTATTTACAAAATGACCATAATCTAATTAAAGTACAACTTACCTCATGGACAAATATTATAAATTCAATATACATAACAATATATATATATATATATATATATATATATATATATATATATATATATATATTTATATGTGTGTGTATGCATATACATATATATATATATGTGAATGCATATATATGTGAATGTATATATATATATATATATATATATATATATATATATATATATATATATATATATATATATATATATATAGAGAGAGAGAGAGAGAGAGAGAGAGAGAGAGTTCATGCTGGACTTTACAAATTGTATAAAACATCAGGTAAAATAAAATATGGGATGTTTTAAGGAAATCACATTATATTTTGTTTGCAAAATAGAGAACTTTTGTTTTCTTTCTTCTTTACCTTAAAATCATATGCTGATAATTATAGTTATCAAAAAAGAAAAGGTAAATTACAAGTAGACAGATATGTAGATGAGAAAAAGGAAGGGTTAGAATGTATATAAAGTTTTAAACAAACAATGAGAGACATATATATATATATATATATATATATATATATATATATATATATATATATATAGACAAATAAATTTATAAATTAGGATGAGATAGATAGAGCTAGAGAGATGCTGGTTTATGGAAAAGATCTTGAACAGAAGAATTAAACAACCATTTTTCTTTGAAACAAGTTCATTAGATTTGTTTGTGGAAACTTCGTCTAATTTCCGTTTCGTTGCCCATATACACTTGCAGACTCATCTCTTCAATTACATCAACATTAATGAAAACTAGACTTTTTGTAATGATTTATTTCTAGTCACAACTGAATAATTTGCGAACACTTATTTTATCCATTTACTTAACATCTGTCATCTAGTCACCTTGAAATTGACGATATGCATCAAAACAATCTTTGACAAGCTGACTTTTGAGAATGATTTGAAAACACTTATTTTATCCATTTAGTTGTTTGCCAAACCAATAAGCATTTATCGGTCTCTTGTAATTATCACGTAAATAACAGATGATAAACACCGCTTGATGGTGTAAAAGATTGATTGCATTTTTTAAGAAATCCAAGTGGCTAATCATTATCGACAAGTTCCTTTATTTCCGAACACACCTGTCAAAGAAAACCCATGAACTATTCTATTAACAAGTTTCACCAAGTCACCTTACAATTGGCGACATGTATCAAAACAATCTTTGACAAACCGACTTTTTGTTTTTTAGAAGGATTTGAGAAACTTATTTTATCCAATTATTTTGCAACACCAATAAGTATTTATCGGTCTCCTGTAGCTATCACGTAAATAATATATGATAAACACCGCTTAGGGGATGCAAAACTTTCGGATGATTGATCGCGCTTTTTAATAAATTCAAGTTTCCGGCTAATCATTATCGACAATTGCCTCTTATTTCAAAACACATCTGTCAAACAAATCTCACGAATTATAATAATAAAGGTAATCACTTAATCAAACAGTCACCTTGAACTAGGCGGCATGCATCAAAACAATCTCTGATAAGCCGATTCTTACAAGTTTGCATGCTCGGCACGTATCGGAGCTCATGAAATGTTCACGACTAGGTTAGGACTTGAAAATCAACAAATCCCATACACGTAACGATGTTTCGATTACAATGTAACTAATAAGTAATAATATAAAGATTTATTTGCCAAAAATTTCTTCAAAAAGTAAATATGCACATTATCATATCTGCGCGACCAAAAGCAAGCCTGACCTTGACATTGACTACAAAGTGGAAATGATAGACTTTGACAGTATATCTTTTGAAATAAGGGATCTGTAGATGAAAGAAACTGCGAACAGTTATGTAATAGAAGAATGCGGTACACATAAGCTCCAAATAAAGGTGTTGATATATGTACTTTGGCGAGATCACAGAGAATAAAACTTGCAAAACATAAAGCATTACGAACTGAACATGACCCCCACCCGCTCAATTTTTTCTTTATCTTGCCCGCAGGTAAGTACCTTGCAAAACCGAACTTGCCCGAACCGAATTTGAGCTTGTTACGGGCGTTGGGCAAGTAGATTTGTAAAGCCATGGTTTATGTTTTAACAGAAGACAAAACATCACTAAAGTAGTTAGGTACTGACAATCTAAGATCACTTTAAATCTGTAAATTGAAATTTTACAAATCTTGTATACCTATATGTGAGCATTTCTGGATGACTTGAAGTTTTCTTAAAAACAAACTAAACACCAGGTGACTCGACTATAATGATATTTCAGAGCTGTGCAAGTAATATAATATTTTTGAAAACGACAAATTTAAAATCTCGTATCCCTACATGATAACATTTCTGAACCACTGATTTTTCATATAAACAAAAACACACACCTAAAATCTTTAGACCGTAGTGATATCTAAGAGCTGAACTACTCATTTAAAAAAAATGAAAGAAAAGCAAATTTACACTCGAGTTTCAATACCACATTGTAACTTATTCATTGTGCATTTAGTAGAGCGAAAAATAAGTAGAAAAATGTGTCCCAACATAAATAAATACACCAAGCTATATTGTGATAGTTTCAACATTTTTCATAACGTTGATAGAAATATTTAATAAACTTACAACAATCTCAGTATCAAGAGATAATGTGTATTTATTTACAAATTTGGACTTCGTAAAAGTGTGGTCGAAGCTAGTTGTCTTACAAAACGAAATTACAGAGAATAAAAATGCTTGATTGTCGATTTCAAACATTAAAAAAGGATATCCTGCAATGTTTTAGAAATGATGAAGATTCACACATTACATTCAGTGATGCTAACATCGAGATAAGCATAATAAATCCTGATAGCAAGATCCTTAAAACAATAGAATATGAAGGATGAATAAATTACGTATTTGATGTGAGTAAATGCATAAATTTGTATTAAGCTAAATTTACATTACAACTCGAAGATTTCGTAAACTTTACAAGGTCAGTCTACAATGATTCGACAAAAACAGAGATAGAATTGATGGAAAACAAAGTTCGATCTGAAACGGCTAAGGCAGACTCAATAATATGAAATACCTGTTTCTGAATCACCCATTGGAATGGCAAAATTTTACATAAATTTGAGATCATTCATACGTTTTAAAGGATTGAGAAATGTTGCAAATTGCTGAAAATAAAACTTCCAGTCGTAGATGGATGTCCTGTTGGCTTGTTGATAACGCCTAAGACAATGTGTCAAGCGTAAAGTATTATCTGGATGTATTTTTTTTACCGTTTTAAAGGGCTGCAAGAGAACAGTGTTTAAGGCATCTTTACTGTGATTCTGAAAGTCCAGCTGCTAACACGAATATGAATCAATTATGGGAACAACTTAAACTAGACAAAAGGAAAAATAAATACACTGAATTCAAGAAATGGTTAACTAAATAATCTATTTACACGTTGCACAAGCAAGCTAAAAAAGAACAATTTTTCTACATAAGGGTATGCGTTAGTACGTGGATTACCGGTGGCCTGCAAACATTGTGAACATGCATGAATATAAAAAATAAAACAAAGGATACAAATACATATTTCTCTTAATACTCATAGCCTGAGAAATCAAACACGGAAAAGCTGACATAATCGATGCTTTCAGAAAAATCATGAAAGAAAGAAAGCCTGAACAGATACCTCATGGTGAGAAAAAAGAGTTTCACAACAAATAAGTTAAAGATTTGTTGGAAAAGGAATACAATGGGCACTTTTTTTAACGTACTCAGACTATGTAACAGAAAAGCTTAACAGAACTAACAATACTAGAATGTGGAAGTATGTTGCTCATTATGAAACCAGAAAATGGTTTCATAGATACAATAACACTCATCACAATTCAATAGACATGACACCAGTTGATTTGGCTTTGTGGGTTTAACGCCATATTTCAGCACATGATAGACTATACATGGCGGCCAGTAAATTTTGGAGGAGAAAGAACCCCGGGAAAATCCCCAGAAGAACCACCGGCCCACGGGAAGCTACTGGCAAGCTTTCTCACATACACACACTGGCCGAGCCGATACTTGAAACCACGCGGACAGAGATGAGATGTCAGTGATCTGTAATGGCAGACCTATAGGCCACCTGGGACCCCGACACCAATCAATGTTGGGAAGGAAGAAAACAGATCAAAGGTAGGAATCAGTCTATTCGGTTACTTGATAACTGATACTTGGAACTCCCAAATTCAAAATTGGTGAAAGTCAGAATTCCGAAATAGAAAACAATATTTGCAAAGGACTACCTTCCTAACTTTACAGAGGAAATATTAAAAATCAGGTAAGATAACAGATACAAAGATTTTCAGGCACTAACAAATGTGTTCTTATTCAGAATTTCACATTTCACACTACACTTGTAAAAGCAACTGAGATGACAGAAGGTGGAAGACAAGACTGCGAACTAGAAAATATTTTACCTCAGTACAATACGGTTACTTATAAGTCAATTGTGCAATAGGTTAATGATAAGTACAGGAATGGATTGCTTTCTTCTATGACTATATCAATATGGAGAGAAGCAGCGACACAGGAGCAAATTCAACCTTAATTAATCTGACTCATAATTCTATCATGATGAGTTTTTAGGTTGCGTTGACACTGTTCAAAAAGAGGAAGAAAGTAATCCAGAACAGTGTTTAAACTCAGCAAGAGCAAAAGTCTCGGTTACAATAGATGGCCTGCCAAACAGTTTTTGTTAATGCTATTTTTTATTTTTTCCCTAGGATTTTCAATCGGGACAACGGTTTACAGAGGCCACTAAGTATTTATTTGATGAACAACAAAAACACACATAAATTAGTCACGTAAGTGTTAACAATGTTTGCATGATAATCATTCTATCTGGCTGGATTTGACAAATACACACGATAACATAATCCATAGTAGAGGTCCTAAATTAGCCAGAAATACAACAATATATCCACTTTCAAATCAACAGAAAAGAAAATGTTGATGCCCACAAAGTGTATATGGTGCTCAAGGTAACATCCAAAGCAACCATCTTAAAATCAAGTATGCTTTAGGCGTCAATAATTAGTGTAGCTATGCTATGCACACGTGGAGTGTCAATGACATACCTCACCAAAGGTGACACAAAAACATGGAGTTAATCTATGGATAAACATAGATTTTACCTATGGATACACATAGATTTTACCTATGGATACACATGGATTTTGCCTATGGATAAACATAGATTTTACCTATGGATACACATAGATTTTACCTATGGATACACATGGATTTTGCCTATGGATAAACATAGATTTTACCTATGGATAAACATAGATTTTACCTATGGATACACATGGATTTTGCCTATGGATAAACATAGATTTTACCTATGGATACACATGGATTTTGCCTATGGATAAACATAGATTTTACCTATGGATACACATGGATTTTGCCTATGGATACACATGGATTTTGCCCATGGATAAACATGAATTTTACCTATGGATAAACGTATTTGAAAGAACCTTATAGCCTGATACACTGTGGAATGACTTGTGGGTAAACACTCTTTGCACTTAATCTGCTAGAGACTGAATACAAAGCCTTTTTCGATTACATCATTATCATCTGCTTAATATTTACGTGTAACAAGATTTAACATAGAAAGTGGTAATTCCAAGATGAAAAGGTGATAGAAATATATTCCTATTATAAATTGGATAAGTAGCGAGAGCTACTGTTTGATATTTACCAAGGTATAAATACTTTGTTTCTAATTGATGACTATAGGAATCTTGACAGCGTCAAAAAGAAAGCAACTAACTAAACTAAGTAAACCTTTCGAAACATCAATATAGGTGCTCGTGCAAAAGTGCAATTCTGCAATAAAATGAAAGGAAAAAGTATTGATTCTTTTAGACAGAACAAAATAAATAAAATTTTAATGAGGCTTGCGTTTTCTTTACATTTACAAGGTACTGGCGTTTATTTAAGGTAATATATTTACATTATGCACTAAATAAGGTTTATCATGGTAGGAACTCAGTGCTACTTTGTTCATTGAGATGCTATACATATCACGATTGTATGATCTGAGTAAATCCATTTCCTGGTAATGTTTTCTTTAAGTTCAAAAAAACAAATATGGTACACGTAGAATTTTTAATTCTTTTTAATCACACAATTTTTTAAAACCTTTATAAACTTTCTTTTCGTCATTGTCCGTCTTGAACTAATAGAGTTTTGGCCTTAACTCCCAAAACTCCCTTATTGATCTATGGTATGCTAAACGAGTTGTCATTTGAATAGTCACTAATATTGTTACGACAGAATTTTCAAGGAATTGTTATAACTCAAATTGTTATCATTCAAATTTTATAATTCTTTAATCGATTAATTTTTAAGGAATTTTTATAAAGAGTAAGTTTTCTTTTATAATTCAAATGTTTATAATTCTTAATAAAACAGAATTTTTAACGCTTGAGTTCTCTAAAAACATTATAGTACAAAAGTGTACTGCATTGATATTTTACAGTAGGAGTTAGATTTTTCTAACAGTACACAGGTAAAAGATTATACAGGCAAAATGCTGATGTTGGCAAAATTCCTTCATGTGTATGTAATTCAACACCTTCACCTAGCCTTGTCAGCAACCTTCGTGTAGAGAGCGTAGTTCAGCTAACCTGCAACCATATTTGGAAAGGGGAATGCGTTGTATGAAAGTCTCGTGAAATCTCGTGGCTGGAGACCTCACTTTAGCCTGTATTGCCTAAACTCATAACTTTATATAGAGTGAGTTGCGCATTCCTTGACCAAGAACTGGAAAATAGTTTTTACGTCTCTCTACTGCGTATGAGTTGCTTTAGCTTGCAGGTAAGAGAAAATTGTTTTATCATATTTTAAAAGACTTTTTGTAAGATTTTTTAGGTGCTGGAAGGTATTTTTCTTTCTCTCTTGGAACATTATGTGTTTTTATTCTTAATATTTAATTGTAAATTATATTCTTTTTTGGATTGTGACGATTTTTTATTAGTAATTTATATGCATTATAATTGTGTAGATTTTTAGTAGGAATTTATATGAATTGTAATTGTGTGAATTTTCTATTGAAATTGTAGTGTTGAATTATTGGAAAAACGATTTCCTGCCAACTTCATGCGTTTGATAATTAATTTAGAAATAAAATATCGTTGGGTTGCAAAAACATGATACATGATATTTATTTTGGTCGTAGTTCGAAATATTGAGTTTTACTATATTTTAAGTTATTTTTGCCATCTTGGGTTTATTCAATATTTAGTAATTTACATCAGAATTCAAAAATACAGAAATTAAATAAATGTATGAAGTCGGCAAGTTTTGAATCAATATATCAATTATACGTGTATTCTTGTATTTAGAATATATATCTTCCTATGTAGTTTTCATTCGGAATGTATTAATTTAATAAAATTTGTTACGACTCTCTACATCTTAGAGTTGCTTTTGCATGCAGCCTCCTTTGTAGTTCGAACCCGGTACCCCTCTCTCACACCAGCGATGTAGCCAACACATCGCAAGGAGTGACACCTCCGCAAGGGAGGCCGCACAGAAATCTTGCTGGACGAACATCCCCTTATCACCAGCAGCAATGACAAACTTTTTATACCAAATGCTGTCCAAAGAAAAACTCTCACAATAAGTGGTGATGGTCAAAATCATTCATAACAAGTGGTGATCATGAACATTCCTTTCATAATAAGTAATGGGAACATCTAAAATATGTTTCATAATAATATCATTGAAATTAATGCCATCCTTCACGTCTCTGTACAATTTCTGTCTTAACATGAATACATAATAAATCGGTATGTCAAGCGTGGTCTCATTCTATCAACTTTTTTTTCTTTTCAGTTTGCCGTAATTGGTACCATTTCTCTAAAATATCACCATGGTTCAGGGACCTGAGTTGTATTTTTTTAAAAATAGAAAATATATATATATATATAATCTTGCTGGACGAACACACACACACACACACACACACACACACACACACACACACACACACACATATATATATCTTAAATATGAGTGATCTAAAATTGTTCTCGTATAGGGATACGAGATTTGAAAAAATAGTAATTAAAGATTTAATGTGGTCTAGTACTGTCAATACCTAACTACTCGCTCACAATATGCGACTTTAAATTTCAATGTTATTTTGTTGATGTCAACATTGCCGTCCATCCTCACTTTGTGATGAAAGTAATACATGAACGGAAAACTGATGTTTCCTAAGCTTTCTTCTATCTTTCTTTTCTGGGTTGCTTTTTTGCTTGTTATTCAATCCTCAGGTGATTTTATCGTCAGTTTCTATGAATGAAATACATCAATTTTCAACAGTACATGGGAAGTCTTCAGGAATATGTAGGGTACACAGTTGAAATATCATCACATTTTTTACATCAATTTTCCAAAGAACATAGTGAGACTGCAGGAATGTGGTGGGCCGACAGATGAAATATCATCAGATTTCTACATCACTTTTTCCACAGAAAAGGGAAAGTATTCGGGAATGTGGTGGGTTCACAGATGAAACATTACGTTTTTATATAAATATACCACAGTCCATGGAAACTCTTCAGGTATGTCGTGAGTTAACAGATGAAATATCATCAGATATGTATATCAATCTACCACAGAACACAGAAGGTCTTCAGGAATGTGCAGGGTTAACAGACGAAATATGGAACAGACTTTAGAAATGTGGAGGGTCAACCGATGATATATGGAACAGACTTTAGAAAGGTGGAGGGTCAACTGACGAAATATGGAACAGTCTTCAGAAATGTGGAGGGTCGACAGATGCAATATGGAACAGACTTCAGAAATGTGGAGGGTCAACAGATGAAATATCATCAGATTGTTACATCAGTCTACCACAGAACATGGAAAGTCTTCAGGTTTTGTGGAGGGCCAACAGATATAAAATCAAAATTAAAATATTATTGCATTTGATGTTATTTGTCCAAAATGAACTTGGAGTAAAATCTGACCTATCAAAAGGAGCCGCGACCTGAAGGGTGCAGGTTCGAATCCTTCCATGACCATGCAGTGGTATATCTGTGGAGAAGATACTTTACTCCAATTGCCTCGGAATTATATAACTTTTCATGTGTTCAGAAACCAATGAATCAGTCTTAATAATCAAGTTTGATACTGTAAGATGTAACACACAAAATAAACACACTGGTAATCAGGACTGTTCAGGTTAAGGTTATATAAATAAGCATGTACCTTGTGGAAGAAAGCGGCTGAAGTAAGGACAATGGAAGTCTTGCAAGAATGAAACTTGTTGTACTGCCATCTCTGACGCTTGGAGTCCCATGAATGAAATCTACCCGGATATCCAACGATCCTATCTCTCTCCTCTTGCCAAACCCTAGTAGAATAGCAACGAGAACTAAGATTCAAGCATCTCGTCTTCATGAAATAAGTGTTTGTATGCCATGTGTATCTATCTACATATATATTTTTGTCTTTTTGTCTATCTGTCTGTATGTCTGATAGTTGTCTGTTCGTCTTCCATTTTTCTCTTTCTATTTGTCATATCTGTTTTCGCTTCTATGCACAACCAGAGTCAGACAAACAGACAGTCTGATAGGTAGCGGAAATTCACTATCCACGCTGAATTCAGGTTTCAAAAAAGCTTACTACATAAAATGAGGGATGAGTATCTCTACAAGTCCAGGTGAAGATTAAATATAATACATGTTCTGAAATCCCATGGTCTCGGATGTTTAATGTATATGTGACATATTTAACATAGAACAATTAATGTGAGTATTTATCCTTGTGTATTTGAGAGAGAGAGAGAGAGAGAGAGAGAGAGAGAGAGAGAGAGAGAGAGAGAGAGAGAGAGAGAGAGAGAGAGAGAGAGAGAGAGAAAGAGAGAGGGAGAACCTGAATCCAAGAAGAGTATCATCATGTTGGACTCTGCTGTCATCGTCCAGATGAAGGATGGCGTCTGTTTCTATTGTATCAAAGGGAAGGAATCGTGCATTGAGACTATTATTTGTCCTGATGACCTAGATTTAAAAACATACAAAGTTTTGGTTTGCAATCTGTTCAATCGGACTAAAATATAAATCACCAACATGGCTACTTTTTATACAAATAGATCTCGAGATCACCAACATGGCTACTTTTTATACAAATAGATATTGAGATTACGAACATGGCTACTTCTTATAGAAATAAATCCCGAGGCCACCAACATGGCTACTTTTTATATAAATAAATCTCGAGATCACCAACATGGCTGCTTCTTAAAAAATAGATATTGAGATTACCAACATGGCTACTTTTTATACAAATAAATCTCGAGATCATCAAGATGGCTACTTCTTATACAAATAGATATTGAGATTACGAATATGGCTACTTCTCATAGAAATAAATCTCGAAATCACCAACATGGCTACTTCTTATACAAATAGATATCGAGGTCACCTGCATAGCTACTTATTATAGAAATAGATCTCGAGATCACCAATATGGTTACTTCTTATACAAATATATCTCGAGATCACCAACATGGCTACTTCTTATTCAAATATGTCTCGATTTTAATCAGCTTTTGTATATTTCTCATAATCACCGAAAACAGTCATTCGAATTAATGAGCTTTGCGCTTATCGAATGCGATTCAAAGAATTACCTTTTGTAACCATCTACATGAATAAAAGGTAAAACTGAAGGATAGATAGATATAAAGACAGACAGATAAACAGACAGACAGACAGACCGATAGATATATAGATATATAGACAGACAGACAAACAGACAGACAGACAGACCGATAGATAGATAGATAGATAGATAGATAGATAGATAGATAGATAGATAGATAGATAGATAGATAGAGCTGATATACAAAGACTTGTCACTAAGATCGACGACACATTTGCACACAACTCTAAGAAGTTGATAAGGTTAAACTAATATCAATGTTAGGTCACAAAGGAGTATAGCTGCATCATAATATCCTTAAGACTACGGGTCAGTACCGGGCTTTTTTTTAAAATTGACGGAAGAATTTTTTTAATAAAAATTCTTTTTATTTTGTAATATCATTTGAAACACATCTGAAAATGAAATTCGTTTTTCTTTTAACTTATTTAAGTTACATAATCTTGCAAGCATGAGATATCAACAATCGGATAATTTCCGTATCAGAATCTATGCAATGGCAGGTAATACAAACAGATCTAAATGTCGGCTAGAATCTTTTCTTTGATAAAAAAAGGAAGAAAAATTCATTCAAGTTTTGAAAGACAAGACCATTTATGTAGGATTGGCATGATAAATCTTTTGTTCGGCAGTGGATTTGGGGTGTGGTTGGATCATGCTCTAGTCGAGAATGTATAAGGCTTTAAAAACAAGAAGAAGAAGAACAACAACAATAAAACCCACCTCCCCCCCCCCCCCAAAGAAAAAAAAAAAACCAAAACAAAACAAAAAAACAGAATACCTCCCAACAAATAATAAATAAATAAATAAATAATAAAAAAACTACAACATATAGCCAGGTGGAATCAACAAACAAAAATGACATGTCTCTTTGGAAATACATTCATTCTGAACTGTATCAGGTCGAGAAAACAAAACGTATTATACTGTACGTACAATTATTGGCACACCGATTTGTGGCCACTTGATGTCGGGGGTGATTGGGTGCCGGGGGTTGCTCCACACTAGGACCACTTTGTGGAGCAGGGGTAGTTTCCGTAGCCACTGGATGGCTTGCAGTACCATTGGCAGGTTATTGTAATGTAGTAATACGACTGAAATTGTATAGAAATCACGTGCAATCGGCTGACTCTTTAGACTTTGGAGAAGCTTGATGAAACTGGATCTTTGGATTTACATCATTAACATCTCAATCGAGCTAGATAAAATAGCAAATCAATGCATATCATTAAGGTGTTTTAGGTGTGATTGGCTGACCTTTTACCACTCTAGAAGCTTCATTTATTGGCCAAATTTTAGGAAAGTCGTCGTGTAAGTTTATATAAATTTGCACGAGCATGAAAGTTGGTCCCATACCCAGAATTCAGTTCTTCAGATATTAAAGTATTATCAATCGGAACACCTCGTGGCTCTTCTACATAGATTTGACTCTGAAATACCTCAATGGAGAGATAGAACGTGTAAATGGGTAAATGGCCGGAAAATGGCGGACGACTCGGTCACACGCTATCCTATGCTAGGCTAAGTAGAACCAAGTCAAAAGCAATATGATACCTTGGTGGAATTATCTGCACAAGTTCATTAAAAGAAAGTTTTTACTGAGTTCATGCTTGAAAACGAAACTTGGGAATATTTCGGCCAAGAATATGTCATCCCAGTCGAATCGCTCGTAATGAATGATATGATCGTGTTATGAACACATGACATTATTCGGTAAACAAGCTACATGTATATGCAATGGCGGGTGCTGTAGTATATCCGAAGTGTTCTTTCTGATAATTAATGTAGAAGTCCGAGCGTGTCCCGACTGAAGTGCAGTAGTTCTTATTTCTATGTCGTTTTCACAAAACAAAGAAAGAAACCATAACTAGACTTACCTGTGAACATTTCCTTATCCAAATCCACATCTGGAAAAAATATAACTGTATATCAGGTGAATGGAAACAACTGCTCTTGAGTAATGCTGTAATAATTCCTGGGAAACTGTGGTGTATTTAAAATGTGATATATCTAGGAGAATTTGGCACGATATGATTCTCTCTCTCTCTCTCTCTCTCTCTCTCTCTCTCTCTCTCTCTATATATATATATATATATATATATATATATATATATATATTATTCATATATGCTGCTGCCTTTTAATTGAGAAATATATCTTTATCTGATCACCACCGCTTCAACCAACACCACCAACAGTATTAAAGCAATAACAACTAAACAATATATTAATGCTTACTATGTGATCCTATCCGGTAGCGTAGAAGGCCGTTGCTGATTTCAAATGGCGAAGCCATAATTATTTTCCGTTTATAGTCATGCTCAACAATAAATATATTAGCAGATGTCAGGTGAGTGTCCACGAGAGAAACGTTTGCAGACGCCACATTTTTCTTTGACAATTCAACTGACATTTCGTCTTCCCTTCTCCATTGTGTCCTTCCATCTTCATCGTTCTTAACTACTCGATTTTCTTGTACAGTTTTTAATGTCGCTCTCGAAGCAATTAATACAAAACAAACAACAAAAACGCAGAATAAGTACAAAATATACTTCCACCTGGCGCGTCGTAGCATGTCTCGGGTTACTGTGTAGACCTCTCTTTTGAATTTGACTTGGATGTAATGGACACACTCGACATCGACAAAGGTGTACACGCACAACTAATTGTATTTACTGAAGAAACAGTCGTGGCTGAATGAAACAATCGATCGGTCGAGATACAAAGGGCAATATCCAGAATAGAAACAAGATATAAATACGTGTGGAAAATTCTGACGTTTGCAGGGGATGGAATTTAGGGGTGGACAAGATAACTGTTCGAATTCTACTTTGAGTAGATGGTGCAAAGTGGATAATGAAAACCGTGGTAATGGAAATTGTGGTAGAGTAACGAAATTTGATTGGCTGATGGAGCTGGGGACTTTAGAAGTGAGCCTCAGCAGGAGGAGCCAATAGGATAATGGAGATATCGGCGCGAGAGGTGCAGAAAATTGTGGCGAGGCAGTTGATGTTGCTACTGATGACGGAAACATCGATGAATGAAGCTGGGAGAGTTATATATATATATATATATAGTCTAGCCAAGTATTCTATGGTGGAAGTCAGATGTATCTGATTTTCAAAATAAGCCATTAGTACGAACAGTTCCTAACTTCCTGAACTCAAATTACTGAAAATCACAAATCTTAGCGAGTACAAAATGTTCTCTATTTTTTGTCTCAAAAATATTCTCAGTTTCCAGATACGAACACAGTATTGACAATCAGTTATTCAGAATCTCGGAAATATGCAGATTTGACGATATTGGTAACAATTTAAGAAAGGTAAATTAGTCAGATTTACCTTAAGCTAAGTTTATACATGTCTTCCATTGCTGCCACCATACACTCTGATTACTGCCACCATACACTCTGATTACTAAACATATTTTCTATCACGCACCTTTTCGGAGAGTGAACAAAGTGTTATTGAACTCTATACGGCTCAATTCATCAACATATACATCCAACAACAAATTTAGTTCAAGTAAAACTTTGTCTCGCAACAGCGATCATCAATACAAAAAAGTATTGCCTGAAATAGATAATTCTAAACATTCTCAAATAACGAGTGTTTGGATTGGTTGGGCCACAATAGTGATCCGTTTAATATATCTTTTACCTAAATTACCGTACATCGGACAAAAAAAAATGAAATTCATCTTTCAGAACAAATACATGTACATGACAGTTGGCATAAAACTCATAATATCTAATTTCTGGTGAACTGTCAACATACCTTCCAGGTTCTATACGTAATTGATGTGAGTAGTGCAGATATGTATGAGTGCTAGCGTATTATGATTTTGTTCACCGACACACTCGTGTTGGAACACGACAAGACAAAAATATAAAGAAAAAAAAAATTACTAGCGCAGTATAATTATTTGCACCGACCCACTCCAGTCGAGGCAGGACAACACTAAAATAAAAACACAAAATAAAAAGTTTCGTTCACTAGCGCAGTGAGTATAAAATATTGTTTTCTTCATATTTTCGATGATTGTACTCGGTAAACCTATTGCACAAAAATAGCTCATCAGTTTAACACTATATTTCAATCTATATTTTAGTAGCTAGACTTGTTCAGGCTTTGTAAAATATAGAGAGAATCAGTCCAGGTCCTAGAACATTCTTAAGACGGATGATGTAGCCATTTTGCGTCCCGCCTGGCAGTAAATACAGACCGGCATAAATGATTTTGAGCAGGATTCCATATTCAAATTTGTAAGTCCAACAAAATTTAAGTTATTTGTCAATTATTTGTCAACTAAATAGGATCACATTTGTTGAGAATTGTATATAATTAAAACGTAGGGTTTCTGAATCGATATTATATATCACCTCTCGTGATTAGCTATATTTGTACAGGCTTGGGTTATTTTAGCGATAAATGAAGCAGTAAAATCAGTATATTGCTATACTCATGTTGAAACGGAAAGGTGTATTGGGTGTAGACAATGTATTTACATTTGTCCACAAAAACATATTCCCCCAAATCCTCTCTGTTTCTATTGTCTTTTAGAATGTTCAAGTAGTTCAACCGTGCCTTGTTTTATCTAGTTATGCCAATGTATGTATGTATGTATGTATGTATGTATGTATGTATGTATGTATGTATGTATGTATGTATGTATGTATGTATGTATGTATGTATGTGATTAATTCCCAAGTTGTTGATTGATTTTACCATATTGATATCTATTTAACTAACTTGCAGCCTCATATTTGAGTCATGAAATTTGTAACACCAAAGTAGTTAATTTATTTATTCATTTATTTATTTATTCACATTTTTTTCTACAATTTTGTGCTCGCCAACCTTTTCAATGCATATATATATATATATATATATATATATATATATATATATATATATATATATATATATATACGTACATACGTACAAACACACATACATACAAACACACATATACATACGGACAGATATACATACATTAATGCATGCATACATAAATTAATGCATGCATTCATACATAAATACAGCCATAAATACACACATCTCTCTCTCTCTCTCTCTCTCTCTCTCTCTCTCTCTCTCTCTCTCTCTCTCTCTCTATATATATATATATATATATATATATATATATATTGACCCAAAAATTGATAACGGCGCAAATAAAAATTGATAACAGCGCAAAGACAAAATAGTTTCCCAACGTTTCGAACTAAACAAGCTCTTCGTCAGGGAAGAAACAATTTATATATATGTATATACTCAAGGGAAGAATTACTATCTAAAGTATAAAATAAAATATTGTACTAAATAACTGTCCCTAAATCAGGTTTTCAGGTTTTGGCTCTGAGTCGGTAATTAATCACACCGCTTTTTCTTAATTTTTTAATTAATAAAACTTTTTAACATACTGATAAATTACGGAGGTACTCGGCTGTGCTCTTCACGAAAAAGCTACGTTTAAAGCAGAAAAAAATATGGTTTCAAAATGCATGTATGTACATTTGCTACATGCAGCACATCGTTTGTCGTGAGTATGTCTGTTTGTCAGTGAAGAAGATCATCCTTGTTCAATAACTTCAACTAAAATTTGTCTGTTAAACATATATCCTGATACATTCCAACTGATATTAAAAAAATGTATATAATGCCTAAATTTATCATGCTACTGAATATGGGAACCTCAGTTTGGGGTAAAGCGTCAAATTCTGACAGAGATCGAATACGCAAACTCAAAGCACACGAGCAGCCAGGCCGATCTTAAACGCTGAATCCACATACCTTTCAAGTGTAATATTCAGGAATTTTATTGGCTCTCTGTTCATGATAGAATCAAGTACCACAATTATATCATTGGATATCAAGCTATAAATACTGTTAAGCATAGATACATATCTAACCTTTCTCCAATTTTTAAACATGTATGGACGCTCTTTATGCGCCTTCACTGTAGACATTCTCTCCATACCTAAATTTCATACAACTTTAGCTAAAGATTATTTTCCTATTCAGGGACCACTATGTGGAATATAATTCCTTTCTCTGTGAGACATTCTACTTCTTTGTCTTCATTTAAGCGTTCTGTTAGATTACTAGTGACGGATGGAACTTTGTCTTGTAATCTGCAGCATCAAGTCCCTGTACATGTAACATGTCTTGTAATTTACAACATCAAGTCCCTGTACATGTAACATGTCTTGTAATTTACAGCATCAAGTCCCTGCACATGTAACATGTCTTGTAATTTACAACATCAAGTCCCTGTACATGTAACATATTTTAATTCCTATCAACATTTGTATGCTACATTTGTCGCTATTGTTTCCTTATTTTTCATGATTGTATGCATGTTTTATTTTAATATTTATGGTTATGTTTTGTGTCGTATGCTTGCGCATTGCATACCTTGCTCTGTGTTTGTGCTGTGTTTTTGTGAGTATAGTGGAGTTTGATAGGTGTACATAGTCCTATGGTATATTAGTACATTTTATAAAGATACTATAGTTGTATTTGTAATTATTATTTGGAGTACATATATAACAAGGTGCTTTTCTACATGTAGACATAAATACGTTGAGGCATACATGTAGACATAAATACGCTGAGGTCTACATGTTAGATTAGTTCATTGCCAAATGTATAGCCTCTATAAATATAATATAAATTATATGTATATGTATATATATATATATATATATATATATATATATATATATATATATATATATATATATATATATATATATATATATATAAAGTACATGTCAGATAGCGACCAATAAAGAAAAGAGAGTTATCGAAGACGAAATCTCATCACATCATGTCGTTTTTTATGCAAGAAATTGATATATATATCGCACATAGAGCTGTCTGTAGAATTTTGAAAATGGAAGTCCAGGACTATTTTTCTCCGAAACCCGAGAGTCCGGTAGATACAAAATTGTATACAAATTTACAAAACTGAGTGTTTAGGACCAGAAATGCTAAGTCAAATGGTAAATCCTTTGCTGATTTGCATGGGTATTTTTTCTTTTCTTTTCTTTTCTGTCTT
Organism: Margaritifera margaritifera; assembly: GCA_029931535.1. Classification (NCBI taxonomy): domain Eukaryota; kingdom Metazoa; phylum Mollusca; class Bivalvia; order Unionida; family Margaritiferidae; genus Margaritifera; species Margaritifera margaritifera. The sequence continues at coordinate 2,339,898 of JAQPZY010001544.1, forward strand.
TTGTTGTATTTAGGTGGCAGAATCTTGTATCCCTTGATGTATTGATACATCTATAAGATTTTACAGACACGTTTAACTGCAACAGAAACATCATTGGGTGTCAAGCGATCAAATGGTAAAAACTTATGGGTAAATGTTTAAGCAAAGCTATGGTTACATTTGTTGCAGATGAAAAAACAAGATAACTTGTTAAATCTGAACTGAAAGTCAATACATTTTTTGCTTTATGACATATTATAATATTCTAGAAATTCACGTGAAGGTAACCTTTAAGCAAAGCACACTTACAAAAGAAGTTGCCGTACCCCCAAAAAACTGGGATGTGTATAATAATAATAATAATAATAATAATAATAATAATAATAATAATAATAAATAATCATAAAAGTATGACATTTTCTTTTAAACAAAATATGCTCAGAAAAGACATATACAAGTTCTAAATTGTCTACTGATATGTTCGATATAACCCTACCATTTGAAAACAGGAGTTAAGCTTTCTGAATTACAGCACAAAGCAAGATGAATACAGAGTATCTCTTTTTTTCCTATCTTATAATTGTCCAATCCCTAGACGTAAATAAATCTGTTGAGATGTTCAATACAACACCTATAAATTTCACTACCATTTGTGCATAATATTTTTCTCATTTGAATATATGCCTTCCAATTGCTTTATTTCTGAAGGCTGACACAACAAAAAGATGAGTTTATCAGATTCTCTTTATCACTGTGTTTTGTTGTCCTTTTTTTATAAAAACATTTGAAATCATGAAACTTTTTTAAAAAAAAAAATTTGTTTATAATATGCCCATACACGATCTCCATTATGTTCTGTTTCATCCTAATTTGTTTTAAGTTGCCACTGAAAGCTTTTTCCACATAATGCACATACGGGCTACACGTAAGTCCCCTATTCTCTCTCTCACCATGTGTGGTTCTGTTAGGTAATGCATGTCTGTATGTCCTTGTTATTGGGCACTTTATCAATGACTGGGTAGTCAGCTCGGAAACGTGTGTACAACAAAGGCATGTATCCGAAAACTTTCTCAAAGTTGTTAATGCACTGATGACGCTCCTCCATATGGGTCGCATTTTTGGACATCCCTCGAGGACAGTCTGGACATCGGAACTGCAGCCGGGAAGTCACCTGTACATGGACAGTGGAGATTTCATATCATATCTATCTATCATTTTTAAACTGCTGGCAGCATACCATGTAATATTTCAAATTATATTATGCTGACAAACTAGTATCAATTTCTTCATTTATCAAAAGATATAGCATAAGTGGTCATAGTTGATGCATCACAGATTTTTTCTAAATATATTTCACTTTTTTTTGCCCCCATATGCAGTGGTGGATTGGGGGGGGGAGCTGGTGCACATACTCCATCCTCACCTCCCACCCCCCAGTGAACCCTAAACAACCGGAACGTTCTCTAGAGTAAGTTAGTTTTCTTTACAGTTAGACGGTTAAAATTAGGCCCTGGAAATACTTAAAATGCAGGAGCTTTGGGGGTGGAGTGGGGTGGGGGCTTTGACCCCCAGGACCTCACTATATTTCTGGATATGTAGCACCTATATCAGGATCTATACTAATTCCAAAAATTCATAAATATCTATCTCAAGCCTGCAGACAGCAGCTATATGGCAACACTCCAAAGTAGCTATTTACACTCTCACACCCATCTAGATAATATTAAGGATGCTGCTCGCTCCCATCTATATGTAAAGCATGCTAAGGGACCAACCATTTAACTTTCAGTGGGGGGTCTGGGATTTTATTTAGGAAACCATTTGTGGCCCCCAAATAGCTTGGAATAATATTTTGGCTCTGATTTGTGAATAAAAAAATATTATATCCATTATATCAGTTGACAAAATTACATTATCTGGAGTAATGTCATACCTTAATTGGGGGTTTTCGTGTGTAGTTAGACACAAGGAAGTTCACAGCAATGTCTTCACAGTTTATTTTTTTGTCCACCTCCTTTCTTATAACGTCAGGCATGACATAACTGTAGAGATAGCCATAGTACTGAAATAAACATTGGTAACAAAAACGTTTAAATTATTCATTTGCAAATGTTTATGCAATCTTGTAAACTTTAGAAAATGCTTCAACTTAACACACTCACGCACACAACAACCTGTGAGCAGGATCTAACAAGATAAACCTTACTTCTCTGGTATGGTTCAATTTTCTCAAGCAATATTGATCATTATGACCAAGTTATGTTTGGTTCTACTCTGGAGTTTAACATTTTTGCACAGGGTTACAAATTTTAAATAAAGGTATCCTCCTGATTTTCCCCAACGGTAATCCTTGTTGTAGAAAAGAAACGTGTATATCATCGGGAATGTTTAAATAGTCTGCACAAAATTTTTCTTTATTTTGATATCTGAATGAGGGGGTTGATTTGGATTTGAAAGTACACAGCTAGGCCTTACTTCTGATGTTCACCTCATAGAAGATTGCTTGCTATACAAACAAAAAAAAAAAAAAAAAAAAAAAAAAAAAGAGCTGATAACTTTTTCAGTTGATACTTATAACTTTCATAAGTATACTTTCAGAAATAAGTAATGCACACACTGTGAAG